>OZ002744.1:53495489-53886053 GCA_963924295.1 Dioctria rufipes | reverse complement strand
ACATATACGTAACTACTTCCAGAAGGGAAGGAAAAATAAATTAAATGAATTAAAGCAAATTCTATTATTAGGAGATGAAGCCGAGCCAAATTAAAAAGGTCACGAATCTATTTTTTTTATATCTAGGCTACGATAAAATAAAAAAAGTACGTCACCAGAATTTAATAGTGTCCCACGACGAATCCCACCTCCTAGCTCCAGTTCCGAAATTCTCAAAAAAAAAATTAACCAAAAACTGGACCACAAAGCCCGCTTGCTATCTGATCTTTTTCTTCACTGTCCACCTCGTCGACCGCCTGATGACAAAAAAAAAACCAGGCTCGAGACTGTTCTTTTTGCTCACACCAGTGTGTTTTTTTCTCTTTTTTTTGACGTCCTCCAGCTGGACAAAGATTCGACATTCTGTTAATAATGTTTCCCAATTCGGGTACTTCGCCGATCCTGCCAGGGGGACTAATTTACAGGGTGTAAATAAAATGTTTTTAGTAGTAGGTCTCATTCGTCTCTAAACGGTGGCAACATTTGCATTTCTGTTTGGCTTGTTTATAATTAATCGGTGAATAGGAACTAGTAGGTGAGAATTTATTTCCAAAGAATTACTGAAACGAATCGTAGGAATGAAGCATAATTTGGCTCTGCTTATCCCAAAATGGCTAGAATGAAATAAGATTACATGATCGATATTAAGTAAGCTAAAGATCAAGTTTTCCTATGATAGATAAAAAAATTACGAATATTGACCAAAGCAATTCCAAAATCGGTCTCTTTCTTACAGTACTACTAAGGCAATTAAATACTACTCTTACTTGAAAATAATTACTGATCTTCTAACAATATATATTTAGGCTTAACTTAGCACTCTTAACGGTGATAGAAGGTCGGAACCACACAAGAAGGGTTCAGCGTCCAACCTTTTCCAAACTTCAATTCTCCGGTTAAAAATCCTTCAGCTAAATGTAATATTTCCTCCCCAACTTCGAGAAGATTTCCTTCAAATCTTCTCAAGACCTTCGGATCGAGGGGATTTCCTGCCATCCGGTAGAGCGACGACTCCCAGAATATAGAATTTAAGTTGCAACACTTATGTGTAAACCGGTAGAGCATCATCATAAACTGGCGGTTCAGACTCGTCTTACATAACGTCGACGCCAACTAGAAATGGATAGAAATCATCGTGCAGTAAAAAAAATAAGATAAAAAAAATGATTAATTACAAATGGACCAACAAAATGTCACAGAAATAGTAATGTAGAATATGATTCTTCATGTAATAAAGCGTACCTATGTAAATTCCTTAATTCTACCTTTTTTGTAAAGACTTACAGGAAGAATAGCTTCCACCACTGAGCAGAGATTTTATTCTCACCCAAAACGCTAATGCGTACGTAATCTTATGCATATTTCTGAACACGTTCTTATTTCTCCTCATTCTTGCCACAATAGGGCTTCAAGTCCCTGCAGTGCCATATACCCTGGGATACACCTTCTTTGTTCTTCAATTCATAGGTCCAAGGTGATACGCGACGAGCAATTTGGAATGGTCCTACAAACCTCGGAGCTAATTTAGCGTTGAAGTACTTGGACGCGTCTGACAGAACAAAGTTTTTTCGCCAGACTAAATCTCTGGGAAAGTATTGCACGTCTCTTTTTCTTAAATCATATGACCTTTTCCCGACTTCACCTGCCTTCTCTAACCTTTTCTGGACATCTATTCTTATTTCTTCTAAGCCCTTGGATCGATCATAAGGAGTAGCATTGGAACTCAGCCTTGAGTGTCGTATTTAGTCACCTCTAGTAACCATTTCTTTTCCAAAAAGTACAAAGTAAGGCGTTAGTTTAGTTACTTCATGGACGGCCGTACGAATAGCGCAAGCTACTTTTGCTAAATGGCCATCCCACTCTCTGTGATTATCCGATATGTAAGCGCGCAACATAGTCTTTATGGTTTGGTTGGTCCTCTCGGCAGGGTTGGCTTGAGGGTGGTAAAAGGGAGTGTATTTGATTAAAATACCATAACCTGTTGCTAAATTTTGAAATTCGCGACTCCTAAACTGCACCCCATTATCGCATATTATGGTCTTAGGGACTCCTAACACCAGAAACACATAGTCTTCCAACAACTGACATATAGATTTGGCCGTAGCTGTGCGAAGGGGAAATAAGACCGGGAATTTACTAAATTGGTCCAGAGTCGTAAGAATGTAAACATTACCTCTCTTAGACCTCGGCAGGGGACCTACTAGATCGACACAAAGGGTCTGCAATGGGAACTCAGCATTCGCTCGTGTTGCCATTAGGCCTGCTGGTCTCTTGCGGTCGGACTTGGTCGACTGCCAGATTTTACAGTCTCTTGCATAGGAAGCGATATCAATCCTCATTTTCGGCCAGTAGAATTTTCGTGCTACTCGTTCGAATGTCTTCCGAACACCTGTGTGACCCGAAATTGGATCATCATGCAGCCTGCGGAGAACTTCCTTTCTTTTCTCTTTGGGCAATACTTCTCTCCAACGGTCTGCTTCCATAGCCAAGCTTGGGTAAGTAACCTCTACATGCTTCCATAGCAAACCTCCCTCGATACACCAGTCAGGATACTTTTCCGGTGTTTTGCTGATCTGTGACATCATTTTGATATACCAACCATCTTTTGCCTGAATGTCGCTATTAGAACGTATACAATCGACCGCTGGGGCAGATCTCGATAATAAATCTGGGACTAGGTGCTCTTTTCCTTTACGATGGACTATTTCGTAGTCGTATTGCTGCATTTTAACAGCCCAACGAGCCAATCTCCCCGTGGGGTCCTTAAGATTGCCTAACCACACTAGCGAGGCATGATCTGTAACGACGGTAAATCGAGTTCCTCTAAGTACGGACGCAATTTTTCTACAGCCCACAATACTGCCAAGCACTCACGTTCAGTTGTAGAATAATTTCTCTCCGCGCAATTCAAAGAGCGGCTAAGATATGCTACTACTACTTCTCTATCCTCGACTTTCTGTGTGAGAACAGCCCGATACCAAATCCGGAAGCATCCGTATGTACCATCGAATGGTAAGCTGAAATCGGGACAAGATAAAATTGGAGATCTCACTAATTTGTCTTTTATTGTCATAAACGTGTCATTACATTTAGAATCCCAAACAAACTTTCGATTCTTTTTTAGTAAGTTAGTTAATGGAGACAGTAAGGTAGACAAATTTGGAATGAATCTTCTATACCATGATACGGCCCCAATAAAGCTTCTAACCTGTTTTGCCGTTTTTGGAATTGGGATATCTAGTATACTTTTAACCTTATCTGGATCAACCTGTAATCCATTTTCTCCTACCAAATATCCTAAATAACGAGTTCAGGTCGACAGAAACTCACACTTCTGGTAATTAATAGAAAGTCCAGCCTCCTGAAGTCTGTTCAGCACTTTACCTAGAACTTCAATATGTTTTCCAAAATTCTGAGTCACTATGACTACGTCGTCAAGGTAGACAAAAACACAATCTTCTAGCTCACCGGAGAGAACGGTATCTATAAATCTCTGCCAAGTGGCAGGTGAGTTGGTTAAACCAAAAGGCATCCTTTTGAAATGAAACAAGCCTCGTCCAGGTACCGTAAAAGCCGTATATTCCTTAGAGTCTTCAGCCATAGGAATTTGCCAGAATGCTGACTTTATATCTAAGGTGGATATGTATTTAGCGTCTCTTAGACAATCAAGTGTAGCGGAAACATAAGGAAGGGGGTAAGCGTCTTTGATAGTGACCTTATTCAGCTTCCTATAATCAACGCAGAATCGGTACGTCCCGTCCTTTTTACGTACCATGATAATGGGCGATGACCACGCACTCTTTGATGGTTCTACCACCCCATCCCTAATCATCTTATCTAGTTCATCGTTGATGATTTTTTTGATGGTAGGAGACACGGGGTAATATCTTTGCTTTACTGGTAGCGAACTAGTCCTAATGACGTGCTCTACCTGATTTGCACATCCCAAACCTTGGCTCATCCTTGCTTCTGACTTACTTAACAATGCCTCCAACTGTTGTCTTTGCTCCACCGATAGTTTGGATTTGCTCTCTAATGAACACAAGTGAGGAGGTATATTTTCATCAGAAAATGACCATCTATCCCTACCTAAGTTTACTTCAATACCCATAGCTTTCCAGAAATCCGTTCCTAAAATTATATTTACTGGCAATTGCGCGACAATCAAAACCGACAAAACTTTTACACAATTCTCTAGTCTAATCGGCAGGTTTATTTCTCCCGAAATGTTTATTTTCTCACCATTTGCTAAAGTGATAGTTTTGCAATCTGAGCAATCTGCTCCTAGACCCATTCCCTCAATCAGTTTCCA
The DNA here is from genome assembly GCA_963924295.1 of Dioctria rufipes. Lineage (NCBI taxonomy): Eukaryota > Metazoa > Arthropoda > Insecta > Diptera > Asilidae > Dioctria > Dioctria rufipes. The sequence goes on along the minus strand of OZ002744.1, from coordinate 53,881,702 downwards.
TCCAGGCCCGCCTAGAATAGTTCGCGTCGCCCCAGAATCTAACAAACCTAAGACTTCTACTCCAAAAACTGACACCTTAAGATATGGTCGCGAATCGTTATTGATATGGTGGAAGACACTAGCTAATTCTGACGCTAAAATTGTTGTATGGGGCCCGGACGTAGTCTCTAACTTTGCGGCGCTTGAGTTATTGCTGGAGCTCAACTCACCGCTTACTGTTGAGCTCTGCCCTCGTTTCCCGATGGTTGAGTTCTCCCTCGATCACCATTCTGAGTTGATTGCGACTTGCAGTTCGAGCACCTCGAACGTATAACTCCTTGAGCTCCACATCCAAAACACTTGCGTGGTTGCCTGCAAAATCTGTGAGTATGACCGTCACGCTGGCAATTCATACACCTATATTGAGGACGATGGAGGTTTGAAGAGCTCGCTGATGCAGCGGATATTATATCTGTGGAAACATAAGCCAAGTCTGGCTCTAAAAGTTGCCCAGAACGCCGGGGAGGGGGTGTGAATGATTCTACCGAAGCGCGAACCGATTCCAGACGACGGCCTAGATCAACTAATTGCTGCGGTGTCTCGACCTCGCTTAGTCCTAGCTGGGTTTGGTAAAATGGACTAATATTTTTTTTTAGTATGCTCATCTGTTGTGGCTCAGTTAAGGATACTGAAAGACGAGAGAACATAGTTGTTATATATGTTGTTATATAAGGGGTACTCACTGATTACCACTATATGCAGTCAAACCTGCTCCTTTTCGTGGGGTTAGCTTGGTGTGCGAATATGTTTTCACTGGTATCCGTATTGAACCAAAAAAAATCACAAATCTTCGCTGCACTGATCACCATTTATTTTGTATATCTGGAACTACAATTTTCCTTTTCTTTCTTACTATTTCTAATCCTATCTTTCACAATTTTCCTCTTCTTTTTGTTTAATTTAATATACTTAATTCTGTTTTTCAAACACTGACGACCGCTCGAGAGCCTTTTTTTTTACGAAAAAACGGAACACAATCTACTCTAGACTTGTTTTTTAACAAAAACCGGAGCACAATCTACTCTAGACTGCTCTTAGAAAACCGACTGCCTAAAACCGACTGCCTAAAACCGACTGCACTCGACTTGGATTTTTGTAATCGCAAGTCTAGTTGCTCAGGATAGGAAAGTGCTTAATTAGCATTCCTATCCTGAGAAAATTATTTACCGCTGGGCATGTTTAAACATGCCCAGAATTATCGCGACGAACGATGGTTGGAATGGAAATTTGATATTTTCATAAATATCCAACCATCGTCGTGCTATCGTGCATACATTGTTGCGATCACAATGTATGCAGCTCGCGACAATTCGCTGATAAGAGCTTTTTCCGGTGAAGACTTGATCGTTTCAGTCTTCACCGACGTAAAATTTTATGCGCCCGATATGTATGTTTGTATGTATGTACATACATATCGTATTTACGACAAATCTTACTGAAGGTAAGATTTATCGTGGGGCTATTTTTCTATCGAAACGACTTGGGTTGAAATTTAAAACTTTTATTTTTCCCAAGTCGTTTTGTGATAAAATATTTTTATTTGTTGCAAAGGAATTTGAAGAAATTGCTGATGGCAATTTCTTCGCCTTGTTAGGAGATAAGCTAACCATGTTTTAAGCATGATTAGCTTGTTTCTACCTATGAAAATATTTTTTAAACAGTTTTTTCAATGATAATTATTACTTATAATTATCATTGTCAACCATTTTCAGGTATATAACAATCCTTCCCCCTGCGAAAAAGAGAATTATTCTTTGGAGAGGAATAATTCTCTTGTTAGGGTTATTGTTTTGTTTAAGTTTTATGGTAAGACGATTCTGGTCCATGAATCTTATCTCGAGTTGATAAGGTTTCATATTTAATGGCCAGATACATTGTAAGGTATTTTGGGTTAGTCGTTGGTTTGTGAATTTTCAATTCTCATTCACCATGTCGTTCAGGATTGTGTTAGGTCGCGATCCGTGGTATCCCGCGGATTTTTTAACGTCCAGGATCACAATGATTTGTGTTGCCCGCATTGTTAGAGGGTGGCAGGGGCCTATCCGGCTTTTGCTTCATGAACGGGGCGAGCGCCCGGCTGTGTCCTGGATGGAGACTGCTGAACCGGGACATTCCTACACGGTGAATTTTCCCTTGATTCCCCATGGAAACACTGGCTGGTCCGCCTCAGGTAAGCAGCATTTGTATGCATTGGTTTTGGGTTATTATTAACCATTATTTTTACCTTATAGGTGGCACTTTGATAATAAGCGGGGAATACGGCATCTGTTTCTGCTGCGTCTTTTCTGAGTGGGATCCCGTGGCAGCGTTTTACAGTATGCTGTTTGCCACCCCTCCCGGGTCTCCCTTATCACCAGATGGTGGTGCGAGCTCTTTTGAGTCACCACCAGGGTATGACGAGGCCGTGGGCTTGCTTGGCACTCCCGAAGACTGGGATCTTGAAGAGCCTGCCGACCCTGAAGACTGGGATGTCGAGTAACATGCCGACCCCGGAGGCCACGGAGACCCTGATTATCAGGATATTTGGTGGCAATTTTCTTTGTCTTTTTTTTTTAAATATTTTTGTATCTTTCCTATCTTTCTTCTTTTTCATTATTGGAATTAAAATTAAGTTTCTTTTTGTATAAAAAAAAATGTGAGTTTTAATTTAATGTTCCCGTCCCCTTTCAGGATTTTTGTTTTGCTTTTGTTTTTACTTTTGTTCGGCGCGGTCGTTCGGTTTGGCAATGGTTTTTGGTTTTTACATATTTTCTTATTTCTAAAAAAAAAATTTTGTTATCTTCCTATTTTCTAAAATTGTATGGACTATCTATTTCTATTCTACTCGTAATTCCTTTTTTACTTAATTCTTATTTTTCCTAATTTCTACTGTTTTTTTTTTTTTGTATGTTATGTATGTATATTTTTTGTTACACTTGTATAACAGTACATTCTATTGGTTATTTAGTTTCTATTTTAGTTTTAGACTTATCGTTCTATATTTATTACCGTTGTTTGTAATTCTATGTTCTATATTTTTTTTTTTTTGTTTATTATTATTATTTAATACTACCGGGGGAGGATATCTTTTACTGGGCTTTTTGGTTTGTGTATATACCTACATGTATATATGTTTTTAATACACTATTTTCTCTTAAATCTAGGCTTTAGTACTTATATACGTATGTCCTCTCCCCTTTCGTTTTTATGACTAACTGATTTATTTGTGGTTAATAGAAACCACTTACATTTGTCTGTATTTTAGTACCAGTGATAATGCTGACGACCATTTGAAGTGGTGATACTATACCACTTGCACTGACCTAGTAGGTGGCAAGGTGCGGGTCCTTTTTAGAGGGGTAGGTTCGATTATTTCGAATTGTATGCTTTGTTCCTCCGCCTCTGGGGTTTTCTTAGGCTTGCGTGAACGATAATTTTTTATGAATGGGACTAGCCATTTGGCGACCAGGTACAGTACCATACATGTGATGACAACACCAGTTAAGGATACTGATGTTGCAGCTAGGACATGTGTAGGGTGGTGACTGATATGAGGAACTATTTTTTCTAATTTTTTGTCCAGTTCTTTTAATGACTGGGTACCTTCTAGGATGATGCTGTTAGTGTCATCTCCTGAATATAGTTCTGTCTGTATTTCTTCCGACGGTATTTTTTCTTTGGTTTCATTAAGATATTTTTCTACCATTTGCTCTAATGGAGCGATATTTGGGAAGTAGTTGGGTTGTTTGAGACTCAATTGCTGGATATTCTCTGCCTCATAATGTAGGATTTGCGATCCTACTTGTAATTGACAGGGATGGTTGATAGTAATTATTCCTTGGCCTTCTATTTTTGAAGTTAGGAATTGTTGGGTACACTGAAGGTGTACAATTGTTGGTTCTATCAACGAGAATATCCAAGAATTTGGTTTACTTAATTTAATAAGTAGGTCTCTGGGAGGTATTTGCGCTCTAAATTGACACTGTGGCTCTTCCTTTAATGGATTAAAGAGCAGCTTCACTACGCATTCTTTGGACATTGTTGCCTTTGTTATGGGAATGCCTAGCTTAGCGATGTAAGTGTCCTCTTTGGAAGATTGAGTGATCTTTTTGAAGATTTTAAGATCTTGTGTTTTTAATAATAGAATATCCTGTGTCTGTACCTGGTGCGCTACGTGCGAGTACTGTATTTCGGGTACCAATGATTGTTTTTTATTAACATGGATAGGGAAACTATGTATCCTATACAACTTCATTCGTGGTAAATTGAAAATCGGAAGTTGTATTCTAATAACTAATTTGTCTTGGACTATACGAGCCTTTGTTTCCGCTGTCTGATATAACAGGGAGAGACAATTTTGTGCATCTGGGCAAGTAGCGTGGGACTTGTGGTATATCTCTAATAAACTTTTGGGAGACACCACTAGCGGATGCAACTGGTGATTTTTACTGGAGATTATTATGTCGAGTAAGGCTTGTTGCCTGTACTCAATCTCGACAATTTGTAAGGTCAGGCTTGAAATTATCTCCTGCCTTAATTGTCTCATTAGTAAATCATCAGTGATATTTTGCATTCTATTTACCTGGAGATTTATTTGACGTTGTCTTTCCTGCAGAGATGTCAGTGGCTTTTGAATTTGTTGTAGTGTAGTTTTGACTACACTGATCTGCTGTCTTTCCAGGTCGGCTAGTGCTTTTGTATTTGTTTCGAGCTCCTCGAGTCGACTGTATACCTCTTGTTCATTAGTGCTGTCCATGGTCCCGAATAGGTAGTGCATTGCATTGCCTATTCCATCGAAGATGGATCTTGTTGATCTTGATTTGGGGACCACTTCTCGAATGACACTTGTTCTTCTCTTGATATTTTCTAAGAGAGAATGAACGTGTTTTTGCTGTACCAGGCATAGCTCATTGGTTTGAGAGCGATTCGAACATAGTCGGTGAACTAAGTGCTCCGCCTGTTCTGCCATAAGCGTTTGGTTGTCCAGTTCCCTTAGGTTGATCTCCGTTAGTATATTCCATGTACTGTGGTATACTTGTAATTTTCCTAAGTCCTCATACAGTATTCCTGTATTGTTCAGGGGACTTATTGTGTAGGCTTCCGTTTGAGTTTGTCCCATTGCCAGATGGAAGCAGCATATTAACACCAATATGTGCTTCATGCTCTGTAGAAAATGAAGGATAGGCTTCTTTAGTCAGTTAGTTATACTAAATAGCATATAACATTTAGGTATAGTATTGCTTAATTAAATCGTTGATAATTTGTATAATGGGGGCTTACTTGCTAAAAGAAAGACGAGGTAGAACAGGATAGGAGGACTGTAAGCCGGTTCCTGCTAAATCTCGTCAAAAGATGAGCATTGTATTCTTTCAAAAGTTTAATTAGGGAATTGGTTAATTTACAACAATGAGTAAAAAGTAAATCATGAAGAGGAATACGAAACTCTCAAGGCAAGGTATGAAGGATGCAAGTCAAGGCAAGCAAGAAAAATTTTATTGGTAGAGTATTTAATTCACTCAGAGAGTAAGGGTTTATTTGTTATATGTTCAGTTTTATTTACGTAGCGTATTTTTTATTAATTTAAATAAAATTTAGGTAAAGTTTGACTTCATGAGTCATAGGGAGTAATCCCGAGTACGGAACCTTTAAGTAGGTAGTTATTAGTTTAACTGGCGAAAATTTGTTTCAGTGGGACTTATTTTCTAAAGGTGTATGTACCAGTGTACTACTCGTAATAGGGCTTTAAACGGTTGTTGTGTACTACAACCTGCCGTTTGCCTATTTTTATGGTAGTGTTTGTTGGACTAGGTACGTTGATTACCAGATATGGGCCAACCCAGATTTGAGACAATTTGTGTTTGCGGCTTTCACTTTTGAGGAGGACTTTGTCTCCTAGGTGGAAAGTGAGAGGCCTGACTGTTTTGTCGTAATATGCCTTTGAGCGTTGTTTGCTGGCTAAGAGATTTTTACGAGCCGTGGCATATGATCTTTGTAATCTGTATTTGAGCATATGGTAATAACTTTCGTGGTTATATACGGGCTCAGGGTCCCGTTTTAAATTAGTTGGAACATCCGCTGTGAAGCCGTAAAGGCAATCCATCGGGGTTAGTTTAGTACCCTCGTGTACACTGTTATTGTACACGAATGCAGCGGTTCGTAGGAATTGATCCCATGTTTTGGGATTCTCGTCTACGATTGTACGCAGATATTCGATTAATGGTCTATGGGCACGTTCTAGTGCTCCATTAGACTGTGGATGGTATGCGGAAGTTTGTAACTTCTTTACCTTTAGCAGTTTGCAGACCTTCTTGAATAGCTCACTCAGGAAATTAGTTCCCTGATCGGTGACTATTCTCTTTGGAATGCGATAACGCGTGACAATCTCATTGAAAAAGATTTGCGCCACCGTTACTGCTTCTCCATTTGGTATGGCATACCAATCGACAAACTTGGTGAGATTATCTTGGAAAGTTAAGATATATTTATTACCTGATATGGTCTCTTCTAGTGGACCTACTATATCGAGGTAAACCTTGTCGAAAGGTTGTTCTGCGATGTCCGTTATTACCATTGGCATCTTGAATTGTGGCGATGCCTTCATTGTTTGGCACTTAGGGCATTTTTTTATGTACTTTTTTATATCGCTAAGCATGTGTCTCCACCAATACTTGCGTCTGATTCTTTTATAAGTCTTAATGACACCCTGATGGCCGCCGAAAGGAGAGTCGTGGTAATCCTTTAGGATTGTTTGAACTTCCTTGGGACTCGTGATTATCTCAGGTGCCTTGACTGGACTTATGTCTTGTTCAAGCGTAGCAGGGGGTTGTATTTCCGCCTCTGGGAGTTTAGTTTCTTTATCTTCCGCTGCCGTGGGCTGTGTTTCAGCGCTGGAGCTAGTATTGGCCTCTTGGGCTTTTTGTTTTTGAGCTCTGGTCACGGCGAAGCAATGAGCGGGTTTTTTGGTTTTCTTTTTACTTGGGGGAATGTTTTCCTCCACATCTGAGTCCATAGTGTGGTGGACTTGGGCTTGTACCGTTAAAGTGTTGCCTGTATTGTCTTCGATTAATACTTGTGGAATGCGGCTTAATGCATCCGCATTGGTATTATACTTCCCTGGTTTATATTCGATGGTATAATCGAATTCTGATAATTTGTGGTGAAATCTCACCAAACGGGAAGTCGGGTCTTTAACGTTAAAGACACCTTTGAGAGGCTTGTGGTCAGTATAGACCGTGAATTTCCTGCCTTGGAGGTAGCATCGGAAATTCCTAGTGGCCCAGACTATAGCCAATAACTCCTTTTCAATAGTGGAGTAATTTCTCTCGGCTTTGTTCAGCGTTCGGCTTGCATAGGCGATAGGTTGGTCTTTTCCCACTTCTCCTTGGGAAAGTACAGCGCCTAATGCTTCGTTACTGGCGTCCGTTGTGAGGTTGAAGGGTTTAGAGAAATCTGGATAGATTAAAAGTGGTGGGGAAATTAGAGCATTTTTAATGCTTTGAAATGCTTCTTGGCATTTCTCGGTCCAATTGAATTTTACGTCCTTGCGGAGTAAATTCGTGATTGGACGAACGATTTTAGAGAAGTCCGGAATGAACTTCCTGTAGTAATTGGCGAGTCCTAAAAAGGACTGAACTTGCCTTACTGTTCTGGGAACAGGAAATGTTTGGACGCAGGCCGTTTTGCTGGGGTCTGGTAATGCACCTTCGCTAGAGCATTTGTGCCCTAGGTAAACAACTTCTCTTCTCAAGAACTGGCACTTCTCTGGCTGCAGTTTGAGGTTGTTCTCTCTCAATTTGTCGAAGACTTTGCGAAGTTTATCATTGTGGTCATTTAGGTTTTTCCCGTAAATGACGATGTCGTCAAGATAAACGAAACATTCGAGACCTAGTAGGCCTGTCAGAACGAAGTTCATGAGGCGTTGGAATGTAGCGGGAGCTCCTTTGAGTCCGAATGGCATACGCTTAAATTCGTAGTGCCCGTAATTAGTGCTAAAAGCGGTCTTATGTCGATCTTTTTTGTCGACTAAGACTTGATGATAGCCGTTGGCCAAATCCTAAAGTACCTGGCATGACCTAGTTGGTCAAGAATATCCTCGATTCGGGGTAGCGGAAATGCGTCGCCAATTGTCTTTTCATTCAATTTACGAAAATCGACAACGACGCGCCACCTTTTTTCACCATCGGGTCCCGCCTTTTTGGGGACAACTAATAAGGGTGAATTCCAAGGGCTTTTGCTAGTTTGGACTATCCCGTTGTCTAGCATTTCTCTTAATTGCTCGTTGATTACTTGTCTCTGGGTCTCTGGTAATCTGTAGGCCTTTTGGTTTATGGGCGCTTGATCTTGTATTAAAGGGATATTGTGGGTGATAGCATTTGTGTATGTGAGCTTATCACCTTTTAGAAAGAAGATATCGTTGTACTCGTAGCAGAGTTCGGATATCGAAGCTTTTTCTTCCGCATTTAGGTTTGGGTCTAGGCTGAGCTCTTGGTCTAACCTGTTGACTCGCGGAGTATGTGTGGGATCTTCATGATCCGGAAATAAGTATTTTACGTGTTGTAAGATAGCTGTGTTTTCCGAAAAGCTTATGTTGGTTTTAGGTTGTTGTAACCTTTTTTTGTGAGTATTTTTACTTACTTTACTAGTCGGCAGGGCACGTGCTTCCTGCTCTTTTACTGGTGGAGTACCGTAATTTATGGGTACTTTACATTGGTCCAAGTACTCGCACGCATTCGTATTTTGGCTAATAGGCCGTGAAAAATTGGTTCTCTTAATACTATTTGACGGTGGAGCCAACTTTGCCTTCAATGAGGTCTTACGGATCTCGCACGCGTCTTTTATCGGGCTCAGGGGGCACCTTGTATTCTTAATACTAATTTTATTAAGTGGTGGGTCGACTTTGCCTTTAAGTAGGTCTTACTGAGCTCGCACGCACTTGTGATAGGGCTCTTGGGCCACTGTTGTTTCTTAACACTAACTTGGTTGGGTGGTGGAGTCGTCTTTGCCTGAGAGTAGGTCTTACTGAGCTCACACGCACCTGTTATAGGGCTCTTTGGCCTCGTATATATCTTAAATCTAGGTAAACTAGACGGAGGAGTCCTCGGCATCTTGTTTATCGGCTTCTGGATCTCGCTCGCATCTTTTATAGGGCTCTTGGGCCTCGAAATTTTTTTATAATTTACTCTATTGGACGGTGGAGTCATTGCTGCCTCTGTTCGGGTCTTACTGAGCTCGCACACGTCTTGTATGGGGCTCTTGGGCCGCGTTAGTAACGTATATCTAGGTATTCTGGAGAAAGAAGTTTTGCTTGACTTCTGTTCTGCCTTGGGAGGCTCACTGATGTTTGTGTTACTCGCTTGCGATTTATTCGGCTTGAGAACGTGTTGTGTATCAGTGGCTTCTCCTATTGGGATGACGGCGTAGTCATGTATAGGGAGCAGTTGTAATAATAAGCTGTTGATAACTACTTTAAAATTGTTAATGTTGAGTATGGCAACTAGCACTGTTTCTTTCCCAGTAGGGAGTAAACTGTTGGCCAGGAAGACTCCGTCGCCTATCTCTTTAGATAAACAGAGCATTTCTTCCTTCACTAGTAACGGGACTGTGGTGATAATTTGTGACCTAGCAGGTATGCATATCGGTTCCTCTAAAGTAACCAGATGCTGCCTCATATCGCTGGTTTCTTGATCACCCAGACAGCTCTTTTCGTATTCCGTCGGCTCTTGTTGAACCTGGCAGCCAGCATTACTCTGTTGAGATGCCTTGGAGACACTGCATGTAGATAGCTTAACCTGTTTAGGTTCCATCTTTTCAGCAAGTGACCTCACTTCGACTGCTTTACTGGAATACAGCTTGTCCGTTTTGCATGACAAGGGCACAGTAAACTCTTCGGGATTTGCTTCCGTACAAGGAAACTTGAGTGCTTTATTTGGGCCTTCAACATTACAATTGTTTGATAGGAAATCGTTTCCTAATAGGCCGTCATCGGAAAGACCTGGCAGGTTTTGTACCACCTGAAACTTGCAGGGAATTTTATTTTTAAAATTGAAGTTGCCCTTGCAATTTCCCAATGTCTTTCCGGTTCCAAAAGGGGTCTGTAAAGTGCATGCCTCATTGGAATTAATTATCTTGAGGTCTTTAATTGCTCTTTTCTTAATAATACTAACCTCAGCGCCAGTGTCCACTACTAGTTTTGTATGGCCGTTAAGGCTTATGTCCAGTGGAAGTTTCACTGTAGGGACACCGGATTCGGGCGCTTGAGGTGACCCTTTTAATTTTTTAGTTGGGTTTATAGTCGAGCCGGGGAGTTTTGGGTCGACTGCATGTCGTTTCCCTGACTCCGGGCTTCCCATTTTTTCTTCTGGCGGCAGTCTTCGTCTGCATGTCCTCGGCGACCACAAAAGGTGCATTTGAGTCTTATATTGAAGACTTGAGGACTCTTTGTGTTGTGTTGATCCTGTGTAGGTCTGTTGGAGAGGCGTGGAGGAACAATTTGTTGGGTCTGTTGACTTTTTCTGCAATCACGGACGTCATGTCCATAGATTTTGCAGTTTGCGCAGAAAGGGGTGTTCTTGCGCTTAAGGCAATCTGTATATGTATGACCCTTTCGCTGGCAGAAATTACACGTGATGTTACGGACCAGTGCATCTGTATCCGAATTTCTGGCATCAGTGTTCGTAAATGGTCTTTGTCGTGACTGTGATGAACCCGAGTTATTCACATTGCGTGAAAACTGATTTGGATTTGGAGCTCGAGGTGATGCGAACATGGGTGTTGATGGCATTTGATAGTAAGGAGCTCTATAGTAAGCTCTCACTCGTAAATCTGGGTCTACTGGAGCCATTGGAGGAGCTTGTACCAGAGGAGTCTGGACGAATGTAGCACTTTGTTGTAATTTCTCCATGTCCAGGGCTTTTTGAATTAGTGACTCTAGATCGCCTTCCCCCTGCGTGAGCAAATATTGACACAGGTGTGGGTTAGTTACTCCACTTTTCAGAGCGTTTTTGGCGAAATCCATCAGCTGTGTTTTCACAGCAGGGACTGCCTCAGCTCCATACTTCTGTGTCGCTGCCTCGTTGCAAATCGTCAACAACTGTTTCAATCTTGTAATGAACACAGTGAGAGATTCTAACGGGTTTTGTCTGGTGGTAATTAGTTTGTTCACCAGCTCCTGATATGTCTCACGGGGAAGGTATGTTCTGTTTAAACGTTCCTCTACTTCAGTAAATGAGGCAGGGACGTCCGAAGCAAATAATTGGTATGCGTCACCTCTGAGTCTTGTGGGAAGGACCTGAATGAAAGCCACTTTTTCCTCATCATTTAGGCACTGCATAGTTTGTTTGCAGCAGCCGATGAAGGTTTGTAACTCTCGTCCCAATTGTGGGGTACTTTCACCCGAAAATAAGGGAACGAGTTGAGCTGTGAGCTTAGCTACTTTAGCGTAATCCACCATTGTGTGTAGTCTATTGATTTGAAATTGAAATTTGGGTGGACTAGCTGGGCTTGTTTCTGGGCTGATTTCCGTTAAGGATTCTTCGAGCCAATCGATTAGCAGGTCTTCGGGAGTTGGTTCAGCTACTTCACCGTCACTGTCGCTATCACTATCACTGTCACTTAACCTAACACTCTTATTCTTTCCTAGATCTAAACTGAGTGAGCGCCGAGATTCGGAAAACTGTTCTAGTTCCTTTCGGAACTGTATTGTTTTTTCTTTTAAGGTCTTTAACTTGACGAGTCTGGTCTCACGCTCTGTTTTTAATTTGTGATCTAAGGCGTCACAATGGGTAATCGTCAGTTTATCCGATTCCCGCGCTCTCTCGTATAATTTATTTAAAAACTTAGCTAAACTTACTTGACTATTCAGACCTGGCAGAACGGTTCCGCTTCGAAGTCTAGGTCCTGTTGGGGGTAACTGTGGAGGTTTTTCTCCTGCAGCGGATGATGTACCTTCACCGGGGTGCTGTGTATTGGCACCTGGGGTTAATCCCGCGTCGGCTAAAGATGGAGAGTTTTCCCTCGCTGCTGTTTCTGGTTCCTGCTGAGGTAGAGCAGGATTGTCGGCTGGCATATGATGCGCTGTTCAGTGAAAGGGGGGCTCCTTGCCTGCTTAGGTCCCTTTGCTGTAATTGAGAGGGGGGTTTCTTTAACCGCCTTCGAGTTCCCTCTCAATTCTTTGTCGGTTGATTTCGGCTTACTTTTGCAGCTGGGGGGGCCCTGGGCCGTCTTAACTTCCCCTGGATCTAGTTGAAAAGGGGGCTTATGAGCCGTCTTCGATTTCCTCTTCAACTCCGGATCGTTGACTGCTAGCGTTTGTTCGTCTGGTTGGCTGGAGCTTCAGGCTGTTTTTAGAGCCGTGTCCTGGCTGATCTGTACTCGTCCTTCTGGGAGGTTTTGGATGGTTTTCCACTTCCTTCTTTGGAGTGTTTGATAGTATCCCTCGGTGGTGCCTGTGCACTATTTGGGGTGAACGCTTGCCCGCCTGGAGCAGAGGCGCCTAGAGATGGTATCTACCCGAGTGTTGGGGGTGACTTGGCCTGGGTGGCTTCGTCAAGGGAACCCCTTAGGTTCGCAGGATAGCGGATTTTAAAGCTCTTAGGCCTTTCTATTTTGACTTTAGAAAGCAGGCTTCCACTATCCTACCGGCTGCGCCAATTTTGTTATATATTTTTGTTATATAAGGGGTACTCACTGATTACCACTATATGCAGTCAAACCTGCTCCTTTTCGTGGGGTTAGCTTGGTGTGCGAATATGTTTTCACTGGTATCCGTATTGAACCAAAAAAAATCACAAATCTTCGCTGCACTGATCACCATTTATTTTGTTTATCTGGAACTACAATTTTCCTTTTCTTTCTTACTATTTCTAATCCTATCTTTCACAATTTTCCTCTTCTTTTTGTTTAATTTAATATACTTAATTCTGTTTTTCAAACACTGACGACCGCTCGAGAGCCTTTTTTTTTACGAAAAAACGGAACACAATCTACTCTAGACTTGTTTTTTAACAAAAACCGGAGCACAATCTACTCTAGACTGCTCTTAGAAAACCGACTGCCTAAAACCGACTGCCTAAAACCGACTGCCTAAAACCGACTGCACTCGACTTGGATTTTTGTAATCGCAAGTCTAGTTGCTCAGGATAGGAAAGTGCTTAATTAGCATTCCTATCCTGAGAAAATTATTTACCGCTGGGCATGTTTAAACATGCCCAGAATTATCGCGACGAACGATGGTTGGAATGGAAATTTGATATTTTCATAAATATCCAACCATCGTCGTGCTATCGTGCATATATTGTTGCGATCACAATGTATGCAGCTCGCGACAATTCGCTGATAAGAGCTTTTTCCGGTGAAGACTTGATCGTTTCAGTCTTCACCGACGTAAAATTTTATGCGCCCGATATGTATGTTTGTATGTATGTACATACATATCGTATTTACGACATATCTTACTGAAGGTAAGATTTATCGTGGGGCTATTTTTCTATCGAAACGACTTGGGTTGAAATTTAAAACTTTTATTTTTCCCAAGTCGTTTTGTGATAAAATATTTTTATTTGTTGCAAAGGAATTTGAAGAAATTGCTGATGGCAATTTCTTCGCCTTGTTAGGAGATAAGCTAACCATGTTTTAAGCATGATTAGCTTGTTTCTACCTATGAAAATATTTTTTAAACAGTTTTTTCAATCATAATTATTACTTATAATTATCATTGTCAACCATTTTCAGGTATATAACATAGTTGACATAACTGCTACGTATGTGCCCATTGTCTCCCCTTGACCCTGAGTCCTACGCTTAATTTCATCCATGAGTTTTTCATCATAATCAGGCGCCAGGAACTCTTTCCTCAATTCCTTTACTAAATCAGCCCATGAGTGCATTCTGCTCTTATTTGCTCGGTACCAGATAAGAGCTCTACCTGAGAACAATTCTAGCGCTGATTTGAATAGTTGGACCTTGCAGACATTTCTAGACTCACTTAATTCTTGTACCCTTTCTAAAAACGAGTTCAATGAATGCCCGGACTCGCCAGAAAACTTTAGGTTACATTTATAAATAGGAATTACGGATTTGTTAGAAAATATAGCAGCTTCAGAGAATGATTGATTTGGATCGCCATCTTCTGAGCTTGAATCGTCTGCTAAACTACTACCCTCACTCTTTGCATATAATGTTCCGAGAGCGACAACTAAACCTGCCCTAATACGTGCCTTTTCCTTTATATCTTCTGCATCAATGGGTAACATTCGCGCGTGTCTCCCAAGAGCCCATTCTAACTTGGTTTGAATTTTTTTGTATTCGGAACTCTCACTATTTCCTTTGAAAACATCTATTAATTTCATAACTTCTTCCAATTTTCGATCTAAGGCATCCTTATCTACTTTAAATTCGAACGGATAAGGTAGTACCATTAAATCTTTTCCCGCTTTTTCAGATTTCAGTGCTGCACGATAAGAAACACGCATCTCTTCTACGGTGCCCAGTGACATGCCGCGGATGTCAAGCTCATAAGTTAGTTCCTCCTGGTTAAGTCTATTTATTTCCATATTATATGGCATTGTTAGAGATCAGTAATAGGGGTTAATTTGAGAGGGTTGTCTCTTCGGAAAACACAATCGTATTATAAATTTGTCGTCGAACGCAAGATAAAACCTAGGTCAACACCATATACCCTATATACGTAAAAACAAATTTTTTATTTTTTTTCTTAATCCTTTAACAATAAGAGGCTAATGCGAGAAAATCACAAGGATTTCTTGGGTAACCTAGTCCATGTGGGACGCACCACTCCGAAATGTTTCATATGAAGTGCTAAACCTCCACCAGGTTGACCAAAATATTTTGAAAAAACTAAAAATAAATAAATATAGAAAAATTGTAAAATGTGTCGTCGCTTCTCCGCTAACAACTATTGACGTAACCAATGAATGTAATTGAAAACAAATATATAACTCTACGTAAATCTGTGCGCACTCAAAGATCGGGGAATACTATATTTTATATGTTCGCTAAAAAAGAGGAAAATATAATCACCAAAAAGCAATATTCCAAAAAACAAAATTCAATTTATCTCCACTTCAAGTCGGATAAAATAAATGGAAACCAAACTTTAACTAGCACTCAATATAATAACGCCACTTAGAAGCAAAATTGTCCCAAATTTCTTAATTACCAACTAGTATCGTTTCACATACCTTCTGACTGTATGAGGAATCCCGAAATTTGTCAAGCGATAAGAACGTTGACAACAAACTGAACTTTAAACTGGGTAAATCGTTCCTTGCCCTGAATTCCACTTTTCCTCAAATCAATCACAACAATAGGTTTTGACAGCAAATCACAGATACTCTGAAATGAACTTCGGGCTAATTTCCACCTTAATCAAGAACGTACGATCCTTTATTCCAATTGTAGGACAGAACGTCGATAAAAGAAAGCACCTTTTCCCTTTAAAGTACCACAACAATTAAAGTAGGGATGGCCGATACCGATACGATAATCGATATATCGATGTTTATTCCTTTACAATACGGGTAATTCGTATCGATATTTAAGTACTTTAAATATCGGTGTATCGATATTCCTTTAATTATTGGCCATCCCTAAATTAAAGTGTCACAATAATTATCAAATTTCCCACACAAAAGGGCCAATTGAAGAACTGACAGCAACTAGTAAAGGGGCAGTGCTTTTGCCGAGTACCTATATTTTACTGTGGTCAGTACCAGAATTTTTAGAATATTGTAACTAATCAGCCTTGATAACAAATGGCAAGCAACAACAAAGCTCAGCAAATGAACTGATTTCTCTTCTCGTTAGAATTGTTTCCATCTGCCGCGTCCGAGTGCCGTAATATTTTAACCGGAATAATGAATTGATCTGCTTCGTAGCAAAAAAATATTCTCTTTTCCCACCAAAAATTAAGAGATAAAGCAAGGTTATTGATGATGTTCTATGTATGTAGGTTTAATATTGTGATAGATAATTTTTTTTTTTTTTTTTTTTTTTTGCCCTGGTATTAAAAAGAAATATTTATATAAAGGCTGGAGTGATTACAATGCTTTTCCAGAAAACTTTAATAATAGAGAGCTCAGTGGTGGTCAACTAAAACGTTAAAAACTTTGTAAATTTGGCTAGGCTTAACCTTTACGATCCCCTTCAAAACTTTTCGCAAGTATTTAGATATTATGTATGTATATGTATTAAGTATACAATAAAACGAATTTAGCTATTTTCCGAAATCTTGATTTATGGCCCCACGTTGGGCGCCAAGGTACGAAATAGAATTTTTCAAAAACTGAAAATTTTTTTTGTTCAAATGTAAATTAAATTTACGAAGTCGGTCCAAAACTGCCCTTAAATTTTGTAATAGTTCATTATATGTACTGCCTTGCACCATAATATCATCGCAAAAGGTGGACACCCTGTGCAAATCATGCACTATGCTATCCATATAGCGTTGCCACGTATTTGGGGCGATTTTTACCCCAAACATCAATCGTTTCGCTAGATAGTTACCAACGTGTATACTTACTTACTGCTTGCATTTGCGCGCTGTTATCATCAACATTCATATGTAAGTACGCCTTATAAAGATCTAATGTGCAAAAATATTTACTTCCACTCATCTTGGCAAAGATGTCTTCGATTTGCGGAATGGGGTAATTATCATCGCATATTACGCGATTAACCGTAGCCTTGTAGTCGTCATATGATTGGCGTTCCCCAAGGTGTGCGATCCGATTTTTCGATAATACTGCAGCTTTCCAGATGATTCAACTCTTCTTCGATTTTTATTTTTAATGAATAAGGTACTGGAAGCGGTATAAGAAATATTGGCGTATTTTCTTCACCTTTTAATAAAACAGCACTTATAATTAGGAATTTCACCAACCTTTTCTGTGAATATGTCACTGTAATCCCGCAATCGTTGGTCAATTTCTCCTTTGTAGTCAGCTTCTGTAATACCA
Source organism: Dioctria rufipes (assembly GCA_963924295.1). Classification (NCBI taxonomy): domain Eukaryota; kingdom Metazoa; phylum Arthropoda; class Insecta; order Diptera; family Asilidae; genus Dioctria; species Dioctria rufipes. The sequence goes on along the minus strand of OZ002744.1, from coordinate 53,864,711 downwards.
GTCTGTAACTGATTTAATATTTTGGCATCTAATCCCAATTTTCGAATTAGATCGCGCCCCATAAGAGATGAAACATTTCCCCGAATGATGTACAAATCAGAGTTTACCGACAAGTTCCGGTAACGAATATCAACAATGCACACTCCTAGAGGGTAAATTAGCTCTCCTGTATATGTATTGAAATGCGTAGTTGTTTTTTTGTAAGTTTCTTTTGCATAAACTTGTCGAAAAGACTCCTGAGACATGGCGGAGACAGCAGCGCCCGTATCGAATTCCATTAGGCATTTTTTGTTATTTATCCATACATCCAAGGCTATTTTCTTGCTTCAAATAGAATTGCAGCTCACTACACTGTTAATGCAATACTCCTCATCATCATCACTGTCTCTATCAATAACGTTGTGTTCAATTGATTTATTATAATTCATGCACACAATGTCCACATGTCCAGTTTTGATACCTTGAACACTTCAGATTTTTCTTCATACTTGTTCGCTTTGTGATTTATATTTCCACATCCGGTAGCATTGCATTCTTGTATTTTTTGCATTTCTGTTTTTTGCAAATGTCGATGGACTATTTGACATTGGATTTTTGGTATGCGTATGTATGTACTTCTTTCTGGGGCCTTTTACTCTATTAATCGCATTAACTGTTGGTTGTAATTCATTGCGCATCACTTGACTTTCTAACTTGGAAGCTTCAATAGATAGTGCTATCTTTACTGCTGCATCGAGATTTTTGCTAGCCTCCAACTGCAGTAGACGCTAGCGCATGTCTTGGTCTCTTATGCCACGTATGAATTGGGAACGTAGATGCATTGCGTTGGTTGACTTTTTACAATACTCGCACACGAACTAACAGCTAGCTGCAAGCTTTTTTAACTCTGCCTGGAAGGTAGCGATTGTTTGCCCCTCGTGTTGTACACACATTGAAAATTTGTGTTGCTCTGCTACTGCACTTGACTTGCGACAAAAATGATTTCGCAATAATTGGGTCAACTCTGTGTAAGTCTTACTTTTCGGTGGATCTGGTGCGGTCAAACATGTGGTCCCACGCAATTTAATAGTATTCGTACACACTTCTCGTTATTCACTGAGAGACCACTCTTCAGATTCTTGAGCTCGAGATAATTTTCTACTCGTTACAAATAGTTCCCGAAAGGTTTCATTATTGTCATCGTATGAATGTAATTGTAAACCCCGACAATCGTCGCTTTTATAGGTGTTCTGACTCTGAGATGACTGTAATTTCTCCAACACTTCTGAAATTTTCTTGAAAGCTTGTTGAATTTCTGCTATCTTTAAACTGAACAGCAATGTTAAAAGAAAATTATTTCCTTATCGAACCAACGTTTACTGTATCCAAATTCGTAATTTACCTTTAACCGAGCGAAAGCCAACTTTAGGATGTCGTAATTCATTGATTTCGTTGTATGTCCGTAAAGTAATGTAAAATGTGACTAACCTCAGCCTGTTCTGCCTGGTTTTTATTTCTGTACTTTTAATGCGTAATTTTTTTCTTCCCTAATCCTCGTCGGCAGTTGTTGTGTACGTGGGAAAAATAAATACAAACAGCCAGATACAAGCTAAATAATATAAACTTTATTATTCAAGATAAGTATTCTAAGATGGTGCTGTGATGATGTGTCAGCCCGGCTGGTCCAATACATAGTGTTCTATTCCAGTTTTGAGGATGAAAGAGGGGAACGTTTGAGTGCGTTCGCTAGTTGCTTGGTGGTAGTGACGTAGAAAGACACAAAAAAAACTATTTTTATTCTTGGTAAGTGCTTAGAAATCACGGATCTTAGTTTATCTAATTCAAATGACGAAACCGCAGCGTCTAAGTGCGTAACGCAAGGCATTAGGACGTCTAACCGAAATAAAAAAGAAATTGCTTATCAATATCTATGAAATTGCAGAGGACTGTAAGTATAGCTGCCAATATTGGCCAGAACGAACGGAGAGAAATCTTTAGGGAACTCAATTCCTCATCTTAAAAAAATAAGTATCTAAGTGGGCCCATAACCAGTGCAACGCCAACCAAATTGAAAAAATTATACTAATTTTCGAAAAGCCTTGTTCCAATACCGTATTCGATTGTTAAATCCGCTGGATAACGTGCAGGTACGTATGATACATTCCTGACTATTTAAGGAATCACAGAGAGACCTGTAAATACGATTCGCACAGCAGTCTCATTTTTGGTTTAATTTTAATGTTACTTATGTTTTTTTTTTTTTCCACCTAATTATACTCATAAGATTTTGTAATCTTCTGTACAAGTCCGAATAAATGTATTGTATTGTATTGTATTGTATGATAAATGCCACCTCGCCATCTGACACAGTTACCTTCCGCATAAATTACCAGATAGTACAAAAAAAAAATCAATCTATGCATTTATAAAGACGATACATGGACAAAAGTCACATTAATCTTTAAAAGATTCGCAGAAGTCAATATATCCCTTGGATACCAGCGTAATGACATATGTAGTACTTCCGACAGAAAATCGGCTGATCTATTAGTATTGCAGACAAAAATTACTGAGCTTGAAGGATTACAGAATAAAAGAGACGAAACCGAATAGAAATAATCGCGCAAAGAAATACAAACTATTCAAACTGAATTCATTTTGCACATCGATGACAAACCAAAGAATAATTTAAAAGCTTGAAAATTATTATCTTTTAAATTTTTTAAGTGCGTTGCTGTTTTTCGAAAAATGTTATTCATATTTATCAATAAAATATTTGTCATTTTGAATTGAACGCTTAGAAGCTGAGAGAATTAATTTTGAATAAGCTCATAATTTTTATATATTCTATTAAAGCATTGCATTTCCATTTCCTGCTAGGAAAAATATACACACACAATGCTTATAAAATAAAATTCCTTCTATATTAATACAGACGATAACATGAGTTAAAATAGGTAGAAAATAGGTCGGCGTTAAGGAAAATGTACGAAATTCGATGTGAAAGTTACGTGAAATTTACCAAATCAAAGAAATGTGTCCTCTACCATATAGCGAAATATTCCCTAATTTCCCTAATATTTACGTCAATACGACATCCTCTCATTCTCCACTTACGTAAATCGAACGTAAATATTAAGAAATCTCAACTTTACCACAATTATTCGCTGCACTAATTTACGTCGAATAGATGTGAATCCGACCTGAAAAAGAGGGAAATGTTGCGTGGGTAATGCCTGCGAAGAGCTAAGGATACAATTGCAACATATTGATATTCCATGAAGGGCCCAGATCTCCATAATGGAGCGCGGTAATCATATTGAAAGTTTATTAAAAATTAATTTCAATAGCTTGATAATTGTTTATTGTAACATGATTGAATACCTATAATAAAGTATTTTATAAATGGTAATAAAATAAAAAGAAGAAAAATAAACTAAGTAAAACTTGTATTACTTGACATAAATTTGAGTTTTAAATTTTTAAGAAGTAAGTTCATGAAACTATCGAGAACAATTGTTGTATTCTTTATCAAAGATATACTTAGGTGTTAGGTATCAGTATTAAGGTAATACACACGGCTTCTAAATCATTGACAAAACATGCTAGGTGAAACCATTGGCGTAGCCAGCGTTTTGTTGTGGGGTGGGCAGTAGGGGGCAGACTGACACAATATTGAAGAAGAATATTCTTCAAGCAAGTATTGTTTTTCAAAAATGTGTTAATCAGTGTTAAAACCAAGTTTCCTTACATGAAGCAAACTAATTTTAACTTTATTTCATTGATTACCGTTGTTTTTTTCAACCAATGTATGTTTAAATTAAACAACAATAAGAATATTTCCTAAAAACAAGATTAAATAAGAATAATTTACTAAAATATAATTATATGGTTTTCTAAAAAAAAGTTATTTCAAATTCATGGTTTTAATAAATTGTGAATGTATCCCAATAATAGCCCTGAAATTAGAAAATTTGATTTTTGAAGTAGTTTTTCGCATATATTTCTAGAACAGTTCGTCGGACAGTAAAAATTATTGTAACCAATTTCATAGGATTTCATAGTCTGAAGAACTTTTCAGTACAATTAAAACATCTCGGATTGATTGTCTTCACAGTACCTGTACATAAAAATCCTAAATTTTTATATGGCAACATCAAGAAGGGGTTGCGGGATTTATCCTATTTTTGAAATTATACTCATCATTTTTGTGAAAATGCCGTGTACAAAACTTCAGCTCTCTACTTCGACTCGTTCTCAAGCGGTGTCTAAATATGTAGTGGAAACCCAAAGTTTTGTATGGCAAGGAAATTCAACGAAGGAGTTGCCTGATTTATTCCATTTCCGAACTTAAATTTCCTTTTTTCTCGAAAAGCTCGTGGGCAAAATTTCAGCTTACTAAGTAAATCCGTTCTGGAGCTATCGTGAGGACGGACAGACATTCAAAAATTAACATAACTTTTAATATTATGCTTGGGTGTCCAATCCATTTAGTTATACCTTCATTATTTCTATGTGTTACAAAAGGAATGACAAACTCAGTTTACCCAATAGATTTCATTTATGGTGTAATATTCAGTAAACAGTCCAGAATAAAGCGATGCGAAGTACACTGTTGTGGTGTGCAAGATATTCGTCTCTTAAGTGGTTGTTAGATACGCTTAAGTGGATGAAGATACAGCAGCGCGGTCAAAATGACCGCTGAAATTGTGCTAAAGGTTTTCATGCAATTACAGATGTCAATGGCAAGATAAATGATTTTGAAAGGCTGTATATATTTTATAAATTATTTATTGAACACTTAGTAAAACAAAAATTTAAAACAAACATATGTAAACAAAAACATATAAATTTATTGCTGAAAACAATCAACACAAATAATTTTTTTTTTTCTAATTTTCCTGTACATTGTCCACATACTGCTTTTTTACATGTTTCACACATTTGATGTGTTTTATTGCCTTTACATTTCGCCACTTGACACTGTCGTCTCTTGCGAGTTGATTCAACTCTTGTTGAACTACTTGTAGAAGCAGGAAGAGATGTCTCTTCTACTGATTTTTTTTCCGGTGACTGTTTTATAAAGAATCCAGGCATTTATGGCTGCGAAATCGAGGATGTTGAAAAAAACTTGTTGGGGCCAGCGTCGCGCCGCAGTTTTAATTGATTATTTACGGGCCATTTGATCTAAAACGTCGACGCCGTACTTAGTCGAGTTATAGTAACTCACAGTTTCAGGGAGTTTTTTCCTATCTGACCCAATGCTAATGCTTCGGTGAAGGGTACTTAGCACTATCACATTTTTGTTTACTTTACCCTGATACACCGTAATAGTGCAGACTTCGTTTCTCAACAGCACTGTATTGTGGAGATTATTTCGAGAAACTTTTACAACATTGGGTACCTCCTTTCTAGCCCTATTTAGAGTGCCGATGAGACTTGTTTGTCTGGATTTTAGTTTTTCCGCAAGCTTCAAGGATGTGAAAAAATTATCGTCAGAAGTTTTGTCTTTCCCGATTCTGTCTTTTAATTTACTAAAATTATTACCCACGGTCTTACTGTTTTTAAATGCTAAATTGACGTTCTGATTATAATCTTTGATCATTTTATTGAATTTTTCGGAGACTCCGGCGATGTAACGAGTTGCCTTGTAAATTATTGGTTGTCTATTATTTGTATCGATAGGTTTGTTATTGCTGATAATGTTGTGTTTTTTATATATGTCCTTTTATAAGTGACCGTATGACGTTTATGGGAAAGCTGTTAGATTCAAGTATTTTAATAATTATTCCGATATTTTTGGAATGGTATTTCGGGCTGCTCAAATCTAAGACTGAGTTTATAAAGTTTCTCGCAGTATTCATTTTTTGAGACATAGGTTGGCATGAATGGTAATTGATTAATCTTCCCGATGAAGTCAGTTTTTGATGCCACTCAGTCATCAGCTTTTTCCCTTCTCTTATCACTCTGACATCTAGGTATGGCCGTATGGGATCGATCCTTCATGTTCTAATACGGCCGTAAATTGAAGTCTGCCATGGTATTTATTAAGAATCTCTAATGTGTTATCAACCTGTGTCTTGGGAATAATGGCAAAAAGATCATCCACATATTTACTCATAATTTTAGGTCGGAAATTTAGGTTAAGGATACTTTTATCAAGAAGTCTTCCATAACCATATCCGCCAGTATTGGTGAGAGAGGGCTCCCCATGGGAATACCAAAGGACTGCTTGTATGTCTGTTTATTAAATATAAAATAACTGCCATCAATGACGCAAAACCTAAATATATCTCAAGAATTTGTTTTTTGGTATGTTGGTATGATCCTTAATAATATCCCATTTTTCATTTACCAATTTAAGACATAGTTGCACAGGGATATTGGTGAACAAAGAAACAACATCAAAAGAAACCATTGTGTCCGTGTTATCTAAATGGAGGATATTTGTGATTTTTTCTTTAAACATCTTGGAATTCTTAACATTATATGCTGAATCTATTGTAATGTTCTTTAAGATTTTTGCTAAGAATTTGGATAGTTTGTAAGTAGGTGAGTTTAATGAAGAAACAATGGGTCTAAGAAGACAGTTATCTTTATGAATCTTTTCTTGTTCAGTGATGTATTTATTTTTTGTTAATTGTTTGATAATTTCGTTATTTTTGGTCTGGAGTACCGCAGTTGGATCATTCCTAATCGCCCTAAACGTATTACGGTCTCCAATAATTGTTTTGATTTTTTCTACATATTGTTCTTTGTACATTGCAACTGTTACATTGCCTTTATCTGCCGAAACTATAATGATCTCCTTATGTTGTGATAGAAATTTAATTGAGGCTTTGTATATTTTATTTAAAAATTTATCATATATATTTTTCTTTAAATTGGAGTGAAGATTAGTAAGTAAATTACAGAATTTGGACCTGGAAATGTCTCTATTTATTACGTTATCAATCGTTTGAATACAATGTTCACCATCGGCGATGATCTGTAAAATTGGAACGTCATTGTGGCTGTGTGGGATTGCAAATTTACTGCCGAGCGAAAGAAGTATATGTGTCATTTGGAAATTCTACATTTATGAGATTAACAAAACGTCTCTCCGATTTTGTTATATTTAATTCTGATAACACGCGTGATTTTAGTTTATCGACCTTTTGGATATGCCATTGTTTAAGTTTGTTACTGAAATTAATGAAAGCATTGTCTTGACTCTGCAAAAAACTGTGTATAATATCACTGGGGGTATTATTGATAATATCACGTTTAATATTTTATAGCTGCTCTCTAATCTGTTTGATTCCTACGCACACTTCTGCAATTTTTAGGTTGAGAATCTTAAGGCGAAAATTATGTGTACATGTGTTTAAATCTTTAAGGATTTTTTGGTTGGAGTAGTGATCAAAAAGCTTACCTATACCTGTAGTAGTATTTGACAAGAATTGGGGAATAATTCCATATTCGTGGCATTCGATCAAAAAAATTCTGGATTGAGTTAAAGATGCATTCTTCTTGTGTGTCCGACTGTAGTTCTTATATTGACGACAAAGTTCGTCTCCGTATTGATGTCGTATATGTGTATAAGACGCTCTCATTTGCCCTCCGGTTCTATACTAATGTAGGGATATTAATTTAAATTAATTTGTATCTTTCTCTTTTTTTAAATAAGTTAGTAGTAGTACTTAGATTACTACTAAAATTTTATTATTATTTTTCTTTCCCGAATTTATAATAAATTGCACTTAAATATAAGACCATGAATCTTGTGTTAAATTTTAGAAGTATATGTATGATATGATATCACTTACGAAAGCCACTTTCGCCGTGTTAATGTAGCTTTATTTTCTGATACAATACTTTCATGTGCGCCGTTTTGGCCTCCAATAACGCTATAACACTCTAAAGAATTGCTAAGAAAAAGTTGAGGGCTTCCCAACATCAGACGGAGGCATAGTTGTTTTTAAATTGGAGCGAGGCATTGCTTGCTTACCATTTGTTTGTATCAGCAAGTTGAAGCATCGTCGATTTTATATTCGAGCGAGGCGTTGTAAGTTTTTATTCCATTTGTCCAGTTTCTGTGTGTTATTAGTTTGTCTATATAATTGCTTCAATGACAAGATTTCCAACGGCCAAGAACTGGTTTTTATTTTCATATCAAATATAAACGGCATAATGTGTCCTAGAATGGTTGATTTCAACATACAAAACATTATTATGAAAAAGGTTACCACATATCTACTGACACGGGTAACTTATTAGTTGAACCTAGCCCAGTTATAATGTCTACTCTTGACAAATATCACCCCCACTACTAATTACATATTGTTATGAAACCGAAAACTTTACAAATTGTGACGAAACAGAATACTTTTTCAATTTTAGAAAGGCTAACTTTTCGGAACTTTCCAGTAGACTTACATCTATTGACTTTAACACATTATTGTCTAGCAATAATGTTGACGAAGACGTTTCTAAATTTTACATAATTCTTTTCGATTCGTTTTCCTCTCACGTTCCCCGCGAGCGTCAGCGGCTCTCTAAAACGTCTCCACCATGGTTCAATAAAGAACTGAAGGGTCTTTAAAATAAAAAGAATAAATTGTGGAAAAGTTATATGAGGGACAAGGACATTATAAGTCACAACAACTTCCTCACATCATATAATGAGTTCAAGGATCTTTCCTCTTCACTCTATGACGAGTATATTCAAAATATGCGTGCGAAATAATTTAGTGACCCACGTAACTTTTTCAAGTTTATTAACATGAAGAAAAAAACTGACAACTACCCCAATACCATGAGGTACAAGGACTCTGCTAGTGATGATTCGTCTGAGATTTGCGATATGTTTGCTTTTTTTTTTTTGACAATGCCTTTGTCTCGTCAAATTTTCAACTTCAAAGTAGCAACTTCAGTCATATGAACGACTCTCATAACGTTTCATTCACTATCCCTCCAATTTCAGAAGAGGATATACTTGATCATATTAATGGGCTTCCAAATGACTTTACAACGGGTCCTGATTTGATCCCTCCAGCCTTTTTTAAGTCATGTTGCCTCTCCCTGGCAACCATGCTGATAATTATTTTCCAAAAATCGCTCGATAGTGGTTGTTTTCCTCAGATATGGAAAAAAAATTTTATCATACCTGTCTACAAAAAAGACAGTAAAAAAGAAATCTCTAACTATAGACCTATTGGAAAATTATCTTGCATGCCCAAGTTATTCGAATCTATCATCTACTCTCCGTTATCAATAATCTGGAAGAATTTGCTCTCTTCAAACCAACATGGGTTTGTTTCGGGACCGTCTACAACCACTAACTTATTGGAATTTGTCTCTGATACCATTCACGGGTTTGTAAAAGGCAACCAGACAGATTGTATTTATACAGACTTTAGTAAAGCTTTCGACAAGCTATCTCACTCCGTGATACTATTCAAAATGGCAAAATATGGGTTTCCCACAACGTTCCTAAAATGGACGGAGTCATATCTAGATAACAGAACATACCAAATTTATTTACGCCATTCCATCTCTAGAGTCTTGAAAGCTTCGTCTGGCGTACCTGAAGGGAGTCATTTGGGCCAGTTGCTATTTATTCTATCTATTGACGACATTGTCTCCGTAGTGAAGCACTGCAAAGTCTTACTGATACAGGATGACCTCCACAAATTTTATGATTGGTGCAAAAGCAATAATTTGGTACTCAATATCGACAAATGTGAGGTGATGACTTTCGACAGGAATCTGAATCCTATCTCTTATATCTATGGGTTCTCGGCTTCCTCGATTCGCCGCGTTAGTTCTGTCTGTGGCTTGGGTGTCAAATGTGACCATAGATTGAATTTTAACTACCACATAAACCGCATGGCATCTAAGAGTAGCTCTATGCTGGGCTTTATAAAACGTTGGTCCCGAGAGTTCTCGAATCCCTCCATAACATTACGTTTATATACTTGCTTTGTGAGACCACTTCTTGAATACGCTACCCAGGTCTGGTCTCCTTTTTACGGTACACACATCGTCCGTATCGAGTCTGTTCAGCGAAACTTCCTGCGCTTTGCTCTTAGGGACCTACCCTGGAATAAATCATTGATTCTTCCACCCTATGAGGATCGCATGCAGCTCTTGAATATGCACTCGCTTGGGAAACGTCGCATGGTTGCCGATGTAATTTTTGTTCACCAACTCTTAAACGCGAATGTTGATTCCCCGCTATTACTTGATGAAATCTCTTTCCGTGATAATAGGCAAAATTTGAGAAGGCTACCTCTGTTGCATGTCAACTCTTCAAGGTCTAACTTTGGCATGTATGAACCTATTAGTCGCATGTGAATTACTGTTTATAATTTGGCTGAGTATTTTGTTGTTGACGACTCTAAGCAAGTCTTAAAGAAACGTTTATATAATATTTAATCTTCTGTTAGATTTAATTTGGTTTTGTAACTTTTTGTTCTATGTCGCATTGCATGACATTTCATCTGGTGTTTGGTCTATGTTTAGGGTAACATACTAATACTAACACCGACTAAGGGATGAAACGCATGTATTGTTGACTGTTTATTTATTAAACGTGTCCATGCAGCGAGCTTGTGTTAGGCTGGTTCTGATAGTAAAAAAAAAAATATAAATAAATATGAGTGTCCCAATATCAAGGTTTTAAGATAAATTTTGAAATTACTTGACTCAAATTAATTACTGTAATTGTTGCTGGAGTATGAGTATTGGTTCAACCAGTCTTGGGTCTTTAAAATATATTATCGTGATTAGCCAGCATGAGAGGATTTCTGTACAAAAAAATATACTGGATGATTTACATAATGCCAGAACGTGATGTGAGTAATACAAGAAATGGCGGTAAATCGTAATTATCTTTCACTGAGGGGCATTCGTCTATTTTTCCTAAAATTCATTGATGTTGAAAACTAGAAATTTTCCTTATGCTTTGGGACTTGACTACTTTTCGTTTTTTTCACTTCCTAGAACACTCCTGTACTTTTTTCTTATTTTTTTTTTATTTTCATAATTGAGAGCTTGGATAACTTGGATGACATAATTCGGGATGAAACTTTTTTGTGTATCCCAAAACTTAAGGAGTTTGCTCTAAATTCACTTAGCCCGAGGGGAAAATCTTTCACTTTTCCTTCAAGTTTTCTTTTATAGGTATATGCAAATTTCATGAGCCCACAAGCACACATTTTCCAAAGAGCTTACAGCAACAAAAGGAGTCAAAAATTCTTAAAACATGGGAAGTAAAACAACTTTCGCCAGCTGGCATAGCTTTAAAATGTAAAATTGTGTATGTTGGTAATCAGTTTCTCGAAGGGAACGCGCTTCGTATACTTTCATGATTGCTATACTTTGAAGTTATGTGCAAATCTTGAGGAAAATTATTGGCATGCTGTCATGTTCCTCTTTTAACATGCATTAATATTACACATTTTTACTTTTATGTCTATCATTTTTTATGTCTTTATCCTATTCGTAGATTTATTATTTCTTTGTCAGAACACGTGCCCAGTCCTTATTAAGAATTTTGTTTCTTGCCATAGTCGATACATAGTTTCCTTCAGAATATAAATATCCCATCGTTGAATAAAAAATCTTTTTCATCCACTGATGGAATTTTTCCTTGACTGGGAATTGACTGAGGATACCTGGATGGTATTATTCCAACAAACGAAATAATCAGCCAGGGATCTGTTCAAAATAATCATTTTCGGGATCGTAAAAACTTAATAAACGTAAGATATATGTATTATGGGGAGTGTTTTTAGCTTACTTGTACAAGGAATAATAAACATTCTATAATTGAGTTTTACGTGAAATAAATTTTTTTCATATATTGCTAAAACAGGGAAAGTGGAAAAAATAAGATATCCTTCCAAATTCATATTTTTCCTGGCATCATGCCTTGGTTGAATTAAACGTAATATTGCGTTAAATATTGGGGGTCAGTACAGACGTTCAAGAAAGTAAATCTCGAACTGATATAGGAATCTTAGTGCCGCACGGAATACTGACTTCATCAAGTTTTTGGCATAATACTAGAGAGCGTCTCCCAGTAACTAGTTCCTTAGTTTTGCTAAATTACAATATATTGGCAGTTGATGGAATATTTAGTGAATAATAGTTTGTCGAGTATATGCAAATCCGATTTCCACCTTAAATACGAAGTAGAGACTTTGAGCAGTTTTAAAGGTGGAAAGCCTCTCTCGGGGTGGTTTCTATCAGGGCTCACTAAGCGTAATTATTTGTCTAATTATATTTAGGGATATATAGGATTTCTAAATCATCAATTTGGATGTTTGAGGTTTTACTAACGAATAACGATTGTAATAAGAAGTTAAAAAATATGAAATAGATGCATACTTCAAAAAGAAAAGAAAATGTCAAAAACTATCCACATTTGGAAAGGGCAGCAAATTTGTTCAATAAAATTTGCATGTAAAACTGAAAGAGAGAAGTAGTTATTCATTGTACGTTACATGTGCAAAACATTTTCGTATAACTGATCATAAGTGCACGGTTAGAAAAAAAGGTATCAATTTAATAAAAGAATGATATGTATTTGAGTCCATAAATAATTTCTCATGAAAATTATAAATATGAAATATATAAAAATCATAAGTTTACCTATACGTTATATAGCAGCCTTTTATGAAACCGATCAATAAATTTATAATATCAAATGTATAAAAAAATTTATAAATTTTCTTGAATAAAAGCAATAAAAATGTCTTATTAAGTGCTTCTATATCAAGTCGTATATTAATGTATCACCTCATTTATGAACCAAATAAATATATTTCTTGTATAAAAGCAATAGCAGTTTCTTATTATTTCCATATCAATTACGTTTATTATCAAATTCATTATTGATAAATGAATATGTATAAAAAAAAAAAATATGTTGCAATTTGTTTATGGTATTTTATACCGTTTATTTATAAACTACATTGAGAGCTGAAATAAAACATTGTCGTTATGACTGAAATTCATTAGAAAATTAGATTCTAATGAACTAACAAAAACAAAAAAGTACTTACGCTTTCGACTCTCGCAGGTATGGGTATTACCGTTATTATTGGATCTTAAAGTTCAACTACTGTTTTTGAAATATAATTTTATGTTTATTGTCCGATAAATTATTGAATAAAACATAAACTTTTTAAAAATGTGGTACCTAAGTCTTTTATTTAGTTATAAACATTAAGGCTTACAAACAATATACATTTTATTTGTTCTACGAGATATATCGCAGTTATACGTCTTTTCATTATTTTTACAGCAATTAGAAAATTCTAGGCAAATAAAACCATTTTCATTTGTAACTTCCTCAATTTCAAAGCACGAAAATAGGCTTACGAAGGCTTCACAAGCTGCAATCTGCTCTTCCCTAGAGGGTTTGAAACCAAAACTTTCTTGAACGTAATTAGCCAAATATGAAATTATTCTTCTTTTTCACTGTCTGTTAAGTTATCCTTTAAATTGTAGTTTTGCAGAATAACTTTTCCACACGCTTTTTGGCAGAAGTATTGTTTTAAAGCCTAGTATGAAAGGTACTTCGAGAATATTTAAATTGATTAAAGAACTTTACCTCTAGTGTAATGATTACATTTGATCCCAAGCAAGCATTTAATCTTCTCACAATTCCAACTTCTTCAATATTTTCTTCTTTATTTTGAACTGTTTGTCCCGGAAGATTATTCAGAAATACTTCTGTACTTGGAGAGTTCAAGTTTAAAAGTGTCCTCGTTTTCAAACAAATCATAAATGCAGGATGCAGAATAAAATGACTGACGTAATTTATGAAATTATCTTCATATATAACTGCACCATTGCAATTTTCAAAACAGGAAATATGTTCTTATTCTCCAAAGCTATAGAAGTGAGTTTAATATTACCAGGTAATTAAGTATTTATTAGAAAAGTGGAATAATTAAGTGCAACCCATTTAATTCGACCTCGCGCTAATCCTAACAAATAAATTCGAAGTGGTGCCCCTCTTCTTATACCGGGAGGAGAAAAGGGAAAGGGACAGTTTTATATTATGACACATCTTGCAACTTTCAAAATAAAAAAAATAAATTTATTTTTGCTACTCCCGTGTTTGAAAGAGAGCACCAACACTGCCTTTTCCTAAATGAACTTTGTTGTTTTCTTAAAACACGTTATTATTATTATTTATTCAGTAGTATTATTTAGCAACGTAACACCCTGTATAATAAATTTTCTAACCAATTGCGGAACTTTTTCTGCAATATGCACTATTTTTTATGCATCCGCTAAATAAGATAACTTGTTAGAATCAGCACGCCCTTTCATATCTATGAATAAATAAAGTTTTGTTGCAACTGATTTTTAATAATTTCCATTAAGAATTCACTAGAAAATTAAGCGACTTGATTGCAATTTATTTTAAAATTTATTTCACTTTCACTTTACTGCCCTTTACACTCCAAAATCTACGTAAAGACTGATCACTAAAATACTCCGATCTAATACGTATGAACACTTGCTGAAAATATTCCAAATTCTAAGAACGGTACTTTACGTCTACAAACAAATTTAATATAGAGTGGGTGCTAAATTGGGTACCGTTACGAATGAAGATTTTGCCATATATACTGTTCGTATTGATATTATAGAATACTTTTATAAAAAATCCTGTAATTTATATGTTTTATACCTTATTTGCATAGAAATGATATATTACTGTTTATATAAATATTTGATATCGTATGAAATATAAAAATGTATACAGTAAAAATTATCCACTTATGTAATAAAAAATTGTTATAGGATAATATCTGGTTATTTTTAACCGTGTGCATAGAACGATTTAAGCTATTGATCCATAAAAACTCTTTCGGTACCCAAATGTACACAGCTTATGCAAAGAGACTACTTCCGCTCAAAAATAAGAAGCCTAGTGAGAGCAATTATTGTCCATTTCACTTACTAAGTGTCGGATTTGTTTGAAGTATACTGGCCTGAAGTTCAGATAAGGACGCCTTTCATATAAAAGCTAAGGTAGGTGTTACCGTTGACCCTCAATTAAGTTTAAAAAGTGATAAATTGCGAAAGAAAATCAACAATCGAAGTTTATAAAATGAAAGCGCACACGAGAAACATATACACGAAAAATCAGGAGTGCTGAATAAGAACGGCGAATGCGTTCGTGGAGAATTTTCAACTATCACGAGATTACAATAGCAAAAGCAAAAAGATAAACTATTTCCGTCAAAAATGAGTCAGGCTCGCGCAATGATGGTTCCGTACCAAAACTTTATCGATCGAATTTAAGTATTCTTTGTTACGCTTCTTCTATAGTAACGCAATATAAAAAGGGTCGCTTCTGTAAAACAAGTTTATTAGCTTTATAAGATTTTCTTATAAATTTCTGTTGCCCTTGCACTTTCGGGCAATTTAATACTTTTGCAAACACTTTTGGGCTCTTTAAAGACTCATTACTTTTTAGTTAACGTTACTTTGGACTCTGGAGTACGGTTTCTGGAAAGTCGGGTTTTCAAGACTCGGCGAGTATGAGTCTCAAATTTTGATAACTAGTCGAGTCCGAGTCCACCCCGGTCTAAACAGTGAAATAACAGTTAATGTTGAGTAAATAAACTGAAAATAAAATGCTCTAAATGGTTGACTTAAGAAGGTTTTGAAGAGAATTTCTGACAGAATATACAGGGGGGTGTCCCGTAAGTGGTGTGATACACCCGAAGGCTATGGATGGGTCATACTTGGACGAAAAAAAAATTTTATTGGTTGGGAGGGAGGGGGGGGGGGGAATCTTAGTGGTTTCCGGGATAACGGGACTTAAAGATATTTGGGTATGTTTTTATAGATCACCCTATAATTTGTGAGCGTTACACCATATGATGATGATTTAAAAAATTAACATTTTCGAATTCCGGTGTTTTTGTTTAGAATTTAGTTGTCATTTTTTTAATTACTAACCTGAAGTTATATCAGCCATATAAAAGCAACGCCAAGAAATATTATCAGATAATAAATGGGGAACAAGAAAATTCTTAGATATTTAAAAAATAATGTTCAAGAAAGAATTTTTTGGAATTCTCCGGTATATGGCAAAAGCTAAAAAATGTTCTAATTTGTTATTTCATCACACAACCCATTAATTTTTGGTGACAAGCTTCAAGTCTTGGTTTGACTCATCAACAGGTCACAAATAGTGAAATTGTGTGATTTGAAAAACAAATGAATGAATATTTTTCAGCCCACTGCGTGGCTTCGAATGAATCTGTTTCTTTAAAATTTTTTAAATTTTTTTAATAAATAAAAAAAATTGTTTTTTTCTATTTTTCTCAAACTTTTCATTTCTTTCTTCTTTTTGTCATTTTTTTCATTTGTTTTTCAAATCACACAATTTCGCTATTTGTGACCTGTTGATGAGTCAAACCAAGACTTGAAACTTGTCACCAAAAATTAATGGGTTGTGTGATGAAATAACAAATTAGAACATTTTTTAGCTTTTGCTATATACCGGAGAATCCAAAAAAATTCTTTCTTGAACAAAATTAAGTTTAACCCGGTAAAAAGTCCAAACGTAATCTTTTTAAAAAATAATAAAAAATTATATTATTATAAAATTAAAAATTAGTTTAAAAATGTTCAGATATACCAAATGGAATTTCTTATATTGAATTTGTTCAATTCTTAAAAAAGTTTCAACCACTAAACTATGTACCGGCTCTGAAAATTTCGTGGTTTACTACATCCTTAACTAAACAAATGCATCGATGCGGTTCTACTACATGAAGAACATGCTTAAGTTTTTCTTCAAAATCTACGCAATGAATTAAATTGCTTGAAAATGTCTGCGAATTTTTTGTTTCGAAAAATGCATTAATATAAAGTCTATTCCAAATATATGCGACAATTATCATAACCATCAATGGCTCAGTAAACAAGCGATTTGGGCTGCTGAAAATCAACTTCAAAATATGTACACATTGCACGCCGAATTTCTTTTAAATCAGTTAACACAGTGGTAGATGAAAATGAAAGCATAAATTATCCCACTAAATTCTTTAACTCATTCGATTTACCAGAATTTCCACCACATATCTTATGTTGGAAAATTTCCAAATTTCAAATTCCCACATTATGTCATTTTCGAGAATACCGTCTCTGGGACAGATAGAAGGACGCAGAAGTGATCTTGTGAGGGTTTTTCCTTTTGAGGTAATGAATCCTAAAAGAACACAAAGACAAAATTCGAACAATTCAATGTGAGCACAAAACTATCGAATTTTAAATCGGTCGAAGTGGAAATAGCTCTTCGGTTTTTTCCCAGGTAGTCCAATGAATGAAAGCAATTTCGGAAAATATGTGAAGAACATTTGTTGCAGATGATATGCGTCACCACATTAATGTAACAATAGCCAAGACTCTGTCTGTAATAAAGCAACACAAAATTGAAGAGAGAATCCCGTTCTAAACACTTTAGCTGGTCCATATACAATAGAATAATTTTTTGATACAGAAATTAATATCTTCTAGTGTACTATGGAATGTAGCAGTCATGCAAACGTGACAACAAAAAGTTTTCACCTTCCCCACAATTTTTTTATGTACTATATATACGTAGGTAAAGCTAGTGTTTTGAGTTTATCCTCATTTCTTTGACTAAATTTAAGTAGTAGACTACTGCATTATTATCCTAGTATTGTGGGTCAAAAAGCAGCGTAACTCAAAATTAGTGAGAGTATGGAGCAATTCCAAGCATGCCCCATTGCTGTGGAGTTTATTACGAAAGAATAACTAACTAGAACTATAAAATAAACGTTGAAAATATATTTCATTGACGAATTTCCAAATTAGCATCCAAACTGTCCCACTGTTCACAATCTAACAATTCATCAAATAATCAGAAGGCAACAGGCTGACTTTGGACAAGTGCGCTACTGCATAGCTCATAATATTAACATCATGTGGATCGTTGTGAAGAAAAGACCACAATCCTGATCCAAAAAATAGCAGCCTTGAGTATGAAAACATCTTCGTCTCAGTAATCAGTTGTTAAGGTAGCATGGTGAATGAGTCCGGCCTGGACGTGAAGTCCAGATTATCACCCGAAGCTGATAGCTCATCTGCCTACCAAACACGAGGTTGCGTAGTTTGCAACGAGATGATCGATGTAAGCCTAACGAAGCTCTGCAGTCCAAGTTTTGTACACCCAAGAGGTTGAAAGTCACTTGATTAGCGGTTCTGGAATTTCACCACATACAGAGATATATTTGAAAAATTCTCTAGGTCAAGTGCATGCGGGTAATTGGCTGTAATTTTGCAAAGTGGTAGAGAATGGCTCGGGCAACGTTCCGTTTTTGGACAGTCTCGCGGAATTCTCCCGTTTAATCGTTCAAATCCGCGCTCAAAGTTCGGTATTTTTTTATTTTGAAATTGTCTCATTTGGAAAATCAGCAAAAATAGTAAGCATGAGAAATTTTTTCTCAGGGTCCTCTATCCTCTATATAAATTTCATCTCGATCACACTATTTACCTGTGAACTATGAATAATATACCTGTCGTGGGTGAAATTTCACCCCTTTGGCACCAGGTGTTCTGGAAATGATTGAAATTTGAATGTAAAACAGATGACTTCATTTCAGATAATAAATCGTTTTATTGACAAATCTAATTAATTGCAATTAATGGATACTAAAATCAACGAGCGGCCGTTTTGGTAGGAACCTCACCATTGTGATAGCTTTGGAAGCAATTTTTGGGATGAAGACAAACCCAACACTTCGTGCAAGTATACGAGTATGTAATAAATTTGGCCTCCGAATTGCTTAGATCGACGATAATTATCACCATGTTGTAAAATGTGACGAATTCTCTTTTCGGGAATTCGTTTTTGCTGCAGTGTCGGTACTAAATGACCTGGCGTTCAATCGGTGGCAACTGGTTTTAACAACCTCCCGTCAAAACTTGAACTGTCCCATTGGCTTCCTCTTTTCAATCTTGCAGAACATCACGTTCAGTTTACAGGCGTTTACCATCGATGCATGTGGCAGGTTCGTTATCAGTGCCAGGACTATTTTCTTCCGCGCATTCGAATTTTGTAACTCTGTAACGAAGACTGCAAATAAAAAAAAAAAACATAACTTTGAATGTGTCGATCCGCTGGTACACGAGTGATTGAGCCTATACACAGGCAAAAACCGGTTTCGAATTTAAACAGTATTTCGTTCCATGATAGAGGAATAGACACGATTGAGGATAGAGACAGACGAAAACCGGTTTCGGTTTATAGTGTATAGTGTATCTCACCGCATGATGAACGTCGATCGGACACGTTCGGAAAATTTGAATAAGTCATGCACCCGAAATACAAGCAAATTAGGGATTCAATTCCATCTGAGGCGAACACCCTTCACTCAATACCTCACTTCATCACCAAGCGAAAATATTGGTCACAGGTATACGGTTTTTACAGAAAAATTCCGTTTCATACTTATTCTATATTTTTAACCTTATAGATACAATATAACATCTGGCGTCGGACGGGTAAAATTTCGCTCGATAATTATCTCAGGTCTTAGTACAGGTAGACTCATTAGCTTTCTATACGTTGTGTTAAAGAATTCCTGGATAACCTCCCACCCAGCCCATGAAGTCCCAAGAGCTATGTCTGCCGCCAAAAATCTATAAATTCTGAGATTAATTAGTTGAAGAATGGTTCGAAGAAGCAGTCCATCATTTTAGATGTAATTTAGATTTAAAAGGAATATTGTGAAATTCGCTGTAATCCAGTGTTGTTACACACTTTAAAATCATGCCTACTTTTTTTTTTCTTGCAATCATTCTTACATAACTATTAATTCATATTGTAATCGTACAGCATTGTGAATGGAAACATTAAATTAAAATTGGAGATCAAGTCTTTATCATTTGCTCTCACAAATGTATGCAAAAAATGGTTTCCTGAAAGCCGTATGAATCCTTATTAAATTAAATAAAAATAACTTTAATGAAAGGTATACCTATCGCGAATTATCTCCCATCAAAATTTCTCTGGCCTTAATCCATGAAAAGTTCAACAAAGAGATATGGTCAGATGAGGCCAAGAACGAAGACCACTAGAATATTTAACCAGACCAAAAAGAGGTTAAAAATGTTCGTTTATTATTTAATCGTGTTATATTTCACTTAGAGTCGAGTTTTTTCCTCCTGTGTTCCACTATTCTGGCTGTTGAACAATTTTGACTTTGTCGCGAATTCTTCCTTTAAAACTTTAATCACACTAAAAACGGAAAAGAATTTAATGTAAAAAGTTAATTCCATTAAAAGAATCTGAAACAGTACAATACGGACAAGGCTCTTTGAAACTAGAAGACAGACGGATTCTCTATATATAATGCACATACAGTGGTGGATCGCAGATCCTAGCGGCAACCACAAAGGAGAAGTAATTAAACTTAATCTGAATGTCGTCATGCTTCAACTTCATGACATTTTAAATTCTCTTTCCATTCCATTATTTCATTACAGCTTGGCTGGAAATTTTATTACTTATGCAGAGAATGTACCCGGTAAAGTAGTAGCAAACCTCACAATTTCCTTCTAACATCACCAGCTGCAATAAATTTTCGTCGAATTTTTCTTATATATTTTTTCGTAGAAAACTGTAGAGGAGGCAATACCAAGATTTGCAAGTTTCGTACATTTTTCAATGCGAATTTCTGGCAAACTATTTGTAGCAGAATAATTAAATTAAAGGTAACGAAGAAGTCTAGTAAATACCGTCGGCAAAAATTTAAAAAATTATATTGGAATGGAGATGTTAGCTCGGAAACTTCTAATAAATGGTAAAAATTTTAAATGAAATTCCTGTATTCTCATTTCGTTAGATTGTGACTATTTCAGAAATAATAAAGCCTAGATCTAGTGAATAACGTCGAATTTTTTTATATTTAGTAGGGTAAATGCACCAATTCGCGTCCACTTCATTTTATAACATAAATCGACGTATTTTCCTTAATATGCAGATATTTCTATATCCTCATGTTCGTGTATATGTCTGCTACCCCTAAAATAAGCAATGGGATGGTTGAGTCAAATCTGATTCATCAGAGCTTAGTTCATTAGGAGTCGGCATGTAAATAATGCAAAAATGCACAAAAAAATGTTTCTTTTAACGTAATGCTATCGATTTTAAAATGTAAGAGACTGGGATTTTTATGCCATTTTTATTTCATAAGAAAGTTTTTGAAGCACATAGTTATATTTCAAATAAATATAATATTGTATGAAATTTAAGATAATTTTCGGAAAAACCACATTAATTTTATGAGTCGCGACATGGATCTATGATTAGTGCTGCATTTTCGTTTACTTGCTCCAAATTGCGGCCTACAAGCATCTCTTCAATAATAAGTCTGATTTAATGCATTGCATATAAGGAAACATGGAAGGATATACTGCTACAACACTAAATGAAGTATTGTCAGGCATTCGATAAGGAAAGTTTTCTATTAGAACAGCATCTAGCATCAAATAAAGTATTCCAAAAAATATTACAGGATAAATTGTCTGAAAGATATTTTGAAGGCATAGAAAATTTTGGATCATGAAGTCTTTTAACTGAAACCGAAAAACTAAACTAGTTAAGTGATGTCAGTCGTTAGGCAAATGTGGGTTTCCATTAAGTCCTGATAGCCTTTAAAGCACAGTTCAAAAAAACCGCCGGCCAAGTGCGAGTCAGACTCGCACACGAAGAGTTCCGTACTATCGTGCAAGATTTAACACTATCTACTTTTTTCTCTACTTTTTATTTTATTATTACTTTTTTATTTTCATTATTTGTTATTATAGAAGCTATAATATTACTCACTCTTTGAAAATTTCATGTGTCTAACTATTACGGTGTTTGTTAAGGTCGAGAAAAAGGCCGCAAAAATCGCATTTCTAGTATTGGGGGCCACCGTTAATTTTATTTTATTTTTATTATTTATTATTATAGTAGCAATAAAAATACACGCCCTGTGAAAATTGCAACTGTCTACCTGTTACGGTTCATGAGATAGAGCCTGCTGACAGACAGATGGATAGCGGCGGCTTAGTATGGGTACGAAATCTAAAAAAATGACCAGGGCGATGGCAAGAGTACATCCCTGAAAAATGGACGACCTTGGCAAAAATGATATCACCTTTTCCTAAAATGCAATCCAGAGCTAGGACATCGAATTCCTGAAGGCCTAACCAAAGCGAGAGATTCGTTTTCTGAATAGGTTATTCGAAAATTGTATAAAGAAGATGAATTTAGGAGATATATTTGAAGAAAATTTGTTTTTTCCTAGAGATGTAGTCAATAGCCATGCCAGAAGACTGGTTTTTAGTCGGTTCTGGGTCAGGCTGCATGAAAATATGTCGCGAATGTGGTTAAAGGTTACATGGTTAATTATTGAAATATGTCGCGAATGTGGTTAAAAGTTACATCGTTAATTACTGAACAAATTACAAACATCTGAAGTTTTTTCTTGCCTGCCACAAGTCCCACTTACATTGGAGCTCTGCAAATTCATCAGGCAAACGAGATAATTTTATTCGCACTTCCTCCTAGTACAACACACATGATGTGAATGTTTTACAATAATGCTGCATCAAAAGAAACGGGAGTGGTTAAGTGATGATCTTGTTTTAAATGTTTTAAAGAGGTGATTTAGCTATGGATCTTAGGTGCATGACATTAGACGCGATCACTTTGCACAACCAAGGATATTGTCAAGGTTTTTATTCAATGATCTCCTAATCATTCAATCCAGTTTTACACAGTTGACATTCCCTCGAAATCCGAAGAATATCAAAGGAATAAGTGAAATATGGATGGGATTGCAAATAAGCGAAAGCAGATCATTAAGAGGAAAGTTGGAGAGATAATAGAGCCCTGCGGCACACCGGCATTTATAGGGTAAGATCCCGATGTAACACCACCTAGGCGCGCAGATCAGAAACTTTCAATCCATATAAAAGTGGAGAGGAGAGACCAAGAGCTTGAAGTTTGGCTGAAAAGTACACTGTAAAAAATATTAGGATTATTCCGTAAAATATTGCCTACATTTTCATTAAAACGTAGTTAATAGTTCCTATATTTTAGGGAATATTCCTCACATTTTAGATAATATTCTCTACTTAATGACAAATACCTAAACTTTGTGCCAACAATTTGTGCAAATTTATTACTATGTACTTTCAACTAAATATAGCTTTAAGGCAAAAATTTGCCTTATTATTCTAATATAAAACGTTGAATTCCATTTTGTTATATAACTCCTACTTGATTCGTTCCTATTAATTTAGTGAAATTTTAAAGATGATGTTATGTAAAACAACTCAGTTTGAATTGAATTACAGAATGTTAATCTCAACTTACTAATTACTATTTTTTAATGGCTTTTGAATTCAGGAATAATGCAAACGTAATAAAGTCGTATCTTTCAAAACAACATTTATTTAACATCCCATATAAAATATTTTTATAACTTTTCTTAAACTGGGTACCTTGGTGGACGCAATATGGCTTAAACTGGACGAAAACTGTTGATTTCTGCATATACTGATACTTTCTAATAATTATTCAGACTAGATAAATGTTTTGAATTTTTAATTTAAATTAAATATTCAGCTTACTATTGTACTTCGAAAGTTGAATTACCAACATTAAGTAAATTCTAATAAAAACCCTTCTTGTACGGATCGCATTTCCTTAAATGGGCGCGAATTGGTTCGTTTACCCTAGCGTTCTTTTTCAAAATTTTTGACTGTAATAGTATTTGTTTTTTCTCCCGATATTTTGCAATGTCCCCTATGGACAGATGCAAAGGTGTGGAGGCTTGCTCAGGAGAAGGTGTGGGTCAATAATGATACCTTCGAATTGAAATTTAGGGCGCCACGTGTTTTTGCAAAGCGGTTTAACCACGAAACCTATATTTATATATACATATAACTATATAAATGGAAGAAATAAAAGCTCCAAAAATCAAATTTTATTATATAATTTTATTTTGGCAAAGCACCAAGAAAAAGATGAAAGTATGCACCGCAATAATAAAAAAATACTTTTCTGTACTCATCCACCTTCCATGTGCTTCTATCAAATGCTTAATATCCTGGCTGTATCTGCCACTTTCCTTCTGCCGACCACTATTCCAATAGTCCCTCTTTTCTTTTCTTTTTAGCTTTTTTTTATAGATTACTTGTTTCTTTTGTTTTAACTCTTCTCTCTTTTTTTTCTTTAATTGTTTTAATTTTTTTATGTTCGACACTTTTGTAACTTGTTCTACACTCTCCTACGTCTCAGCCCGAAGTCCCGGCCTGCCCAAAAAAGGTACCGCTTCCTTCCTGCATAATACCTCATAATTTTTGGTTATTACAGCGCCAAACTCGCCAAATTATATGGATGGTTTGGTCAATTGGCTCTCATGCTAATCTCGCCTGTTTACACCGGCGATTTTAATTATTATTTTAATAGGTTTTAACCATTTACTTGTTAGTTCGATAGTTCATTTCAAATGTTATTTATAATTATTATTTTAGCAGCACTTAACCATTTTGTCCTCCTTTATTTTCTTTTTATTAATTTATTTTAATGGTAAGTTATAGATATTATTTTCGCAGGTTAAGCCATTTCTTACTAGTTAAATATTCCATTTTAACCGTAGGTTATAATTATTATCTGAGCATTTAGCTGAAATGTCCTTTAAACTTACGATACACATATCTACATACATATGTGGTCCCTTGTGAGATTAAGCGTTCTATTGTACTGTCTTTTATTTATTTATCGATTTATTTATTTAGCAGGTTGTATTTTTCTTTCTTTTTGGTATTTCATTTGTATTTTGTTTTTGTTTTTCAGTTATTATTTAATTACCATATTTTGTCACCCTGTCTACGTGAGGAAAGCTTTAGATATAGTAGCACTATTTTCCTTGTACGAGTTACGTCATACGAATCCAACCTTTCTTTCGCAAGAACACATGAAAGGCATCTTCGGTACAAATATGCTATATGGCCTATAAAAAAAACTAATGATATCTTTCCACAAATTTCTCCCGGGACTATTACAATTTCACCGACGAGAAATTGCACTATTTCGCCGAAAGTTATTCAAATGCAAACCACGCTAGTATATTTAAGAATTATGTGCAAAAAAAATTTAAAAGAGTTATTTCTCGTTAAAGATTTTCTATTTATTTGAACTGCAAATATTCATTTTTCGTCTGAAATTGTGGAAAGTTGGGTTTCTGTTTTTTACGCTAGATATTTCTAATGTGGTCTGAGGTCTAGGTCTATGCAAATTTTATATGAATTTTCTCATTGTGAGGACACAAACCATCATATAGTAAATTTAATTGCCTACAGTCTCGCTGGTATCTAGATTGAAACTTTTGCTGAATAGGGTAGAGTGGGATACATTCATCACTTTCAGTTTGAAACATTATTACACCAAAATTATAAGATCAAGTGAAAAACTCTATAGCTCATATTAAACTTTACGATATATGCAACTGCTAGTAATATATCCGAGCATCGTATTTGAAATATACGTATTTTTTCAAATTCGTCAAAAGAAGTTGCAGGTCAGTTTTGGACGTGTTAATGAAAGACTATAGGCTAAGAAATTATATATGTAAGTACTTTATTTAATTAAATAAAAAAAAATGAAATTAAAACGAATTCAATTAAGAAAAACTTAAGATATAAAACAAATAAATCACATGTTCAGTATCTACCTACGTACATGGTTATGAAACATTACGACTTCTGCCTAATATAATATGTCGATAAGTCAGTATCAAAGTAGTATTAAATAGCACATTGAGATGTGTCTGCAGGATATTTGGGAATCGGTAATTTTAATTTCTACGGCACTTCTCAGCATCATTGAAACATCAATTACGTTCGGCTCAACAAATTTCCAACTGTTAGGCGATTTCCTTAAAAATCTCACATTGAATGTGGAATCGCAAAACTTTTAAAATATTCTGGCAACAAAATTGAGTGATTGTTTTTCAATTAACATGAAAAGAACGTAATCACCAACATCCAGCATGTCATCGTCGGTCAGTTTGTTTAATGCAACACAACACCATTTTCAAAGTCATAACAAAGTTCATCTTGGCTAAACGAACCAGCTGATTGAACAAATTGCCCGTTAGTTGGATTGATGTCACTTTCATCGGAGGACGAAAACGGCTTGCATCTTATTTAGTTTCCTTTTTTCTATAGGTTTTTTTTTATTCATTTTTTCTTGTGTTTTCCTCTATTCGTTTTTTCTCCGCTGAAAATGTAAGGATAAGTGATTTTGCACTTATTGATGACTTTTTAGGAGTAGCGGGATGTGATATTGGTTGGATAACTTCTGGTGATAGGTGATCTATACCATTCTTGCTCACGCGTACGCGATGACGAATTATCTGGACTTTTCGGACAGTTCTCCTCCTAATTTGGTAAAGCATCATGGTTTGTCACGTCTTTTAGTAGTAAAAAGTCATCGTCTTTAAAAATCTGGGAGTTGTATAGGAAACTTCCTGCCGACTTAAAACCTTTGATTATATTTTCCCGTGAAAATGCTCTTTGGAATCGATGATTGGTCAAGTTCGTTACATCATGTAATGTTATAACCTTACCAGGCTTAGTTACCATACAGTCATTAAATTATGTTCAGCAGATTTTCTTAAAAGGACCAAAAATAGATATGTCAGGTGACTACAAACGATTTGAAGTATGCGGCGGGAAGGAAAGAAGAGCTATACCGTTTTTTTTTTTCGGCAAAAATTAATAGATCCAATGCTACAACAGGAGCAGTGGTTATTTCATAAGACGAGAATCGCCTGCCCTTGTGAGCAAGAGGTATTTTGTTTAATATGCCTTAGCACGTCTACAAAAATCTTCGAAAACATCCAACCGCACTGCTGTTGACCAAACCAAGTGAGCCAGAAAAACATCCGTTCCAAAGCCTCTCTGTATAACGCAGCAGTGGAAAATCAAATATGATTGCTGACACCAGTTCAGAAACTGTTCGACGCCCTTTTGTAGAAAGAACCTAGCAGAAAAATGGTTAGTGTTTACTTTATTTGAGTTACAAATGAAATATTTACTTTTGGAGTTTCTATAACGATTGTTATTCCCAATTTATCAAAATTCTAGATATGCTTTGCACGAATTATTCTCATATAGTTCCTTTAACTGCTTCTCTATTGAATCCTGCTATTCTAGATAAGCTCATTCGTCCCGGTTTGCGCAAAGAAAGGGAAGGATTCCTCTTTATAAAACTATATAGCCAATTGGAACCAGCTGCTTTATTTAAATCCCAACCAGAAGGATGATCAGGTTATTAATTCCTGCATAATCGTATGCAAATTGGCGTGACGTAAAAAACATGCGAAACATTTTTTACATACTCAACTATTTCGAGTTCTTGCACTTTGGTGAATGTTTGTTTCGCAGTATATGTCGATTGAAATAAGGTTGTCGTCGGAATTCGGGAATTCAAATTCGTCCGCTTTATATTTTATTTTAGAACTGCTGTACTAGGTGTTACTCTTTTACATAGAATATTGGAGATAGTCATCCTCATTTTCTCTTCACTTATTTTGGATCTCTCGGTTTTTTTTTTATATAATTTCGCACCATCTTCAAAGTTGAAAATTAAACTATTTAAAGGTTAATAATCCTACGTGCATTTGCACACATATTATGGGGCACATTTATCGCTTGGGGTGAATTCGTCAAGTGACGAATATACCATTCAACCGCCGGTTTCAAACCCCTGACGAGGCGGTTGTGTTTCTTCTTGTATTTATGATTTAATTTAGAATCATTAAAAAATAAAAGTTCTTCAACATTTTTCTGTTCTCTACATTATTTTAGTTCCTTTTTTCTAATAATTTGCATATATGTAAAATTTTATATACTCATTGCTAGTTTTGTAACACCATTTCGGAAAGCAAAAAGAACAAAAGAATTTTCAATTCAAAGATGGAGAAAACCTAAAATTGGTCTAAGACCAATTTTTCTGATACCTACCTTAGATGAATTCCCGTATGTAAATTCGTATGGTCACCGCTCTATGCAAATTTGAATGTTTAACTCTTTGAGGAGGCTCGCTCGACAAATTTTAAAGATTATTTAGGGACAGCATTACACATATAAAGAAAATCAGTAGATAACTATTTTTTCACATTTTTTATATTTGGATATTAGAAAAATCGTTTGGGATAATATTTCCGAATAGTTTTTAGCTTAGGTCTATATATCCCAACTATTTAATCTTAAGTATTTCTCAAGATTAGTTTTCATTCAATTAATAAAATAATCAACTTGTATGCATTTCGTAAATCATTCACCTTCTTTAGAAAGCATAAAGGCATTTGCAACAACACATAAATTGTCTTGCAACACAAGATATATTCGGCGCCAGCAAAGGTAATTCGCATTAATAATAATTTGTAAATGCAGCTAATTCTGTATATTTCTGCAATGCACTTGATCGTTAATTCGTTGATGAAATCATTATTGACCCTAGCTTTAATGAACCCTATTAAGTATAGCATAAACTTTGTATATAAATATCTTGCTAAATAATTTAAATGACTTAGCTGACTATTCAATTCAAGGTGTTGCATTTCATTACGTTTTTTTATTATTGAGTAACGTTTTTTTACTATAAGAATAAGCTTATGGTACAGGTATCGTAGTCGTAATCATTATTACCATCATGTTCACTGCGACGATTTTCAAGTTACTTGCTGTGTCAGTACAAGAACCGGACCCATCCCAACAAGCTCGCTCACGATTACTTACTTCGTGAGCTTCATATATATTTCCATTAGATTAAAGGAACTCTGATTTTCACCAACAGTCACCTTCGCTGGGAGTATATGTGGATTGCAAGGGCGCAAAATCCTCCAACTATTACACACATCGGATGGAAATAATCCTGAATAAAGGGAGAAAAAAAAATTTGCGGTAGAATAAAGCAAAAAGTATTGTTGGGACATATAATCCCAGTTACGAAAATCGGCTTCCACAAAAGAATACACAACTAGATTCACTGAATTCCGCCAAAATAACAGGTAAACTAACTCTTACTTTTGGATCCAAAGCAATCCTAATATTTTCAGCCAACTCAATAAAATTAGGAAAGTAATCTATATACATATGTCACGCGTCATTCCGAGAATTGGGCGCCTTTAACATATTATCTCATTTCACCTGTTTTAGAGGACAGAAATGATAGTATACTATGTCTTTTTCAATTCCAATCTAATATTTATTATGTATGGAATGTACGTGTCTGCGAAGTTTCAATTAATACCAAAATATCCCTGGTAGTTAACGCTCATCAGTTCACCAAATTTTAGTACCTGCGCGGGCGGGGGTCTATCTATCTATCGATCTAAAACAACTTTTTATTCAAGTATGACAATGTGAGTATACTTTATGTGGTTGTACGACAAGTAAATCTTTTACTGAGCTCCTCAATGAGTTTCTTCACTAACTCATCTATCTGCTCATCAATAAATTGGTATGGATACAGATTTGTAGGCCTTGTGCATCTAATGCACAAGTGAAAGAAAAATAAATGGTATTGAGCAATCATTGAATTGCGAAGTATATAAATGAGTTTAGTCCCGGTACTAGAACAACCAATCATCATGAGCTCAAGAGTGCGCTTATGATGATTGGGCTACCAGGAATGTTACCAATTAGAAATCTGTTAATGATATATTTAAGAATTAATTTGATTTCCTATTTATCAGAGCACAACAAGTAGCTTAATGGGTTAAAGGCATTTAATATGGTTAATAGTAAATTGAATTGTCTGTTGCTTATATGGACTAAGGGCCTTGTTTGCAGTACCCTAGAATAGAAACACTAGATTTTAAATTAATTTGTGGCAAGTGGTAATGAGTTTTTTACTCTTTCGAGACCCGTATAAAATAAGAGACTACAGGCAATTCTCAACATACTGCATATGAGCAGAGAAAATTAAAAAACAAGAACCGAGGTACTGTCAGTTTCTGGCCCAAAAGCCGAAGACCAAAAATTCCATAAAGAAATTTTTAGGAGTTTAAGTACTGTGTGTAAAGTGTTTCGAGCAGCAGTAACAGGGCAATGAACCCTGAAACTGTCTGTTGTCTACACTACCGTGAGCTCAGAT
Organism: Dioctria rufipes; assembly: GCA_963924295.1. Taxonomy (NCBI): domain Eukaryota; kingdom Metazoa; phylum Arthropoda; class Insecta; order Diptera; family Asilidae; genus Dioctria; species Dioctria rufipes. Next base: position 53,834,521 of record OZ002744.1, on the reverse strand, counting down.
GCCAATAAGTTGCTGGTGGATATATATAGACTTATTTAAAAATCTATATGTGAAGCGTGAATTACAATTCCGACTGATCTGTCGACTGTGACATGGTTTTAAGTAAAAGTCGACGCTGAGGTGAAATTTGTAATTAAATTAAAGCTTCAACTGTTTGAACAAACCAGAAGTCCCGACTTCTGTGATTGAACTGAAGTTGGCCGCAGCGAACATCAACTTTGCACTTTGAGCAAAGTTTAATTTCAGCCGGAGTCGCAGTCGAAGTCGAAGTTGCAATTGTATCTTGCCACATGCATTTACCATTTGGGCAAAGTCGTAGTCGACTGATCAGTTGTAATTGTAATTCAGGCCTGAATCATTTTAAGGAAAATTTGTTGTCTTCACAATTAAAATGATTTTAGGGCATTTCCATTTCTAACTAATAAGTCGGAAGTGGTAATGGGTTTTTTACTCTTTCGAGACCCGTAAAAATTAACTTGTTTCATGATCTGCTGCGACTTCATTTGCAAAGTAAGCTTCAATACTATGTACATAAAACAAAAAAAACATTATTTATATATAATATAATTTATAATTTTTCATACAGCCGTTTCTGTCTGTACGTAACTTTCAGCTTTTTGTTACTCGTTGTAACTTTTTTTTTTATTGTCGTGTCATGATTTCATTTTCGCTACTCATGAACCAACAATCTACAGTTTTTAAAGAGTTGCCTCAATAATTTCTGGAACTTGTCTTAGCATTTTAGCGTAACTCTATGCATGAAGACGATTAATCTTTTCTTCATTAATTTTTCCTTATTATACCCTCGATGAAATTTGAAGGGTTATACTAAGTGCGTCATTCCGTTTGTAACACCTAGAAATAACTATGGTAGAGCAAAATGTCCGTCCGTTGAGCACATCTTCATTTTGAGGGCTGAAATTTTGAACATAGGCTTTTAAAACAAAAAATAACGTCGAAAATGGGCCGACTTGGGCAACTGATTCGTAGGGTTGCTATACAAAAATTTCGTTTTTCACGACATATTTGGACCCTACCTAAGAGCGCATCAACATGGAGAGCTGAAATTGTGTACATGGTATTTTCAAAGCAATGGTAAATGAAATTTAGAGAATGGACTAAATCAGGCGTCTTCCTACTAAAATTATATAAGCTTTTAAGTTCGAGCACAAATATGCGCCCATATGTAGGTCACAGTCATCGTATTTTTCTGAGCGCGTATATGCGTATATGTCTACTACCGGATCCAAACTTGGTTGGGAAATGATTCTCAACCTGACGAATGGGGTTGGACTTTACAGAATGACCTTTTACAGCTGATAACGACGTTATTGACATCAGCATCGGAAGAATTGTTGAATATGATATTTTGCAATTGCAAGAAATGTTGTGCTTTAAATTGTGGATGTAGAAAAGTAGTGTTAGCATGTTCCACAGTCTGTGGCCAGCAAAACGACCAAACATGCCTCAATGCCTCATCAATACCAAATGATTCCAATGGAGACAGCGTGCATGGAGTTCATGGGCTGGGCGAAGCAACTGTAACGGATATCGAGAACGATGATAATGTTGCCGACATTGACCTTGGGCAATCTCATGACGAAGACGATGACGAACCGGAATAATTTTACATGCGCTATTTTGTATTTGGTTTTAATAATAAATAAATAAAAACAAAATTCCTGGCCCCACGTTCACATAGCGTTACAAACGCCACAAATTAATTCTTTCCAACCATATAGAAAATCCGAATATGTTTCAGAGAGGCTTAGAGGCTAAAAAGTTGAAAATTCCGAAGACGACAATTCAAAATGTTCTCGGTATATTTCCAGAATTTTATGTGTCAAGAGAAAGTCCGCGTCAGGAAGGAAATCAGGTTAATTAGATCACAAATTGGGCAAAGAAAAGGCAGACAACTTTAAACGAAATGCTAACATGTCGTTGAGAAATATGGCTGATAATGCTGGAACGTCATATGCTAGGATCCATCGAATTAAAATAACTTTCCTTGCTCAGAAGGCACCGAACAGAACACCAGAAAAGAACCAACTTGCAAGATTCAAGAGCGGAGTTTTGTACGAAAATTTTCTAAGGAAATTATACTTAGGTGAAAATGAACTTCAACCAGTTTCTAGGATAGAAATTTTATGTACCAAAAGAGGGGTGTTACAGATCCCAAGTTTAAGAATCGTCGGTGCACCAAATTTCCCGGTAAATAACTAATTTGGCAAGCAATATATACGTGTACCCAGAAATAATCAACTTTTTTGGCAACAGTCACAATCAACAAGGATGTGTAGGCTAAGGAGTTCTTTAGAAGCGCTTTCTTTCATTCCTTAGAAAGCATGATGCATCAGCTTTGTTTCATCTGGATTTAGCAACTTGTCACTACGACAGAAGAGTGAGAGATTCCTGCGATGCCCAATGCATACCGGTAGTAACCAAGGAAGCGAATACTCCAAATTGTCCAAAACCAAGACCAAGCGACAAACATTGGTCTACTATTGACAGAAAAAACTACATGGAGCAAACCAATATTTGGGAATTTTGATGTACTCTACCTGCCAGTGTTCTTAGCTATAAGGAGCAATCCAATTTTAAATACAGTTTTGAATTTCCGCACGTGTATCACAAAAATATTTAAAAAAATATTTTAAATTACTTAGTGTACGAGTATTTCATGCCCCAGGTAGAAAAATATTTGATTTGGGGTAAACCAATACTAACTTTGTGGCAAAAATATGATATGCGACAAATATGACATGATTTATATCGATTCATATATAACTTAGAAAAAAAAACAAACTGATTAAAGCATTTAATTCATCTTCAGTAATAATCGCAAAAATCGTATTTAACTCAAAGTATCAAATTTGGCATATGGGGCAAACCAATATTCAGGGGACTAAATTAAATTGTCTAACTGCAACTCATGTCCTAAGTTTTAAGATTTAATCTGAGTTGTAGCATTTCTTATTTTGGAATTAAACATTTTTTGTGTATATCACTGAGACAGAAAAAAATTATTTGTTACTTTTTAGTGCATTTTATTTACAAAAGTTATTTAATAAAAATTTGTATAATATATTTTATTTTCTACTTTTTAGTCATAAATTTTATACACTCTGTCGACTCACAAATCTCGACTCTCGACTTTCGAATCTCGACTCTCCAATCTCGAATGTACAATTTTATATCTCGATACTTGACTCACGAATCTCAACTCTCGAACCTTGACTCTCGAAGTCCGACTTTTGGATCTCAGTTATCGAATCTCGAATCTTGACTCTGGAATCTCCACTCTCGAATTTCCAATTTGGAAAATCGTATCTCATGACTCTCGAATATCGAGTCTCGAAAAACGACTTTTGAATCTCGACTCTCGACTCATATCATACACGGACCAATTTATAAAGCCCCAAGGGTATTAATCACCACCCCCACTCCAAAACCCCCAACACGTAAAAAAAATTTATTCCATCGGAAAGCTCCCCATTCACCCATTCTAAATATAAAAAACACATCCACGTTTACTACCGTACAACCCTTCCTTTCGTCACGATCGGCACTCTCAGGCGCTCGGGCGCACAGACATAAACTTTCTGAGTCAGGGGTCTGTAAGTTTATAGAACGTTATTATAAAGAAAAAGGAAAAACAAAGCCGTACTGAAGAGTAAAAAGAAGCGAATTTTTTTCATTTTGTGTTTGCAGCCAACTATTGGCTTACGCAGGTTCAATTCTTTGAAATCAATTTGGGTTTTTAATTTTTTCTATTTTTCTCAATTTTTCATTTTATCATTTCTTTCCATTGTTCTACATTTAATGTTTTTCGAGTTACTTATTCGATATTTGGAATCTTTTGAGGAGTCAAAACGAATGCGTGTAGATTGTCACAGAAAATTCAATGGGCTGTGTGATGAAATAACAAAAACTATCCTTCTTGAACTAGTATTAATTAATAATGTGTGTTTTTTACCTTAAGTTTTGTACTGCTGCATTATCTTGTTGGAAAATTTAATTTTTTCCGAAAATACTCTCCGCATTGTTTGGTATTTTTTCCGCCAATAATTTAATGTATTTTTTGCTGTTAATTTTCCCCATTGTAAACCGTATATTCGTTTTTCTGTTGCAGGCAATAGCAGCCCAAATCACTACTCTACCACCTCCCATTTCTCTTCGTTTATTATTGAGTTTATGTTTCCGTGGAAATGATAACTCCATCCATCTGGCCATCCAGATGATGTTTATTCTAATTGTTGTTATTTCGTAAAATGGAAGAAATGCAGGGGAATTTATCTCCCTTATTTACTTGAATTTGTAATTTCCGAAAGCCTCCTTTATAATTTATTTGCAACATTTAGCAAAGCTCCTTTCAAAGGTTAAGAGCATCAAGATTATACTAAATCCAACGTGAAACAACAAAATGATTTACAGAGCAACATTTCCAAAAGTCTCTACTAGAATACGTTAGAAGAAATCTTTCCAAAAGAAAGATTTAACAAAGAAAGAACCAGAAGACGCCTTTAGATAAGTTAATTTCCAAAAGTCATGGTTACCAGAGATTCTAGATATGTTCGAACGAAACAAGAGACACACAAAGTCACAAACATCCCCCTCTATTTATAATGTTTTATTCGTCCTCTGTACTCTATTATCAGAATTGTGGGCTTATGCGTTTGCTGGTATTTCTGGAGTCAAAGGATCGGAGTCATCGTGATTCCATTTACTGCTTGAGCTTTTGCCCTTTTCAGGCCGAAACGAGATGTCACATTTCTACAGTCCAAGTAAAGAAAAGGCGCGAGAAGGATGTTATTTATTTGTCACGTTTCAACTCAATAAATGCTTGGCTGTGCTCCTTTGCTAGTCCCCTATAAGCGCGACACTACTGGAATCTGGATGCGTGCGAATTGCTTTTTTTCAAGGATTTGGTAGATTTCTCTAGAAAATTCAGTGCGATTAGTTTATGTTTAGGTGTGTACATATATGAGCACATCAATGAAGGCGTCTAATGGTAGATATGGGAAACGACATAAAATTTCAGTAATTGTCTTCTTCTTTTCAGCACATTAAGGACTTGATTATATTAAACGTATATAGATGTGTATGTTTATTCTAGAAGACAGACACTTAGCTCCTACATTACTGAATTAAGATTCAACTAGAATAATTTCAAATTAAATTACTTCTTTGCTGTACCTTATTGCAGAAAAAGATTACACTTTTCTTTCATTGAAAACTCATACAGGTATTCTGAAGGATTGGAGCTCATTGAATCGAAACATTACAAATGGGATTTCGAAATTCGCTATTTATGAGAAAACACAATAGGAAGTTATTTCGTGCAAGGATTTTCTTTCAACTCGCTTAAAATACCTCAGTTTTCCATTTTCCCTGCATTTCCTGTCGAAGATTAATACCACAGAAAATATGGTGAAAAGCTGAGGTGTCTAATTATTGCATGGAAAGAACTTTGTATTGTATAGCTTCAGATAGTCATTCCTACATCCCATTAAAAATTTATTGAAGAATAGTAGGTTAGATTGGAAAACAAAAACGGTTATGTCCCGTAGGTACATAAACAAAACTTAATACAAAATGAAAGAAAAAGTTTGGTGAGAAATAAATCCCAAGTCGGATTTGTGTGCGAGTGCTCAAGATGAATATGTATGTGAAGTGAGAAGATAGTATTCCCTTACTTTTATCGTCAAAACAAATCATACAAGAATAGTCCAAACCAATCCTTCAAAATTTGCGGTGAGGGAAAAAGAAGACATTTCCTTAAAGTATGTATACAGGGTGTCTCGTCGAGATGATAAAAAATTTTAAGGGACGAAAGCACAGCTTATGTGCGATTGAAAATATTATATAACATTTTTTCGAGCCCGCATTATTTTCGAAGGTTTTCGATTTTTCGAAATCTTGAACATTAAGTCACCTTTTGGCTTAGATCTCCGTTCAGACTGTTCACGGGACGACCGCTTTTCTTTTGCTTTACATCATTACAGGCTCTCATTAGGTGTAACTAAGTTTTGAAAACGTTCACACATAATGGAAAAATTGCCAATTTGTTGTCCAAGTCATAATTCTCGAAAAGTAGCCATGCCAACAGAGGATCCGGTTTTCATAGAAATCATCCCTCAATTACTAACTTTTATAAAAGTCCAACACGATAAGTCCATCTATAGTGTTGCCAGAGATACAGTAAAACTTGCCTGCAACATACCTCTCATAACTAGAGCAAAATTAATTCGAATTGCAAGGGATCTTTTATGGATGGAAGAAACAATGTACCTGAGACAAAAACTCTCACGATTCTTTAATTGCAATACACAAAATTCATTTCTGAGACGGTTGGGAATTTAATTTCCATCATAAACCCTTAACGGTATTTGTCAAACTAATGTTGATCTTACCCGCGAGTACGTCTACTAGAACCTCCAGTGAAGGTGAAATATGATGAAGAATATTTGGAAAAGGAAACAAAAGTGAACATTTTTTGAATTTAACAAATCCGGGTAATAACTACATTGAAAGTAAAACTCAAAGGCAACGAGGGTTTTCAAGAGTGTGTGTGCATAGTGTCAGTCTGCATTGAGGGTCTTAGGGATCAGTTTTCCCACAGAGAGACGCCTTCTTTCAGATAGCGGGAGAACATTGCTCTTCGCTTCCAGGGACAAGATGTGGATTGAACAAGAGAGAGAGAGAGATGATGGAGTCTGGCGGGAGCTTCAAAGATAATTCGGGGCATGTAGTCCAAGGCAGAGATTATCAAGCCTTTATATATATTCAACAGATAATGTTGGTCTGTACCTCATCTGACTCCGTACAAGGAGGTGAGGAAGTTTGTTAGCTGGAAACACTTCTTTCTAGTGGCTATGATATGAGAGGACCCATTATGGATTGATTTGTTCAAGAAGGATATTTTTTGGATTTTATGGCACAACAGCAAGGCGAAAAAAATTTGATTCGTTATGCCAGCACACAACCCATTTGATTTTGGATGGCAAGTTTAATGTCTTGGTTTTGAAAAGAGCAAGTTCAAGATGCTACCAGAGAAAGCTTAGAAAAAGATGAAAATAAGAGCATTGTTTTGGAAGATGAAAAATTGATAGTTACTAAAAGTGATACTGTAAAAACGTGCATAAGAAATTTGAGGATAACGACAATCCCGGAAACAACATATATACTTCCTTGCCAGGTTCCTTGGGCTAAAAAGCTCTTTCCTCAGATAACAGTTGGAGAAAACATTGGAAGTAAGGCAAATACATTCTTTCCAACAAATCATAAAATTGGTACTGACTATTCTCCACAGACTTTAAAATAGTCAAAAAAATAAATTTGTCAGGTGAAGTTAATACAAGTTTTTCACAAAGCAAGTAGTCATTGGTCTGAAACCGAAAAGGAACTTTTCCCAAAATTTTATTATAAAGGTGTTCCTAATAATTTTGGAAAAATGCCTGATATCAGCCAATTGTTGTGGGCAGATATCTGTCCTACTGATTACATACGGAGCAGACATTCGGGCAGATTTCTTCTGGCGCAAATCTGTCAGGTAGTTGTCGGTCAGTTATCTGGCATGTGTTTGTCTTTATTGATTACATGATCTGCTAGTTTTCATCTGACAAAGACAACATAAACTAATGTGAAGTTCATTGTTCAAAAATGACTTCTAGCGAAAGGTACGTGGCTGCTTTTATAATGTATAGTGCATTTTGTACAAGTGAAAAAGTGGATGTTGTTCGATTTCGGTGATCAAACGCATTGTTTCACCACTGGTCCATGTTGACTCCGGCATGTTTTCATGCCATTCTGTTAATTATGTATATTTATGCTATTTATATACTATATATGTACTCCTGGTAGATATAATATTATATACATAATTATATAATATAACACAAACCTTATATAAACTTGTCTATCACTACGTGCACAAAACGATTTTTTTTTAACAGATCAACTGGACAGATATCTGTTCAATTCAAAAATTTACTGGACAGATTGGCAGACGATGTTCCAAAATTTGCCAGATAGAAAAAGTGGCTGATTAAACGTGCGGCAGACGTCTGGACATTTTTGCGTACCAGACGTTGTCGACAGATATCTGTCTATATCTATGGGTAGATATCTGGCATTCTGCCAGATCATTTAGGAACACCTACCTTATACAAAACAAAGCTAAATTTTGATTTCATTTTGCCTTCTGTCAGATGCATTTGATGGTGGCATTCTTTGCTAAGATTTAATATCGGTCTTTCTGAGAGTATTATAAATTTACTTAGAGCAAAATGAAATGAAATGAGTAATTTAGACAAAAAAATTCATACTCTTATTTGATCAGATGTCAACAAAAAGTCAACCTGAATTAGAAGACCGGTATTGGTTTTTTCGCTGGTTTTGTGAGAGGAAATGACCGCAGCTTTATAATAAGTGATATTTTAGAAGCTTTTGCGTATTGGATCTGAAGTCATTGGAATGATATGAGATCAAGGGTCTAACAACCGATATTGTATATAAACTTTCAGTTGTACTATAGAAAAAGCTTTTTTTCTTATATATCAACGACAGAAACGTTTCTTTATTTTACGATGTTTGTCAGTTAATGAAATACATATATGCAAGAACGCATTTTTTTGAATTCTCCGTTATAATAGCAAAAGCAAAAAAAAATTTATGTGAATAACCATCACGTACCTCATTTGATTTTGGATGGAAACTTTCAAGTTTTCGTTTTGAATCATCAACAAGTCGCGAATAACGAAATTGAGTGACTCGAGACAACAAATGAAAAATAGAAAAATAGTAAGAAATAAAGAAATGAAAAGTTGAGAAAATAATAGAAAATTTTTTTTATTTAAATAATTTTTTTTTTAAAACCAAATTAATTCGAAAGAATTAAATCTGCGTACGCCCGCAGTGGGCTGAAAAACATAAATGAAAAAATCAGCGTTTCGTATTAGCAGAAAACCTTACACTCTTCAGAAGGGCTTAGTTTTCTGTTTGCCATAGATGCTTGAAACAAATCAAACTGCCATCTCATATCAACTTAAAATAAATTCTCATTTGAATTATAAAATTCATAGAATAGAAGTAGTGGAGTAGAAGTTGGAAAATAATAAAAAATATTATGAATTCGACATTGATGAAATTCGAGGAATGTTTAATTGACAGACTCACACATAAAGCTCAATAATTTTGAGTAAAATAAATGTTCAGCTAAACAGCTACACGCGGTATTCTAAAAATTGAAATAAATGTGCCATTTCTTAAGATACGAAAAATTTAATAGAGAACTTGAAACAAGGTTGAGAATGGATAAGAAGTTGAAAGCATTTGCGGCTTATCAAGCGGCCTTACTGTTTTGATGGCCTTATTCAAACAATATATGCCATTATTATGTTTTTTGAAATTTTTTGGAACAAGCAATCGTACATCATAACTTCACACTTGACCCCTTTGAAAATATGATTTCCATGTTAAGAACCTTAAAGGGGTCATATGAAAGACATCCTTCGGTGTACAGGGTATACCGTAATTTATAACAAATTATGTTTCGAGTTTTCAAGTTATTGCCATTCCGGTTCGTCTAATTTATTAGATTTTGGGTCCTCATTTCAAATTGTGGAAGAATTAGATAACTTGGCCTGCAAATACGAAGGACATGAAAGTAATATTGAAATAATTGATATTTTATGGAAAGCTTTTTAATTGGTCCAGATCTAGAAAAAGATAAATTATATGAAAAAGAAACATTGTCAGGCAATGCCTTGATTTATATTTTCGACTATGAGTATGGCCCCTTACTGTACCAAGTGATGCACTTGAGCGTGATTTACGTCTTGTCAGTAGCTATTTTTACAACGGATTTGAAACATCAAGGCATGAAAATTATTTAACTTAATCGGTATTGCCTTTCTAATATAAAAAAATGTATTCCACAATGGGAAGGATGTTAACATAAAGCTGTGGTCGTAAAGCTTGTTGTGATTATGTTAACCCGATTTTCAATAAAAAGAATTTATATTACTTTAAATAAAGAAGGCTTTACAAGGCGGATCAATATTTTAAAGGGGATTGAATAAATAATAAACTTCAAGTAGAAAGTGATGAAGATAATGGTGATGAATTGCTTTTAATGGAAAATGAAGATACATAGTTTTCAGTTTTTAAATGGTTCGAATATATGCTTTAGGCTTACAGGGCATTCCATGTTAAAAAGACGCGCCTTGAACTCTACCTCGAAGGTGGTGTGGAATTGTTTGCATTAGTAATATGCACATGATTATACGATCAATTCATTGTTAAAAGCAAGTTTTCTTACACTTCACCTGTTTTTCATTTTAGAAAGAGTTGAGTCTTGGGAAAATTAAATTAGGGAGCATGCATTTGATTGACGTGACGTATGAGTCGCTTTCAAATTTGGAAATATAATGTATAAATGAAAATCAATCAAATCAACCAATATGAATTATCACAGCATCCACAATTTGAATCATAAAAGAAAATCTAAATATTGCAAGAAATTAGAAAAATGAATTGGCACAAAGCCTAAATGCTTAAAAGTTTATCACATCGAAAAAAAAGCAGTACTCCAATTGATAGCATTCTTCCAGATTTTTCATTTGATATCAAACATGCCATATTTCAACACCCCACCCCGGGGCGGTTACAATCCGTAACCTAAACTGTACTCAAACAAAAAAATAAAAATGCGTGAACGCATGACGATATTATATGCGAGCATAAAAAAGACATCGGTTAGAAAATAAAGTCGCAGACGGGAAAATTTAAAAAAAATTAGGTATGAATTACTCAAACAAGAAAATTCATAAGAATTCCTGATCGTTAGTAGTCAAGGGCCAGTCATCCGAGAATGTTGACGATGTAACTACATATGAAAATAAATTTATATGACATAGTAAGCTTTAAAAATATTCAATTGTAATTGTAAAACCATGAAACCCACATCGAATGTGCGAAACTGCGCTAACTTAATAAACTAAAAACAAAGAATTCTAAAAAAAAAATCTAACATCTTAGTTTCTTTCGCTTTGCCTTGCCAGGCCAGGCAGTAGACAGGCAGCCCAAGCAATCCCAGTTCTAAGAAGAATGTCTCAGAAAACAAGTACCTGTCGCTAGAGATGAAAATAAGCATGAAATAAATGCAGAGTTATTCCCTCACCTTTGAGTCTCTTCATCATTTCGAAGTTCTTAAAGAATGCATCAGCACGACCATTTATTGTAAAGTTTAAAGTGACGAGTTCACATGCCCGAGCATGTGTATGGTATACAGGGTGTCCCGTAAGTCGACGTCAAGCCGAAATCGGGTGATAGACCAAATCATAATAGTTTCAGAAAAGTACTTTCCTGGATTGCACGTACTGAAGTACTTGGGTCTTCTTCAACGTCATGAAGTACTACGTCCTCGTAAGGTAAGAAACTTCTTCCTTCACCATGTACTTGGTTTGGAAGTCGGCCCTCTGTGGGGAGTAGTTGGTCCACATTTGTAAAATACGATGATTTGACTCGCTATAGCGTCACTATCTGGCTCACGCGCACTTCATGCAATGGCTCTCCGTATCACTCAAACTAGAATCTTAAAGTTATGGTCTTACGGCAAGCTTTGGGTACACTAAAATCATTTTTAGTAGGTAAAAATATATTTTTCGAAATTGAGTTTCTTGAAGATATTTTTTTCCCCCGTAATTTAAGAAATAATGTATTAAGTTTTATTTTTATTTTAGAATCCTTATTAAATTCGTCAACTTTTAAAGATACTTGACAAACTGGGGCGTAGTACATTTTTGTTTTCAGTACAGTCAGTTAAAGTTGGGTGAAGTATTAATTTTCTATTCCTGGTTCGGTAAAATGTGACATTTTCATTTTTTTAAAGCAACATGTCACATAAGAACTATTCAGGATTAAATAAGAAAAATAAAATTGAAAAAAGTAAAGATTTGTAGCAGTAAGAGCTAAAAAACCATCACGGGTGTACATTTTCTGGAAAACAAAATATATGTCTATAATTTAAAAAATACATGACTTGGATTTTTTTTAAATATTTTTCTGGTAACTATTATAATTTGGTCTATCACCCGATTCCGGCTTGACGTCGACTTACGGGACACCCTATATAAAGCTTTAAAATTATTAATCTGTAATGAAAAACTTAAAAAGAAAGAAATTTGTTCTATACGTGTAATAGATGTCGATATGCACAAAATAGTACAACTATGTCCATCTAGCGAGGTGTGCTATCACCAAACTGGTATATTTAAGTATATACTTTATAATCAATGGTTTTAGTCAATATATTATCTCGTTTTACGTTGTAACTTAACTTTCGGGAAATTAATCGTTATAGTTAACGACATGAAATATTTCACTTAACTCATGCTTATTAACATACAATGAACAAAGATCAATACATTTAAACGAAATTGGACTTAAAGACACTTTTACAACGATTTCCAACACAAACATGCATATACGTTGCCGTTTGAGCGAAAAAAAGTTGACCAACCTACATGCCTCTAACCAACTTACAGTCTTTTGACTTTTTGACAAATTAACCTTAAATTTTTTTCGCACGTCGAAATATGTTAGAAACTGCGTCTTATAAAAGAGGGCGCGCAATACAACAAAATAGTGAATTGGATGGGAATTGAACACTTCACAGGCACTTAAATATAAAAGTGTTGGGTGGATCTAGCTCTACAAACACCATTAAAACATCTGGGATACCAATATAATAAATCTGAGAAAGCATGCTGAGCCAACTTACAAACCTGCGCAACCTACGGCCATCTACCCTATATATACAGTAGACATGGATTTTGTTTTCAACAAATTTGAAAATCTTTTTTGGTGGTAGTCCTTTTTGAATTATTAATATAACCACAAAAAAAAAACTTAAAAAATACTTTGTACCATTGCAAAAGTAATTTTATATTAATTTAGTTTAGTTAAATAGTTTAACGCACTTACTATTTTTTTTTTAAGTTCAAGTCGAGTTACGGGTTTGAATTGTAAACACAAATAATAATAAAATTATATTCAAAAACTTCGATAGAAAACTTTAAAAACGTGACATAATTACTTTCAAATATAATATGTAAATTTATATAAAAACGCTTTTGGAAACTGTAAGTAATTCAAATCAACAAATAACAAAGGCTCAAATCCAATGGTGACATTAGCTTCGGCATCGAACTCGAAGGCGATATCTCTCAAAGCCAAAGTTCAGTATGCAATGTACATCATCCATTGGAACGTTTCGTTTCAGTGAAGAAGTCTGTATCAATTGACTTTTGATATTAGAAAGGGCAGGATTGAAGAAAAATTAATTTTAAAGAAAAGTTAGTGGAGTTTGTGTGTGAAAATCGCTATTTTTCTTTTTATTTAAAATTCGAGAAGAATTATAAAAATTATTATAAAAATGAAAAATAATTGAAAAGGATTATTGCTGAAATTGGAATTTGAGCTATTTAAATTTAAAATTTGCATTTCTGTTTTGTTGTTTTTTTTATGTATTTTATTTAACAGAATTATATTAAGAGCTCAATAGAAAAACTATCCCACTGTGAAAAAGAGCGCTGTAAGAGCCCTCCAGCAGCGCTTCCCTGGAAGCTCGTAGCGCTTCTTTTGCCTATCCCGGTTCATTGCAATTTAACATCGGCATGACCGCAGAGGCAAGCGCTTCAGTCCTGCTCTTAAGAAGGGCTCTAAGAGCGCTCTAAATGAAGACAGAAGAAGTTTTTTAAATGTCTCTTTTTGAAGGCTTTAATGAGCTTTTTGGATAATCATTGCAGGGCTTCTTCCTCAATCCTATAAAAGGACTTCAATACAGAGAACAGTACTGAGGCGCTTATGGTTGCTCATAATTATTTGAGGTATGAAATCTTATGAAGTTGAATAAATAAGCCAATATTCTCCCCTTTATTCTCACTTGTATTAACTAAAATTTCAGATTACATACATACTTCTAACCACTCTGAACATCACATTGAAAATGGGAGATGCATTACTTTATCAATGGTGGAAAAATTCACAGTTTAGATTCGTAGAAAATTAGATGGAATCACCCCTTGTTGCACTTGTAACGAAGTCACATGCTGATCACATATATTACCTTCCCATTCCCTTCTACCTTCCTACAATAATATAAACTCCTATCATTGTACATGATTTATTTCTTACAAATAGAGAAATAAACACGCCAGATTCTATATTATTGGTGTAGAACAGATTAATAATAAAACTTCCCCCAGAGAAATACCAGAGTCGATCACGAGATCAGGGCATGACAGAGTATCATGTGCCTATACGATGCTGATCGAAGAAGCCAGTCGACCAAGTCAGCGCCGCCACAGGCCGATTGCGCACTGCAACCCTGCTGACCGCGCATATAAAAAGGGGGCCGCTGCTGCCAGAAATCAGTCTTGATCGAGAGCTCGAACAGAGCAGACCACCAGTACCAGACCAGTTCCAGCGCTTGAGCAAGCCCAAGCTCCCGTACCAGTAGTACCAGTTGAAGATCAGTAAAATAGATCTGTCCAGCATCAGTACCAGCCGTGTCCATCCGGACAGATAGAACCGGACCAGAAAGCCAGTACCGCAGCAATCAGTCAGTTGCCTCCCAGCAGCCAGACTGTCAACAGCTTCCGATTATCTGTGCTGTTTCTGCCTAAGACGTGCGTACGATTTTCGTATTGGTCTAGGTCAGAATATTCGCACACTATTTCACCGCCTTTATATCCCCGTGCTGTTTCTGTCTAAGACGTGCGTACGATTTTCGTATTGGTCTAGGTCAGAATATTCGCACACTATTTCACCGCCCTTATATCCCCGTGCTGTTTCTGTCTAAGACGTGCGTACGATTTTCGTATTGGTCTAGGTCAGAATATTCGCACACTATTTCACCGCCTTTATATCCCCGTGCTGTTTCTGTCTAAGACGTGCGTACGATTTTCGTATTGGTCTAGGTCAGAATATTCGCACACTATTTCACCGCCTATCCGTCCCCGTGTTGCTTCTACCTAAGACGTGCGTACGTTTCCGTATTGGTCTAGGTCAGAAACCCCCCATACATGTGATAACACTAAGGTACCAGACTTCGTCACCTTAACACGCCTGTATATCGGACTTTGTTTGAACCATTGGAATATGTGTATTAGTGATAAGTGAACCGACGTTATTGAACAAAGCATATCGAATTACATTACTAGAATAAGCACGAGGTTGTTGAAATAGACAGACATTGTATTGAATTAGTTAATAATAAGTATAATAATATAGTGAAACTATATATTAATTTACTATTGAAATAAAAGGAACACAGATTTAGTGAAATAAGTGTCAGTGCTAAATGTTACCAGTAAGTGGGATTAAATAAAAGAATTATTGAAAGAATCCGAATGTGTTGTTAAAAGATAAACGTCGAGGAACCTGACCCTGGACTACTCCTACGCTACCCGAGCACTACTACACCCGACGTTACACACTTCAATCTGCTGCAGCTCATCAAATAATTTTCTATAGAGCTTCCAAGCCAAGGCCCTAGAAGCACTTGAGTAACTTACTTGAGCCTTTGATTACTTTTCATGACAGATCAGTGAAAATGCTTCAGAAGAGCTGCCAAATGATGGTTAGAGAAGCGCTTAAATTGTGATCCTTTCAGAAGCGCTGTTTTTTCGTCCCAATAGGATATTTTTCATTGTCGTTGTATTAGACCAAATAATTGATTTCGAGAGCAGTTTATCTGCACAGAGAGCGCACATTGATTTAAGACAATGCTTTTATTTTATAGTGCAACAGTGATGAATTACAACCTAGCTGCGCTAGTGGTTCTGAACGTAAGGAATTGGTGACACATTCCTTTGAGGACTCTGTGGAGCTTGAATGAGAAATAGCCGAATTTCGACTAACATTATTCTCAAATTTAATATAAGGTTCTGAGATGGTTCATGATTCAATGCAGTCTACATTTATAGAATTTCAGCTTACACTCTTGCCAGTTTGTCACTTTCACGCAGCATTAAAAAAAAGTTATTTTATTCAACATTGGAAGGAAATATGAGAAATTTATTGAAGACGCCAACGACATCTTGAAAGTGAATAAAGGCAGTGAGATATCAGAAGTTACTGCATTCATGCATTCAGTGACCACTAAAATAGAGATGACAAATTTCTCCAAATTGATTATGTACAAGAATCGATGATATATTTAATAATAAAAAGCTGAAAACATATTACGCAGCATGTAAATAATTCTTTTATATTTATTTCGTTTTAGTTTATTTATGTACTTCTAAGTTTTGAAAAATATAGATATATAATATCTCTTGAGAGGTTCTGCCTGCAATTGTCGACCATCTTCGCTTTAATATCATTCTCAAATTGTTCACTGGTCACCGAAATTATTGGGATAGCCCTCACATACGGTAAATTTTTTTTTGTACGTGTTAAAAGAAGGGTAATAAAGGGTTTTCCAATAAGATATATTTTAATTAGCCCGCTATTTCGGTAGATGTCACTTTTGGAGCTGTCATTTTTTGACATTTGACGATTCAACACCGCATTGAAATTATTAAAATTCACTATATAAATGGTGAAAATGTGGCAGAGACGGTTCGTAAATCTCGAACATTTTTGGGTAGTCGAGAAAGACCTTGTCGGACCGCAATACAGAAATTGGTAGAGAAATTCGAGCTGTCGGGACAAGTTAGTGATGTGAAGAATAAAACCCGTGCATGTCGCTCAAGAACAGCCGAGAATATTGCTGCTGTAGCCGAAAGTGTCGAAGAAAACCCAGGTTTGTCCATTCCTCGACGTTCTTTGGAATTAGGCATTCCACAAATGTCATTACACCGTATTTTGCATAAATATTTGGGTCTTAAGGCTTATAAAGTTCAGTTAACATAAGAACTCAAGCCGGCCGATCATCAACAACGTCGAGTCTTTGCTGATTGGGTCCTTGAAGTGCATGAAAATGATCCGGAATTCCATCGAAAACTCATCTTAAGTGATGAGGCCCGTTTCCACCTCGATAGCTTCCTCAACAAGCAAAATTGTCGCATCTGGGGCTCGGAAAACCCAAGAGTTATTGTTGAAAAGCCGCTCTATCCTGAACGTGTGACTGTTTGTTGCGGGTTATGGTCCCGCGGGGTCATTGGACCTTACTTTTTCGAAAATGGGGCTGGAGCAACAGTTACGGTGAATGGATTGCGCTATCGACAGATGATTAATGATTTTTTATGGCCGTAATTGGATGGTATTGATCTGGACAACGTTCACTTTCAACAAGACTACGCTACGTGCCATACAAGCGACGAAACCATTGATTTTTTACGGGAAAAGTTTCCGGACCGTGTTATCTCTCGAAGAGGTGATCACAATTGGTCACCGAGATCTTGTGACTTAACACCTTGCTTGATTAAATAATAGACTGATGGCTACATATTAATTCTTTATTCGGTTAATTTTGCACGCAATTACTCTCGTTCAATGCACGTTCGACGAAATAAAGAGCGAAAGCGAGGAAGTATATTTAATGTCAGTCGTTTCACACATTTGTGAGCGTAATAGTGGCTATAAAAGTGGTTGTCTCCTCTGGTACCTATACTAATAGCGTTCCCATTGCTTGATTGCGATGCACTGGCATCGGCATCGGTCATCCTGAAAGTTGGAATGGTGCTAGATGTCGTCATCTAATGGATTATCGTATGAATCGTTCAAGTGTTTAAGCTTACTTGAATCTCCTGTTGATATTTTAGCACTAAGTCTTCTATGGCGTTGTTGCAAGGTTTGGAATGATATGCATCGAAACGTTGCTTGTGTTTCTCCTGGGATCCTTGAACGCAGTAAAGCGCTGCTTCTCGGAGAGTTTCTATGTCGAGACTGTTGTCAAGTTCATTGCTGTCATGTATTGCAAAGATTAGCTTATTCGCTAAAGGGTTTCTAGGCTGGAATCCGAAGAGTAGCTTATGTGGAGGTTTTTAGGTGTATCGTTCTTGCTGGATTTTATACATCGCACTATTTCTTCCAGATAGCAATCCCAATTAGTCGTATTGTATTGGCGAACGGCCTTAGATGGTCATGGTGCAAGTGATGGAAAGGAATTTCAATGTTTGGGATATAATAAAGCTCTTCCTCTGCTTTCCGAGTTGCTCTATTTTACTATGCGCAGTCAATGCTAGAGGCAATATAATTCTTCACCTTTCTCCTCATTTTTAGGAGCGAGTGTATTCGTTGAAGAGACTAGAGTGCTCCCTGTACGCCGTAATGACCACGTCGTGACAGGATTGGAAAATTTTCCAGATAACATCTGATGTACCTGCCACCCATAGTAATTTCTCACCAGTTTTCTTAAACAGCCGATGTCTATTGGTTGGTAGGTCTTGTGGGTGTCTCTTTCTTCATGGTTTAGAGGTAATCTCACCAAGATTTCCGTGAGTGTCTTAAATTTAAGACATGAATTTGCATAATTGAAAGCCAACTTTTTCACCTTCCTTGACTTCTTCCGTTGCATTTCTACTGAAGACATCGACTTGGCCCATTTTCTTACCACGACGTAATCCTATGTCGTAATCGTACTCTATTAGTCGCAAAAATGATCAATTCCTAAAACTATATTACTTTTTTCTAGCGTCGCCTGTAAAAATCTAAACTGATTCCCTAATAGATAAATTCTGAATCTGGTCATTGACTCTGCGACAGCATGGGTCTCCAACTCGTAATTATGCTCGCATGCTGTTATTTAGGCCTAAGGTGGTTGTCCAAATCCTTTCATCAAAACACCTGCTAGTTCTATTGAGCTAGCGTCAGTTGGGAGCGCGGTATCATTTGATGGATCAAATAAGGAAAGTAGCGGATGCGTTGTTAAAATTTCTTTGAGTTTATCGAATGTCTCTTCCTGTTGATGGCCCCATGTGAACTTCGTGTCATGCCTCGTTAATAACGTCAGATGGTGATCTATAAGTACATGGCCTGGTACAAATTTTGGAAATAACTTGTTACGCCTAAAAATAGCCGAAGTTGGTGTACGTTGTGGAACGGGGAAAATCTATAACTGCTTCTATCTTCCTTTCATTCGGACGAATTCCCTGGGAAGTGATGTCATAGCACAGTTTTTAAAACTTTCGTTTCGTATTTCGTACCAAGGGTGTGGAGTCGTGAAAACCGACTCCAACCGCTAAAATTTTCAATGTCCGACTCCGACTACGACTCCGACTCCGACTCCAAAGCTAAACGTTTGTGGAAATATTTATAAAAACCATTGAAAACTATGCATAGAAATGAATCAATATCATATAACATTTTATATTTTTAAATATTTTTTTAATTTTTTTTTTAATTCAAAATACTTAAATAAAACAAACTTAAAAATTCAAAAAGAAAAAACAAAACTTAAAATTCTATAAAAAAATAACAAAACTTAAAAATAGGATAGCTTCAAGAATTTGTCCTTAGAAATAGGATAGCTTCAAGAATTTGTCCTTAGAAATAGGATAGCTTCAAGAATGTCTGGCTTCATTGATGCTCCAAATCGGATCTGACGATTCTGAGTGCAGAAAATAAACGTTCTACGGAGACTTGTGCCGGCGGCAATGCCGTGGCGACAAGAGCAGCATCTTGAATAATCTCAGGGTACTTTTGAATTGCATCGTTTACTTCTAAATTTGAAGAACGGTTAAATTTCTCCACCTCAATAAATGCTGCGTAAAAGTCTATTTTAAATTTAGCTAAGACTGTTGAAGTTTCTGCGCTATTTTCTAAATCTAAGCAACGACGTTTAGACTGCTCCTGCTCGTTTAAATATTTTTCGAAATCATCTTCTACAACAGCTTCAGGAACTATATTTGTTGAAGATGAAGAGCTATAATTACGTTGTTCATCTTGCAAGCATACACCTTTCATACGAATGGCTAATTCGTATAATGCATCTTTAGCCCTAATTAGACGTTCTTCAGTTAATAACACTCGTACCATAGGATCGACGTAGATAGCCGCTAATAAGATATCATTATCTAGGAGGGTAGTTTCTCTGCGAATCATTGAATTCTTAATTTCATCAGCTATTTGACAATTATATTTAGAGAAACGGAAAATAAGATTACACCACTCTTTGTAAAACATCCCAGCAGTTAAAGTTGCTGATTGAAAATTTTTTGTGGCGATATATGAATGGCGAAGAATATATTCAAGTTTTTTTACTTGTTCCCATTGTACATCAGTCATTGTTACAGTTGGATTTATGTCAGTTAGAAATGGTTTTAGTTCAATGATACGCTCAATCATCAAATAAGTACTTCCAAATTCTGCCAGATCGTTCATAATTAATTCTTGTAAATAGCTGCTTGTATGACGCGCTTCAGTATCTCTTACCGCCAAAGTACGTGTGACGACTTTTTTTTCATCATTAATAAACTGGACGTTAATTGCAAAATAGTTAACTCTGTGACGGGTACATCCGTCCATTTTCAGGAAAAAAATCCGTCCACGTAAGGTATCCGTCAGAATATCCTTCTGCTTATTTGCCTCCTGTAGTACCAAATTTCTAATATTACTTCTTTCTAAAGAAATACCAAATTTATTAGCCATTTCACCATTTAAAGAGACAAATGCACGTGAAGAGAAAAAAGTTAAAGGCAAAGAATTTGAGACCACCATTTCGATGATGCAGCACTTGAATTTGTCTGCAGTCATAGCCACAGTAATATTTTCAGACTTAAAAACTTTGTTTACAGGTGCTTGATATGAAGAACTTGGTCTAGGTACAAGAACAACTTCACAACTTTGCTTATCGTTTTCAGTAACAGTTTTAAACATATTAGGGTGGAAACGTTGTAGATGTCGCTTTAAATTTGATACTCTGGATGGGGCACTAGTACCTTCTCCCGAATATGCGCTGATATTTCCACCACATATTTCTTCATCACCATCTTTTTTCACTTGGCATATGTAAAACATTTCATCAACAGTGACTGAGAAATATTCAAAAACTGATGATTTCTGCCTCTTCTGCTTATTCGTACTCATTGGAAAATTGTTAATTGCTGTTATTAAATAAATAAATTTATTAGTTGAAGAAAACATTTATATTGGGAAGCAATTTTGAAATAAGAAATTAACTGAAACACCAGTTATTTTATGCTGAATATTATTCAAATTTAAATTAACAACAAACCTTTTTTGTTAATCAATAATAATCAAGTATAAAGTTAAAGCCCGCACTAATAAATAAAATATAAAAAAATAATTTATATTATTTAACTTAAGTACTACTTCTATCCACTTCAACTGACGCTCATAAAATAAATGAAAATTATTCTTTTAGTAATCTGTAAAATATTACGTCGCTAATTTCGAAGAAATTTTTTGGCAAATATTTGAAAAATTCTTTGAATGTAGTGCAATACCGAGAAATTCTACTATTGGAGATGAATTTGTGTAGGCACTTTGACTCTAGGAGTATAAATTCTCGGTATAGCAAAATATTCAAAATTCAATGAATTTTTCAAATATTTGCCAACAAAATTCTCGGAGTCGGAGTCGCGAATTTGTGTAGCGATTCCGACTCCAACTCCGATAAAAATACCACAACTCCGACTCCACAACTCCGACTCCGACTCCACAGCCCTGTTTCGTACACATCGAACACCGTTTATTTCTGAATACGTTTTACCTCCACTGCCTGTCGATGGAAGTGTTACGTCAATATGCTTTGAATACACAAAATTGTCCGGGATTTTCTTTTCGAGATTAGCGAAATATTTATCTCCCACGACTAATGAATCTAAATTTGTTTCGACATTATCTATTTTTAATTGCACATTTTTCTTACGAGACGTAAAGCATAATCCTTTTCTAAATCCATTTAATGGATCTTGCCATGGTATGACTGAAAGGCGACGAGATTCGATTACACTCTTTTGTACCAAGCTAACATCGCTGTCCGCGTCGGTCATTGCAAACGTAGTGTACAATCGCATTCATAACAGCTATTTTTCGTATACATCGGATTGAATTAAGAAAATTTCATGTGTTTCCGTTGAACTGGAAAGCGGTTGATGGTTACATTTCCTTTCAGAGTGGCTAAATTAGGCACTTATTTCACTTAGACTTTCTTTGTGATTTCGGGCAATTTCTGGAAAGGTAGCCCAGAATTTTACAATCTAAGCATTTAATGGTGGAACTGTCACTCTTTCTACTATGCGCGTTCTTAGCACTTATCGTGCACTTTTGCACTTCGTCGTACAAATTAAGATATTTCAGTAATTAGTCTGTGTTCTCTACTTCTCAGAGAAAAGGATTTTCATAGTTCTATTCCGTTTAGCCCGTTGATGATATAGTAAGTAAGTAAGTAAGTAAGTAAGTAAGTAAATCAGTGAGTAAGCATTTATTCATCATAAGTACAATAAGATAAAAGCCTTTTATTAGTACTACTAAATTATACTAAGTCCAAAGGATCAAAGCGATGAAAGTTTCTATAGATATATATGAATAGTGGTAAAAAGAAAAAGAAGGAAACATTCATGATCCTATAAATATACCTAAAAAAATAGAGATAAGAGAAAATAACAAATAAGAGTAGGAAAACAAAAGGCAAAGCGAAGCTGGAAGAGTGTTCTAAATGCAAAAAGTTTGAACAAAGTAAGAAGGATTTAAAACAGAATATTTAAAGCGAGATAATAGCAAATAGCAACGTCTGTCACTACACAAGAAGCGTAAAAATTCATACAGATAAACTGGTTTTTCGCGTGTTCATTATGTTATGTAGGCAAAGTAATGCCTTGCATTGCGAATGCGTTTCCAAGGAGCAATTCAAAATTATATTGCGAAAAGGAGAGATGTGATCATGTCTACGATGCCCACACACGAACCTAGTGGAATCGTTATAGGCTACTTAAAGCTTAGCTTGCGGCGTGAATCGAGTCTGGGGAAGAAGATAGAACCTTGCATTAGATGCGTCAATACCAGTGTCCTGACCAGCCTTATGCGCAGGTTGGTGGAAAGCAGATCATCATACAGCCAAAGAAGGCGAAGACTCCCATTCGTGTTCCCCAGGATCATTTTCATATGGTCAGAATATCCAATTTGAGAATTGACTACAATTCCTAATTTTTTTCACATTGTGTACATATGGTATGGTTCAGAGAGTGAGTTCTATCGGGGGGAAATTGGAAAGGTCACAACTTGCTCTACATACCGCTAGCGCTTGATATTTGGGGGGGGGGATTTGAGTATTTGCAATTGACCAATTTAAGATATTATGAAGATCGTCGTTGATTCTGCTAACGCAGTCCTCTAAAAGACCAACGGGAAGATCACGGTATATTTGCATATCATCAGAGTACAAATAAACGGAGCTATTTTTATTGACAGTAGGCAAACCATTAATAATCAAACTAAAAAGCCGAAGTACTAAAATTGATCATTTTGGTACACGGGCAGCCAAGGAGAGCCTGGAGGATGCAACTTCATTGACTTTAACTCGCTGCGAGAGATTCTCCAAAAAGCTACTAATTAACTTCAGCGCAGGCGAGTCAAAAGAAAAGCGCCTCCTTAGTTTGCTATGAAGCATCATATGAGCAATACTTTATACTTTACTACTGACTGTTGACTAAATTTGGCATCCTTGGCGATGCAAAACATGTGGGAAAAATTACGCTTGAAACGTTCACGTGATGATTTCTTGCGATTCATTAGGCGAATATGAATATCAAATGCGAATATCGATTCTTTAGGCGAATATAAATAACCGCTTGAAAAGTTTGGTACGATGCCGCCTGAAGATAGGCCTAAATTTGACGTACAAAGAAGTTATGCGCTCACATGCGCGATTCCACTACGAAATAAAATATGCGATTTTTGATTCTGTGGGTATTGTAGAAGGGTATGAATGGGACTGAGTCATTGTACAAAGAGTTTATGTGCTCACGCGAGTCGAATATAAATATAAACTGAAACATTGTCCTGATAACGAACGGAGGATGTAGACAGCTGATTGATTCGCGAAGTCAATGCATGAACGATGGTAGTTCTTGTATATCGTACTGGCATGATTTCCGTAATATCTAAACTCTCCAGGCTTGATCCGACATATCCTAACCTTCTTGAGGTCCCCCCTGACACCTTGTGTGCCCATAAGACTGTAAGCGCGAATGAAGTAACCCGTTAATAAAAGGATATCTACATGTAAAGATAACACCAATTGGGTAATTGACATTGCTACCTTGGTACCACGAGGTTGCGGAGCCTTGGGTAGTGGTACTATAGTGGTACTTCATACAGTTTTGCTATGAAAATTCATAGCGAAATAAGTCAATATAAAATTGACTTAGTTTGCTGCTAAGTCTGCAGCTCGAGAATTAAGCTGAAAAAACTCTTTATGCAAACGAAAAATCTTTATGCAAAAAGACGGCTAGGCATTCAAGTAAATACGTAGTATTTCGCCCCATATAAATCACACTTAAAATTTATTTTAAGTCTATATATGAGCTCAGCTTGGCTGTTTGCTTTGGCGTATACGGCAGGCAGGATCCAAGCCGTACTGACGATTATACGGTTCCTGCTTATATGAAACGCCCTCTTTTTGCAATGAAATTTCTTGTTTAAAGATTTTTCGTTTGCATAAAGAGTTTTTTCAATTATAGTAGTACTGTTCACCTGAATATGCAGTAGGCCCGTTTATGGAAGCATCGTTTTGGTTGCAATATTCCATATGCGGACAAAGAGATGTTATCTGAGTCTGCATGACTTACACGTACATTCAGAAGAGCGTAAACTTTGTACAATTGAATACTGCGTTCGAGGATGTGAAGGATAATTAATGTGTGTTTGCATATTTGGCTTTCGGCGTGGAGTTGCGCTAAATCAACCGGGTGCCGTGACTCAGGGATCTGCAGGGATTTTAAGATAGTCTCACGTCGACCAGTAAGTTAATCTCAAGCATGCACTGGCATAACTGGTAATGATTGGGACAGGATATACTCTCCCTCATGAGGGCGTTGATTAATTGATACTAATCCGTGCATTAAAATTGCCGTAGAAGTAAAACTATTCCCACGTTAAACCAAAAGAAAAGTATTTTCAACGTTTTAACTTGCATATTTTAAAAACTTAAATTAAGTTAGCCTCTGATGTTACTAATATAATGAAAATCCTAATAATAATTGAAAGTTTGCCGTCCGCGATACATACGATTTAATGTACTGTAACTGAACTTTATAAAGCTCACTGATTGTTATCATAGTTATCCTGTCAATTTTAAAGTGTGATATTGTTCGCCTTTTGCATCTTTTCAGCTCTACCAGATCAAAGTTTCTCTAGAAGATCTGCACACATTTTCAAGCCTATAGAGTACTTTCGTATACCTTATACCTCGATTCTTGGTGTTAGGGCGCGTAGGAAGGTCATTTTACATATATTGCTTGCTTGTTTCTCTCGCCTTCCAACACTACCGTTTTCGTGAGCAGTCTGAGCTTTGTTTGCGATTATCGATTAACAATTTCTTAAATTACATGCGAAACAATTCATTTTTAGTCAGTAACTTATTGATTAAAATAAGTCAAATAGCAAGCGAGTTTAAAATCATAATAAAAACTTTTAATTTTAATCAGTTGACATAAACATAAAGTAGTACTATTTCTTACTTCTGATATAACAGATTACCATTCAAGAATTTTCTATTAAACTTAAATTACATATATATACCAGCTTGAAAAATTTGAAAGATCAACCCTTCCTGGGAGCAAAATGAAAAGAAAAAGTTAACTATATAAAGCACTGGCACTTGACTAAACCCACATTTCATTTTCCTTCAATTCAAAAATCGGAAATGGGTTTTCCTTTGCTCATTTCTTTTTTGCTTTTTATACTCACTTCTTTCAACTGCTTCAAGCTTCCCTTTTTCCTCAGAAACTTACTGAATTTTCTGTGAATTCGACTGAAAAATATTGTTGCAATATAAATGATATAGAAAGAAGAAATTTAGGGAGCGGGTTAGTTAGAGGCGGCGGCAAAAATCGTATACCATTTCATGAAAGAAACGACAGCCATCATTCCATTCACTCACTACCTGCATTGTAGGTATGTACAACACCATTCCAAACATCAAGAGGGATTTATCCTGACTGCGTATAGTCTTGTGACCAAACTCCTAAATGGTGATTTAGCTAGGAATCAATTTAATGAATCGGAAAGAAAATTTAAAGATTCTTTTCGATAACGAGGGTGCCTTACCTGTGCCTTAAATGTATTTCTCATTTCCTTTTCATTATGCCGTCTTACTCAGCTTCAGCCTTCCTTTTGCCTGTCATCCCTGACTTTTAAGGATATCTGCTCCTTCTACACAATCTTTATTAATGAGTTCCGTTTACATTGAAATTTCCTTTTTATACTTCTCCTTTTTATTGTGGTCTCATTTAGTATTAAAATGACTGATACTCGATTTACTAGATCAGAGGGTGCTCGATTCATTCGATTGGAAATTGCATCCGTTCGATTTGGAATTAGTTAAATTAAGGAATTATTTTTTTGTTGATTCGATACTTATTTTATTCAGTTTCGCAAAAACGCGCAAGTCAGGCTCCCTATTTTTCCACAGTTCACTAAAAAATGCAAAAAGCTAATCTTATTGCTTCCAAGTGTTAAACTTTAAGGTAAGTTTTTGTAGCATCTATTCTGTGAAAAAAAAATGGTATGCACGAAGAGAAAATGAAAGATAATTTTATCAGAATAGTATATAGAGTTTTAAACATCAACCTATGTACTAATAATTGATGACTCTCAGATGTTTTTCATCAGAAGAAAAAAATTAATTCAAATATAACGAAAAAAGTGTGAAAAAAAATATACAAGAAAATCACGAATATTGCTGCTTAAATTTATTTGCAAAAGAATTTCAGTAACTGATGACTTGTACAAAAAATATATCCATCATTATTGAAAAAATCCAATTTTTGACATAAGTCGCCAGGTTCTTGTAGTAGAATTAAATTTCATAAAAACATCAATATCTGAAAATTAATATATCAGTAGAATATACCCTTAAATCCTGACCGATTAAAGCAAATAGTGCAGTCCACTAATCTAAATAATCCACAAATGTTAAGTAACCTATCATCAGCTGCAGTTAGGCTGGTTTAATGAAAGATTGATTGATAAAGATCGACAAATAGAGGCCGGCAAAAAATTGATTTGTGAGGAATGTCATTAAGAGCTTAAACTACATGCTAGTCTAGACGAATTAAAGGTAGAACGAAGTTTTATGACCAGTTTGGCATGACTAACTTTATAAAGTGCTTCAGGGAATGATAAATTTATAATTGTCCAGTAAGATTCATAATCATTGAACAAATGATTGATTCAGTAATTAGTTCATGCAAAACCATCTCAAAAACTTAGGTAATAGGTAGCAAAATAGATATAGGGCAATATTTCGAACCACTTTTGTTTTTACGAATAAGTATATGTATGTAAAATATTAAAATGATGCAGTTAAATATTTGTAAGAAAAGAAAGAATTCCGGGAGAAAGTGTTTTCATAAATTTAGGTTCTAAGCACATCATTTCAAATACATGCACAGGAGACACCTTGATTTCTATCGCCAGAAGAAATCTTGCAAATGAATTTTTCTACTGAAAAAATGTAGATACTTGCTCTTCTTACATAACTTTAATCAAGTAAAATATAATTTCACTCACAAATTTGAATTAATTTACTCCGATTACTTTTCACTGTTCAGGATAATTTGTCATTTCAATTGCGGCCATCCATACGATAATAACATAGCCTGTTTTTGGGAGTAATGGGGAGTAATCTCAAAATATTGTTTAGGATTTTCTGTGATTGTAAAGATTTTTTATACCCAAGAACAGTATTTTCTAGCACGAAAACATTTTTTTATTTCTCTCTTCCTTCTTCTTCATTTTCTTCTTAATTTTACCCAATACAAATTTGCAGCACACAGAATTTAACATATACTTTATTTACAAAAGATTTTTACAACAATTTAAAAAAATGATATCAACGTATACACATATACATTTATAGCTTTTTTTATTTTTTGATGGGTTCTCACCACTGACTTATAACAATGGACTGAGCGTATTGCCATTTTCCTATAGGAAAGCATGGCACAAGTTTTATAGTTCTCTCTTTCGCCCTATGGCAGAGTTGGAGCTACCAACACAAAATATTGCATTCGGGAACATTTGCTTATGCCATTTGATGTTTTTATGTTGGCTACAGATGCAATCACTTCAGAAGGAATAAGGTAAAGATAGTGTTTACCATGCTCCGTCTCTCTTGCCCATAAGCAGGATTCAGTTAAGAATAAATTTTGAAAATTAAAGTTGGAATGAGTTTAATTCCATTAAAATATCATTGGACACAAGAAAATACATTTTTTTAATTTAGTTCGATTTTCGGGTGTAAAATTTCATCTGATTGGTTGAGTTTTACATGTTTTTTTATGTAATCGTTTTAAAGGGTGCTCTAACGGTGATATACAGAAACACAATATTTTTTGTGCCACATGAAATAGCAAATCGCTCAGTCCAATGTTATAAGTCAGTGGTTCTCACAAAACCCTCGGGAATACTTCCCAAGCCATGAAACAGAAACCGATATGTGTGCGTTCGGAGTCCGTTCTCTAAAATGTTCTATATTGATGCTTATGGAAAAGTACCAAACATTGATTTTATAAATTCTATAGAGCCCAAACTACTATCCATATAGGAAAATAGTCTTCTAGTAATTTACAGCTTGATTCCTTATCTTCCAAAGGCTACACTTCCTATATACCTTACTTAACAAAATAATAAAATAATTTTGATTACAAAGTAACCTTACCATTTAACGCTCAATACCTCTCAGCTGAGTGATAATTGCATGTGTGTATGTGCAGCCGGAGTCCAAATCTGTAGGCAGCTACATTCGAAATCATCAGCCCACGGCATGCCATGACGGCACAGCGACATTACAATGATTACTCAGCCGAGAATTTTTGTTTGAGAAATCGTAGTCATTTGGCTAAGATAAATTTTTTTAAATAATTTTGTTAGGAAAGGTATGAAAATTTTATTACAGTTCGGAAGATAAGAAAGCAAGCTTAAGATTATCAGAACACCATTTTTCGGTGTGAATAGTAGTTTAGGGCGGAGGAGCTATTCAAATCAAACTTTTGTCAGTTTTACATAAGAACACTGCAAATATTTTAGAATGTAAGGACTACGTTGGGCCTCGCATGTGGTAGGGAGGGAGTCTCTTTCATGGCTTGTGAAGTATTCTCGAGGGTTTTGGTTCGCAGCTGTAAATTACTAGAAGACTATTTTCCTATATGGATAGTAGTTTAGGCTCTGTGGCATACATAAAGCCAATGTTTAGCACTTTTCCATAAGTATCAATATAGAACATTTTAGAAAACGGACTCCGAACGCACACATCTAGATTTCTGTTTCATGGCTTGTGAAGTATTCTCGAGGGTTTTGGTTCTCAGCCAATCCCCTATATAAATACATACAACATCATAAACGTCAAGTGAGCGAGTGGTGCACTACTTTCCACCATCGCGGGTGCATTTTATACGGGGCAGCTTCGTTGCTCGACGCATTAGAAGTAGCATACATACATCGATATATAATATTTCACGAAAAACCGATAAGATCTAACTTTTAAGTAAAAATGGGGGCCGTATAGGCATATATTTGGCTATTCTGAAAAGTTTTCGCTCCCGCCGCGGATTGCTGGCTATGTTGGTGCTGATATTTCTCTTCCCCATATTATTAAGTGTACCTGTGTTCTATAGTGATTAATATTATGTTTTAATATATAAAATTTTTATTGCGTTTTCCTATTTATTCTCGCTATTCCATTTCTATGCTTATTTGTGGTAAATAACCTTATGGTTCTTGGTTTGTTATGTGTCACTTTAGATATCTAATATATGCTTTTCTACCTTATTTCCTTTCTAGTCGACCATCCCATGTCCTTCATGCCAGTTGTACCTCGTTATGCAAAGGGGCGTCGTACTTCTTCAAACTGGTGGGTGATGGATCCTGAATATTTGAAATAATCTATTATTGTAGGTATATGTATTCTGTAGCTTATCTAATGCCAGTGATTTAATTTTTATGTGCTGAATTATAACAAAATTTTATTTTCCGTGTGTTGAACTGGTATATCTTACAAATTGAATTAAAATTGTTTCCTATACATGTGTTTTTTTTTCTCTCTCTCTCTTCTTTCCCTACTTAGCAGTTTCACTATATATTTTCGCGGGATGCTTATATTAATGTTATTATAGTGTGCTGTGTATGGTTCTTTAGCTGGGTTACACATGGTTTATTTTAATGTGCGATTGCAATTGAGATTCGTTGATTCGCATGCCGAAGTAGCTGTTTGTTATTCGATTAACCTATTAATTAGCTTATTTGATGGTAATATATATATGTAAATGTATGATACTAGGCGTGCTTGCCTATTATGTTGGTTGGCCATCTACATTAGGAGTTATCTTAGCGTTTCCTTTGGAGATGCGCGGTTTCTTGTTCGCCGTGGTTTATTGTATTTCCCTTTGCCTATTTTCTTTTTCTTTTATATTTATTTCCGATGTTTCTATTTATGTTTTCTTCTATCTATGTTTAGTTTATCTTTTCTTCAGCCTGCTTCATCTATTTAGTACTCCTTAGTTTTTGTCTATGGATTGAGGGTTTATTAGTTTTATTTTGCGGGTACGTAGCTTGCCTTCGGATTCTCACCTTGGTTTGCTGCGCTCGAACTGCTTTCTTGCGTTGCAGTATATCTTCTCATATTATTATTATCATGAGCTGGTTATTATTTATGCTGTCAGCTTATTTCCTATTCATTAAGTAATAAATAGTGAAGCCATTACCTCTTCACCTTATACTTCCGCTGTGGGCTTGGGATATTACTTCTCACTAAACTTGGATTTTTACTACAATTATCTACTTCTGTCCCTTATATATTATACGTGATTTTATCAAAAAAAAATTTTATTTTAACTGCTGTTAAAAAACAATAGAAAAATTATTTTTATCCCAAAAGAAAAATTTTCTAGGTTTATCTACTCTTCAATTCTCTTAGCAATAACTTAGCTCTGCCATTAGTGCGTAACATTCGTTTTGGTATGTTTCATAAAGATGTTTAAATATGGCCGTTTTTTATATATATTAATAGATGGTTTATGTATTTGCTTTTTCACCACATTTCCCTTATATTGGGATTGTATTGGACCAGGGTGGTTTTTGCATTCAGTCGCGTCTTCTTATAATTATATCTGCTTGGCCATTGCGTGTAATGATTCCTAATTGATTCTTATATATATATATTAATTTTAATGGTAGTCAAGATTGGTCTCATCTCTTTCTGCTCACCATTGTTGAGCTTAATTTACGGTGGTTTCATATGCTTGCATGAAATAAAGCAAAATGAAATAAAATAAAATAAAATCTTCCTGGTGGTTGCTATTATTATTTATATCTTGCAGAGCTATATATACATATCTCTATATATTTTCTTCTTTTTCACACATTCTTTACATATATGTATATTTATTTATTTATAATTATTTTCCAAACTTTCTGCTATCTTTCTCATTTGTTTATCTTTATTATCTGCATATTTCCATTAAATCGTAATTTAGCATTTTTATAACTGCGGTTTGACGTGTTTTTGGTATTTTCTCTTCTCGTCCTCCTCTCTGCTTTTCGTCTTTCTTAATATGTACTATATCTATTCTAACCGTTGCTTCATTATATCCCTTATATGCATGTCTTCAGTGTTCTAGTTGTTGTTCGTTTTATGCGCCCGGCCTATTGCCGACGTGGTGATGTATGCTGTTATATATTTCGCTGCCTTCGCCCTGCCCCTCACCTTGTCTATGATTGCGATTTGATTCTTCATGGTATGCTTAACTTCATTCATGTAGCACACGAGCTTCCCTTTCGGATTATCACAGTAGGCTCTTGTTAGCTCTTCTTTCTCTTTTCTCCCAGTTTGTGCTATGAATTTTAGATCACATTGCTCATATCTGTATAATACTGTGCTGTTCCATTCTTCCGGTATTGTCAGATGTTTAGTCTTGTTATTTGGGTTATAGCTGTGGATTTCTTGCTTAGTACCCTTGGCTTCCATATATTTGTTCCTAAGATTTGCTTTAGGTGGATTACACTGTATCATTTTTACATCTTTCGTGATGTCTTTTTTATATTGGGAAGTTTTATTAACAAGATATTGTATCTTAATTAACCTTTTACCCATTATTTCATATTTATTGCTGCTTAGGTTATCGTCCTAGTTTACCTTGGTCCTAGCATTTTTTGGTGTATTCTTTGCTTCTGATTCAGTTGCTTTCGTTTCTGCTCCTTGTTCTGTATGGTTTAATCCGGTAAACATTCGCCTTATTGCTGACATTATAATGTCTTTTTTGTGCTCTGGATGCTTGCCTTTCCTAATGGCTTTATACAAATTCGCTTTAGTTATTGCTACCGGGTAATTATTATCTCATAGCTCCTCCTTCAATGTATTCATTACTTTCTGGATATGCTCGTTCCCTGTGATTGTGAGCGCATATTTTATTCTCTCTACAATTGTATTGGTTTTGTATTGTAGAGGCTGATTAGAGTAAAAATTAATTAGTCTATTAGATGCGATGGATTTTTATACCATTTTGTTAAGAAACTGTTTTTTTGTTCCTTGGAATATTATGTCCAAATAGTTGATACATCCTTCTTCATTTTTCAGCTCTACCGTGAACTCCATGTTTAGTTCTTTCTCCGGTAGCTCCTTAATCATATATATGCTGCTTTCTTTGGCATAGAGTAGAAAATCATCTACATAAATTCTTATAATCTCTACTCCCATGCTTACCAGCTGGGTGTATATACTGTTTATACCCAGATCAATATATAGGCTGGCATATTTAGTTGATGTTTTCCCTCCCATTGAGGATTAATTATTAATTTAGTCGGGACTTTTTTATGGCATGTACATCTGAAGGAAACCTAACCATCATTCATGATGAATGATAAAATCCAGGAGCCTAGCCTCTCCTGGAAAGTGGGTTATATTCTGTGTATGGATGATAGAAACTATGCTAATGACGATTGTCAATTTTAAAATTGGAACTCAAAAATTGATTTGAAAAAGCGTTTCGTATTGGCAGAAATCTTAATACTCTTCAGTACGGCTAAGTTTCTGTTTGCCGTAGACGCTTGCGAAAATGTGAAAACAAATTTGAAAATTTTGAAAAGTGTTGCAAAAATTGAGAAGTGTTGAAAAAAATTTTCGTAGCTCTCGCAATCGTTATCCGGCAATAACCAAATATGGTGGAAAATCAAAGTTTTACCCTCCAGATACTACCCTTTGCCAAACATGTCTTGGTACGTTAGGGTACCAGTGAAGTGTACCATAATGGCAACACAGGTATGTCCTTACATAAAGCACATGGACTGCTGTGTGTCTTATATTAAAGGAGCTAACAGTTATTATCCGTGGATTTTGTATTTGCGGTCCCTCCAAACATTCCCAATTAAAACAATATTGTCCGAATCACTTGTAACATCATCTTTGTATTCCTCTTCTTCAATATTAACAAACATATTATTGATAGCTACTACATTACACGTCTCTGCCATTTAGGAATTTTGATGTCTGCTGCTTCGTGTGAGCAAAAACATGAATCTGACACTTCTGAGTTAATGACTTTTTGTAAAGGCTCTGACAAAGCTCGAGATGTCCCAGGTGCTACTTTCTGGTAGCAAATACAAACACCCTCTAAATGAACGTATTCTGGACTTATAGTTAGGATGGACTGTCAAAAATTAACGGTTTTTCCAATCAATGCAATTTCATTGACTCTAGGTATTATACCTATCAACATGCTATCCTGTAAGTGCATAGAGCAATGGATAATAAATATCGGTCAATAGCTGGGAATACCCACTTCGCAAACAAAATGTATATTAAAACCTATGTGTGAAAGTTGGAGGACTCTGGCCCCCCCCCCCCCTCTAGCAACTTTGTGCTGCAAATAATTATTCGAATCCGGGCGAGAGCAAATCGTAGGTCTGTTATGA
Organism: Dioctria rufipes; assembly: GCA_963924295.1. Lineage (NCBI taxonomy): Eukaryota > Metazoa > Arthropoda > Insecta > Diptera > Asilidae > Dioctria > Dioctria rufipes. The sequence goes on along the minus strand of OZ002744.1, from coordinate 53,800,417 downwards.
CGACGATATGAATTCAACTGCCCTCTGATATTTGCGCCAAAAGGAATTCAGGAGAGAGACTGTTATTACCCGTTTTTTTTTGTACTGTGGGATTCTTGGACCTTTTTCTTTTAACACTTTAGTTTACGCATGCATATTTTCTTTAATTCCATAATATAGATACAAAGGAGGGTTGTCTAGTTATGTTTATCTACACTACCTACGAGGGCGCCTGTATGCTATGCTAACCTAAGTTTAGCATATCGTTTCCTATCTTTTACTTATAGACTAGAACTGAGCATGCATTTAAGGTTACGAAAATAAATAAATTATTATATAAAAAACACTAGACTATGACTTATCTCTAAATCTTTGAGTAGATTTTAGTGTCCACTTGCGCTCTCGTACTGATCTTCACGTGGATTTTTTTTTTATTTGATGTATACCTCTTGTTTCCTCTTTTTTTTTAATTTTTTAGTTTTCTTCCTTTTGTTTTCTTTTTTTTTGTAGTCTTGCTTAAAAGGGGCTAGGTGCAATCACATGGTTCGCATTTCAGAATATATACATCATGTAGTTCCTTTTATATTTTTTATATAACTTTTCACGATTTAAACTCAATTTCTTATTATTTGCTTTTTTGTTTTTTTTTTACGGTACAGCACAAATTTTTTTTTTTTTTATTTAAAGATATTAATTACTTTTGCTTATACACAATTTTCTGCCTTTCCTTTGTCAAGCACTCTTTAAGAAGAAGGGACCAGAATTCCAATGAACTTGCTGCCACCAATGCTCCGAATTTTAGGTATATGTACTAAGTATGGTACAGTCATGAGGATTCGGATTTTTGTTTTGTTACAGGGCGTGTATTAGCTAGAGATCGGGTGTGAAATTGGGATTGCGGATTCTGCTAATAGCCGGGCATATAATTAATTTGACACGCTAGACCCTTAGACAAAAGTCCTAGTTACGCCAATTCTGATGAGGGGGGGGGGGGCAGATATCAAAATTTTGGAAATCATGGAAGATGTTGTTGTACTTCAATTTTGCTTTGACTTGAATTTAAAAAAAACGGCATCTGCATTACTTGAAAGATTCACTACAAATGTACATGTATATATTTGCAAGATTGTTTAGATTAAACATAAGTTTTTATACATATTCAATGTATGTATGTATGTATGTATATGTATTCTTACAAATCAATACTAGCACAGAAAATAATTGCTAATTTGTAGGGCGTGTGTGGCATTTTCTAAAATATGCATATACTTATACTAGTAAATACAATCCATTTTAAAATGACTATTCAGAAAGTGGCAAAAACTTGTATAAACAAAAGACAAAATCTAATTCCTTTTGCATATTTTTGTAGAATATAAAACAATATTCCATTATCTATTAGGAAATCATTTAGAAAATGTCAGTACCCAAAACGTTCGAAACAAAAAAAAAACATAAGTATAAATACTGAGCGGGCGAGGGTTAATCAAAATAGAAATGTTTGCAATTAATAAACTAAAAACTATTCCAAAACATAGTTTACCTACTAATACTAATGTTAATCAAAAATGTCCCCATCGGACACATCGTCAGAATGTTCATATTTTACCCTTCACATTTAACACGTTACGGTCCGTTCACGCGTTTTCGCGGGATAGCAGAACTTTGCGAACAGTCCGTTCACGCGTTTACGCGTGTTAAAAATATTGTATATTTATGTTCAAAAAAATGTCATAAGAACATGATACAGATTTAAATTTCTTTGAAGAGATAGAGGTATATACATTTGTAAATATTTTAGTAACGTGAAAAATAGATTTCAAAATATAGAAATGTATAATTAATTATTTTTTTTACAAATAAGTCAATAGAATAGGTTTTATATTTATTTAGCTTCATTTTCGTATATTTGTTTGTTAGTTTCAAATATTGCGGCGGATTTTTCAACTACTTCTACTTAACCGATTTGGTTGAAATTTTGAACATACATACATGTAGTTCCGATGACAATACACTTCAACGATTTTATGTAGTAAAAATTTAAAATGGCGGCGCCAAGATGGCGGACGTAATTTGTTATTCATAGTCCGACCCTTCTGATATGGATACCAAATAAAAGGGATTGACGAGTAGAAGAATACAATAATCTATGTGACGTCATTCTAAACCCAAAATGGTGGACGCCACAAGATGGCGGATTACCTCTTTTTTCACAACCCCTTTGACATGGGCATCAAATAAAAGGGTTTGACGAGCAGAATACGATAAGCTATGTTGCGTCATTCTAAACACAATATGGCGGACGCAACAAGATGGCGGTTTACCTCTTTCTTCACAAACCACTTGACATGGGCATCAAATGAAAGCGTTTGTTGAAAGGTTTACCCTACTACTATTGGGGCAGGAGTTACAGCTCGACAGAATAAAAAAATTCTAAAATTTATCCAAATTTTTCCAATTTTTCCGCCAAAAAGGACGATAAACATGATTTTTTCAACATTTGGAAACCCCAGTTCGCTGTCTTGGAGGACTTTAACTATCTTTATAGTGTATAGTAAAAGTGTTACAGGGTGTTACGAAGAAGTTCACATAATTAAAATCCCCTTACCGCTCCCCACCCCAACCCTGCTATATAGTTTCGGTCATAACTCAAGGCCTTGTATCAGTTCCCGGCATGTGGACTTTCAGTTGTGGACCACCCTGTATATTTTGCATGACATCTATTAGCGGATAGCAAAAAAGAAACAAACAGATTAGTATCAATTTTTTTCCTTACTCAGAACCCACTGCAGGGCGCACATTTCGCGGAAAAACACTATGTTTGGATTCCAGTTAAAACCACATTTCTGTACATATTTTTATAATTTTAGTTATTCCTCATCCAGGAAGAAGCGTGATTAAATCATGTACAATTTGTAATGTCCTTTTCAGATATTTCGTGTTTTTATAACAATTTTTCTTTCTCTTTTTCTTTCTTTTTCAGTTATTATTGTACTATTGGGCTATTGAGTATATATATTTTGAACTTATAAATTGAATTGACATTGATTCTAAATATTTTTCAAAAGTGGTTAATTTTTTTTCGAAAGGGTTGTGAACATTTGTGACTTTTACTTATTTTCTGTCATTTGTTTAAATTCTAACGTTTTCGTGTTGAACTCCAAAAATATGGCTGAGGGTGATGATCCATTTTTGGAAGAAAACTTTGAAGAGAACTCATCCGATGACCCAGATGATCGCAGAAGTGACCCAGAAAACGATAGAGACAGCGGTTCGTCCACAGCATGTATGATGCATCTATCTTATTCAACCTATGAAGATAGTGATGATGAAAATATTTCAGTGGAGTGGACAGAGAGAGATATTCCAAGAAATAGTAATTATTTTGAAGGAGCACCTGGAGTAAAAGAAATCCCGGAAAATGTCACCAATGTGGAAAATGTAACAGCTTTGTTCATCGGGAATGATTTATTTGCAATAATTGCTTCAGAGACTAACAAATACAGGGCTCAAAATCATCATAAATATAAGGTAATCAAAAATACTGTCAAATGGGTTGACGTTACTGTAGTAGAATTAAAAAATGGTTTGGGTTGGTCATCATTATGGGTCAAGTCCGTAAAGGTACATTGAATGATTATTGGTCGACGGACAAACTTATAGATACGCCAATTTTTGGAAAAACCATGAGCCGGAATCGATTTAAAGAAATCCTCATGTTTCTCCATTTCAACAACAATCAATCAACAACAATCAGGACATGAATACGGCAAAGGCATGGTTGGAGATTACTCAAATGGAAACTGAAGATCCCGAAGCCCCATCTACATCCCCTATGCAGGCATCTATCTCTATAATTCGTTCTGATCCAGTCGATCGAATATCTAAGGATTCCATAAAGCATCAACTCATTAAAATACCTAAAGGAAAAAATATAAATCAGCCTAGAAGAGTCTGTAGAGTTTGTATATTGCATAAATCCCGTAAGGAGACAACATTGATGTGCAAACATTGCAAAGTTCGTTTGCATGTTGGTATATGTTACAATGCATATCATTCAAAGCAAAAATACAAAAATTTTGCTCTCATCAGAAGATTCACATTTCAATACGCACTTATATAATTTTAATTTTGAACCCAAAAATTATGTAACATTTTTTTACACAATTGCGAAAATTTTTTTACTCATATTTCGTAATTGGTTCTTCAATTTTTATTCAACTATTTCGGTGGATAGAGCATTATTGTTTCACGTAAATTATCGTAATTTCCTCCCTTCCACAATTTCACGACGAAAAGTATTTAGTGTTTCATTCTAACAGCGACGTCGTAATCAAGCAAACCAACCCAACCCAAAATCTCGACTAAATATTTTCTGATTTGCAACATTGCTTTTGCTACTCTTTTTGTGATCTTTTTTTTTTTATTGATATTTTGAGAATATTTTCCCTCCCCTCCCAAATTCGTCGTGAAAATTAATTTTCGACGGCCAAAATTTCTGTCTGAAAAATTCATTTCGAAAATTGCTTAACCGAATTGTCGTTAAATCCAATTTCATATATTTTTATGGATGCACGCTTCTTAGGAGATTATCTATACGAAATTTCCGGAAGATCTGAATGAATTTGGCGCTTTCGTTTAAATTCTGAGCCAATTTAACCGCGACAACTCCTGCGAAAATTTCCAAATTTGATTTTTGAAATCGCGATTTTTACTTTCTTCCGAATCCCGCCATGTGGGTAATTTTTGGAAAGGTCTCAGCGAGTACATAACAAAAAATCTGTTATTTTTTTCCACCCCACTTTTCGGTCGATTTGGCGCCAAAAACCGTTATTTTTGCTAAGTGATAACATCTCCAACACTTTCTTGAACCATTTTCAACGTGTTATTATAGGCATTTTAATCCTTAGCTATTTCAAACCAAAAATACAAAAAAAGTGCTAGAGGTCCACAGTAAAAAAAATACATTCCCCTCAGTACAGTGCTTGCTCCCATACAGGTTACTTTGGGTATACGGTGACGTTAAAAAGTCATATCTCAAAAACAAAGCCGAATATCATCGCAATTTTTTGTGCATAGATAAATAAAATTTCTAGCTTCACTATACAAATAAAAAAAAATGCTAGAGGTCCTCACTGGTGAATAATACTATTTTTTTTTAAATACTATTATTTACAGAAAATTTTTTTCGGTCGGTGCTGCTATATTTTTTTACAAAAAATATAAAGCATTAAGCTTCATTTGACATTTGAATCAGAAAAATCGGTTGCTCCTTTCTCGAGATATCATTTTTTGAAAATTTTGCTTCATTGTAAAATTACGAAAGTTCTAACCCCCTAGTGGGGGAGTGGGGGGGGGGTGGTAGGAGAAAACAAAAAAATGTGTGTGAGTTACTTTGGTATTCCCTACCAACTGTGAAACTTTCAGCCAAATCTAAGATGGAACTTCGCCCGGACTTCATATAAAGTTTAATGTGGAACACAGCGGACCGTAATGTGTTAATAACATGAGGAGATAAATTCGGGTGTATATAGATTTAAATCAATTCCAAAATACACACATGTGTATTATGTTCCGGAGAAGTCCCAATAATTCGTAGGAACATTTCCCTGAAGGATACCACATAGTCAATAATTTTATAGAGGAACGACAACATCGTGAATGTGATGGGGCCTTTGGGCGTGAAAATACCAATCAAGTCGGAATGTTAATTTCAAATATCTTTGGAGGTTATATTACGATGGTTAGATGGAAGGTTCCTTTATCCCACCACTGTGGTCTGAGATAAGAGATAACGAATGATTGAGCACACCAGGAGTTATAATATGTTTCGACCGAAGTAGATATGTATTAACATTCCATTGAAATTGAAATATTTTTATATAGAAAGTGTGCAAACCGCAGTGAGACAAATTTATCAAGCAAATACATACAGGGTTTTTAGATATGAAATATCTATGTATACATAAAACTAATTAAGTCTTATAATCGTACAAAACGCTCAATAGAATCATGAAAGTAATTATTCAGATGTTCATGCAGTCCCGGAACTGGGTAATTTGATACAAAATTGACTGTTTAGTACATCACATAGCGATAAAAGCTAAATTTTTTCCTGCAATCATATACATAGTTATACTAGTACGAGCAGAGTTAATTTAAGGCAGCTATTTCCTGTTGAACATTTCTGGAACAAGCTATTTCCTGCACAGAAATATCCATTTTTTACAGTTCCTCAGAGCATAATTAAAGCTAATTTCAGGTGATAACACAATGATGGCATCAGCATAAATTTCATGCCGATAGAGGCCCTCTTTTCAAGACATTGCATTCAATTCAATTCGTTTATTAATCAAATTAAGTATACAAGATGTAAATCTATATAAGTTAGTCAAGCTACTCGGAAATCAGTAAAAAAAAAAAGGTAATGTTTGGAAAGTGTGTACTATAGCTAAGAAAAACTAAAGACAAGCAACAAATATATTGAGGAAGTAAAAGAAAATTAAAACTAAATAAAATGATGTTAATAACAAATAATAGAAATAAGAAAATCTTGCAGAGTCATTTCCAACATCCCATAGCACTCAAAGGATGCAATCATACAAATACGTTTGAATTCGTTGACAGAATCCGCACACTGTGTATTGTGAGGGAAGGAATTCCATAGACGAACAATTTGGACAAATAATAAGAGAATAACTCAGGGTATATCATCGAAAACAGGAGGTGAGCTGCACAACACTAAACACTGTGAATTATTAGCTTACTATTAATTGACTATCTGTGAATTACAGCAAGATTATCATTGCATCTGCAAATACAATCCTCAATCAACCCAAGAGGTTTGCTCAAGTACAATTGAGCATCATCGAATACCATTAACGTTTACTTGTTGAAAACGATTTGTGAGGAAACTACTTATTAACTTGACAGCAGAAGAAGAAAAGCAATAGTTAACATACAATTTACGGAGTAGTGTAGAGTACACAAGGCTAACAAAAACTGCAGCAAAGTCCAATAAGACAAGCATGATAATTTCGCCGGATACCTGTAGCAAGGCAGTCGCACAACTGTGCATTGCACGGAAACCAGATTGATATCTCGTAACCAGGTTATTTTGATCTAAGAACTTCCAAGACCTTCGCTAGGAAGCTAAGAATGCTAATAGGTCTGAAGTCAGACAAGCTGACACTGGCAGGTTTCTTAGGTACAGGTCTGACCCTAGCAACTTTCCCAAAGTCACGGAAACAGGAGGAAGACAAACAAGTATTCATAATGTGCAATGTATATATGGATATGTACGGAAACAAAAGCTTTACAAAGTGAGGATTGAGTTCACCAAAACCGACTTCACAGGACTTTACACAAAAGATAGTGTTGTAAAGCTCATCAATACACGCAAGCTGTGAGAGAGAAACAACACTACCAGAACATGTAGTAAAATGCATGTTAAAGGCTTCTGGTTCAAATGATCAATGGAATCAAGTCAGGGCAAACACCAACTTACCTCAGACTATCCAAAAAATTCTGGGAGGCAGATTAGGATCTTTGTATCTATAACATAGACGCTTTGCTAACCGCATATCAGCAGTTACCTTGTTTCAAACGCATTTGTATAGAGATCGAGCATATATAGAATTGTGTGACTAAACCAGGGAGAGCTACTAGCACTTACAGGCTTAACTTTAAGGAGAACATTCGATGTCAATGGTAAAACATTTTTTTTCCATCTCTATACCTTTTATAAAAGTTAAAGAATTCTCCCGAACTAACTCTATTAATTTTTCTTCGAGATTCATGATGAATATCAGATGATATCGGCATCGACATCGAATTCGACCCGGATGCCGCCATTTCACCTCTACAGGGCGAAGAAAAATAAAACCATTTATTAGCAATTAAGAAAAATAAAGTGTGTGTATTTAAACATTCAAGGGTTACTTATGAATGCAATCGAGCTGGATACAATAATAATGATCCACAAATTTGACATAATTATAATGTCCGAAACTCATTTAACAGAGAATATTGAAGATGCTGAAGTGGAAAAAGACGGCTATTACACTATAAGATGCGATAGTGATTCAAGGCACACCGGTGGAGTTTTATTATATATAAAACAAAATTGGCAATATGAAGTTTTACACAGAGTAGCGATAAGTGGCGAATTCTGGAGTTTAACTGTCAAATTAACTTTGGATAAGTTTACTATGTTCTTACTTGCACTATATAAATCCCTCAGAGCACAAAATCGTCGTTTTGTGAAAATTTCAATGAATGGATAAATAATTTAAGTGAGTATTCCAAAGATTCTTTAATTGTTGGTGATTTTAATATCAATTGGTTAGATGTAAATAATAATTACAGAAAGGACATTGAAAACGCATTAATAATGAATTCCTTCAAGCAGTTAGTTTTAAGCCCCACCAGAATAACTCAGAGTTCGAAAACTTTAATTGATTTAGTGATAACAAATAATGATACATTCGTAGTTCAAACAGAACTAAATATTACGGACCATGAAACCATTACTATTTCGAGAGAGTTAAGTGTACAAAAAAGTGCTAATTATATTAATAAGATAAAAATTCTAAAATATAGTAAAGATAATTTCGTTAATCAAATTAGTGAAGCAAATTTCAGATATAATATTAGTAATTGCATTCATGATTTGACAGTGATGTTTCAAAATGAGATTATGCGTGTGGCTAATAACTTTAGTGTATATAAAAGCATTAAATATTTCGAAAATGAGTGGTTCAATTCAGAATTAGATACGATAAGGATTACAAAAATAAGAAAAAGACAACGAGCACTAACAACGAGCCTATAATCGGATTGGAATAACTATCGCGAAAAGCGCAATGAATATAAAAGAAAGCTAGAACCTACAAAGAACAATTACATTCAAAATAAATTAAGTAGTTGTAGTGATCAAAAATCAATGTGGAAAACGCTAAAATTTATGGTATTAAATAAGAAGAAAAGTGAAATACATAGTGTACTTTTTAATAATGTACTGGTGGAAGGTGATCGGAATGTAGCGGAAATGTTTAACGAATTTTTTGTAAAAAGTGTAGAAGATACTCGAACCATATAACAGAAGTGCACACCAGTTTTAAATTCGTTGAGCTAACTTTGCCAGAGCTGGAAAATATTCTAATTAAAATTAATAATAAAAACGACATTAACTTAATTAATAAAAGAATGATAATGGACACTCTAAAAAAAACAGGTCGACCAATTTTAAACATCATAAATAAATCATTGCAATATGGAAAATTTCCTGATATGTGGAAAGAGTCTGTTATTACTCCAATAGAAAAGGTTAAGAATTCAAACAAATGTGTGGACTTTCGACCGATTAATGCAATGTTATTAGGGGAGAAATTATTGGAAGAAGTTGTTTATCAGCAGTTGGAAGCTTATCTTGAAACTAATAAAATAATAGTGGAAAACCAATCTGGTTTCCGTCGGAACCATTCATGCGAGTCAGCAATCAATATGGTCATTAGCTTATGGAAAGAGCAGTTGGCAAGCAGAAAGAAAGTAATATGTGTATTTTTGGACTTAAAAAGAGCATTCGAAACGATTGACAGGGACATTCTCCTTATGAAGTTAGAGAAATATGGAGTAAGAGATGTTGAACTCAACTGGTTTAAAGACTATTTGACGAATAGGAGACAGAGGACCAAAGTAAACGGGCAGGAGTCTCGATCAGTTCGAATTGACATTGGTGTTCCACAGGGATCAGTGTTGGGAACATTATTGTTTATTATCTACATAAACTACATGCAAAGGGTCTTAAAACGTGTTAAGTTGGCGTTTTTGCTGATGATACTTTATTGTATACAGCAGAAGATAATTTTGAAGAAGTGAAGCGAATAACGCAAGAAGATTTAGACAATGTGAGTGTGTGACTTAAAGCAAATAAGTTAAAACTGAACGTGACAAAGACCAAATGTATGTGCTTAAACAATGAAGATGACCTAAATCTTACAACAGATAACTCAACCATAGAACAAGTGTATCAAGTAAAATATCTGGGTGTAATTATGGACTATAAGCTGAAATTCGATGGTCATGTCTCGTACATATGTAAAAAGATAGCAAAGAAAATAGGTTTCCTGCGAAGAATCAGGCAGAGGTTATCACTTATGTGCGCAATAAATATATATAACATAATAATTAAACCTTCGAATACTGTGCTACAGTTTTGTTCTTATGCAACCAGGAGCAAACGAAGGAACTACAAAGGCTAGAAAAAAAAAGCAGTGAGGTGTATACTAAAATGTGATGTATATACGAGTACAAATCTTATGTTGCAAGTATTAAGATGGCTAAGTGTTAAGCAGAGACTAAAACTGAATATGTTGATTTTTGTATTTAAGATTAAACACAATCTTGTTCCAGAATATTTGAGTAGGTATATAAGTTATGTAGGTGATTATCAACCATATGATTTAAGAAATGTTGATCAGTTCAGATTTCCAAGCTTTAGAAATGCTAATTCACAAAATTCACTTATATACAAAGGGTATAAAGAATTTAATGAGCTGCCGTCAAGTATCAGAAATATTGAAAGCATTAAGCTATTTAAGAGAGAAATTGTAGAATACGTTAAAGAAAAATTTTAGTCATGAATTGTAAATTATGTACATATCAATAGCTAACAAAGCTAAATAAACAATCAAATCAAATCAAATGATATGTCCCACCGCGTTTCAAAGAAGCATATAATTAAAGGAAATATCTATATCAGAAGTCGCAATAGACTTAATGAGTCTTGTCTATTGATCCGCAGGAAAAGGCCGTTATTGTAAGGAAATTTATCGCCACATGATCCCATTTTGCAACGCTGAGTAGTCATATTGATTCACTTTTACACAGCTTTACATGAGAGCAGACCGAGTTTTTAAATGCTTTGTCTATTTAGGGTTTTTAATTGTTGTATGCTTGACTGTTGCATCCAAGATAATTGTAATTTTAAATAGTTCAATTCGTGGTGCGTTATTTATAAAATTCAAATTGAAAATCTACTTTTTATGATATAAAATGGAGTTCTAACTTTGTATGAGATAATACACGCGGCTACGTTAACAAAAACGACAATTTGAAAAATGATGCAGCTACCAATTTATAAAAAGGCAAGATGACAATTACGTTAATCCGAAAAATCAGCAACTGGAAATCATCGTATTATTATGGTGACAATGTGATCGGCAATTCAAACTTCAGCATCAAATTAGCACCAAGCAACTCGAATGTACCAACACAAACCAAGGTATAGACAGATTCCACTTAAATTAGCAGAATTTTCATTACCTTGGTTCCCAATTGCCGCAACAGTATTAATTTACATTTAAAAGTGTTCATTTAATTTTGATTGAAAATTAGAAATGGAAGTTGTACTATGACAGTTCTGGAGCACTTTTTGTACGGAAAAGGTGTTCCGTTTGGTTGACTCGTTTTTCATCATCTTCCGTTTTATGAAGGTTTGGAGGGCAGGAAGCTTCTCGCGGAAGGAGGGGAGGGAGCTTTCAGGCTTTAGCTCTGTTTAACGGGGGTTACCATCAAAGAAAAGCTCACGATTTCTGTTTTCAAAAGCATAGTGGAACATAAACACATAAAAGTATGGAATTTGAAAATTGAAACAAATCACTATATGTACATGACATGCAAAGCTATATGATGATTATGATGCCTTTCGGGCATATGCACAGTAGTAAGATTGCATAAGCATGGCGAGATTTTAGATTTGCTGTCGAATTTTTCATAGAGGAGCAGGCAAGGGGCGAACGAAATGTGTGCACTCTGTGCTATTGGTTAGACACTTTTCTTTGTAATTTGTGTGGCTTCATTTATTGCTTGGGCAAATTTTATTTTACTGAAGCCGCTCATCAAATAGAACTCTTCCGAGAACTCTGAGTTGTAATCTTTCATATAATTTTGGCAATGTTTACACTATGTCAGTTTTACCATTTTATTAACTACTTAACTTACTTTAAAGAGCTAGATTCGATTTTACCAAGAACCATTTTCTCTTTCTTACAACTTAACTAAGTGTCGAGCATATTATAGACCACTGTATGTATATGCTCCACTTTTATACATTGCAGTTAACGGAAAGTTATGCCCAGTCCAATAAAACTACACTTTTATAAAATCCACCCTTTCATTATATAAGTACCTGAAAATTCTCGGGAATTATTAGGACTCACCACCTATCATCCACACAACCCTTCGTATCTTTAATAATTCTAAGTTCTTGGAAATCCATTGAGATCACCCATATCAACAAAATTTTATCCTTCATGAATTTAATCTCGAATAAGCTAATTAATTAAATTTAATTTCTTATGTATGAATGGGTCTGGCTCAGCCGTAGCCTCATCTCGCCTAAAACTTCGACATGAACACCGATATGGATAATCGTGCACCATATAGACCCCAATTATCATATATGCTTTCATCCGAAACATAGTATGTGTTTTAGACCTCTGCATCATTATCACATATAGATTATTTCAAAATGTTGAATTTTCTTTATTTCGATTATTTTTTTCAAAACTTTTTTTTTGCATGCTTATTACTTTATTGAATTGATATAGTGAAATAACCCGTCCACTGAGTGAACTATTAAGAAACTCATTGAAGTAATCAAAATTAAAAAGTATTTATTATGCCTAAAAATATTACAGTAACATTCTTATATAATTAATTATGAGGAATGGGTTTACTAGTCCCGGTCTGCACTACAAAGAATTATTAAATATTGCGGATTTAGTCAGAAAGTAAATGAATGAATTTACTAGAGTTACCAGTACTTCTAAGACGATTATTGACTGTATAATATCAAACTCAGACAATGTAAAGGGAGAACAAATAGTAATAAAGTCAGTGGCCATAAAACATTAGAAATAGAAATTTGTAATCACAAATCTAATAAAAGTCAAATTAATTGATTCGATACAATAAGGATTACTTTTAGAATGAACTTAGAAATAGAGGAATTGAAAGAATCAACGAGTGTTATAATTTAACTGAATGTGCAGATTGTTTAAGTGCTAAAATTCAAACATGTATAGAGAAATTTAAAGTAAGAAAGCAAATAGTACAAAACAGAAATGAATGGCTTACAGATGAATTGAGAGTCCTGAAATGTGAAAAAATTAATAAATATGTATGTGCTAAGTTTACAAATGAATTAAGAGATTGAAACGAATACAAAGCAGTTAGAAATAAGTATAAAAATAAAATATATGAAGCTATAGGTAAATATATAAGAATAAATATAGATAATGCAAGCTCACAAAAGGAAAAATGGAAAGTTATCAAACGAACAGTATCAAAACAGACAGAGGACAAAATTAGTGAAGTGCAATTTGGTGATATTAAGGTTAGCAATAGTTAAGAAATAGCAAATAAGTAGTTCAAATACAAGTCGAAAAATATTTGGAAAACAATGAACTAATAATGACACAGCAATCGGTTTTCAGAAAATAGCAGAGCTGTGAAACGGCATTAAATTTAATAGTGATTGAGTGGAAAGAGTCAACAGATGCAAAGAAGTTCATAATGAAAGCATTTTTAGATTTGAAACTAGCTTTTGAAACTATTAACAGGCGCATCCTCATAAAAAAATAAAGTAAAGAGCTTGACTGGCTTGAAAGTTACTTATCTGGGCGGACACAGAAAACAAGGGAACAGTCTGTCAAATCAACAGTGGAGGAAACTACATTGGGTGTACCACAAGGCTCAGTACTGGGGACACTGTTATTTCTCAATTATATTAATGAAATGCGGAAATCCTGAGAGATTATTTGCATACAACGCTTTGATTTATTTAACTGGCTGTGCACATGTGAACTATATTTGTAAAAAAATTGGATTATTTAAGCGAATGCGTAGTAAGTTATCTACAATTACTGCTATTCTTATATATATAATGTCATAATTAGACCTAATTTTGAATATTGTTCGACGATTCTATTCATATGTATGTACCCAAATAGTAACAGAAAGCCTTCAAAAATTACAAAATATGGCCATGCGATGTATACACAAGTGGAATAGATTTACTTTCATAAGATGGATGTTGGGGGCATTGCAGTGGATGAGTATCAAAGCAAGGACAGAGTTACACGTCGTAACTTTTACATCTAACATAAAGACGAAAAGACTTCCGAAATATTTGACTCAACAATTTAACATAGTGACGGATATGCAACCATATGCAATTAGAGGTACTGACGTAGCATATAGACTGTATCGACGTAGAACAACAAGAGCGCAAAATTTGTTACTTTATAAAGGTCTGCAGAAATTTAATGAGCTTTCCATTGAGCTTAAGCGATTGACAAATTTTAATAGATTTAAAAGTGGATGTGTCCAATTTATCAGAAGCAGGTCATGAATATGTATAAAACAAAAAGGAATATGTATTTCTCTTTTTGTTTTTTTTTTGATAATTTAGAATTTTGTTTGAATGAAATTGTGATATTAGGAGGAGCACAAGAAAACAATTAATATTTATTAACTTTTTGTGAATTTAAAGTTTGTTAAACTAATAAAGTTATATTATTACTTTAAGGGGTCATAAGTATCAAAGAAATATGAATACTTCGTAGACATTTAAACTGTTATCAATTTCGTTTGTTTTTTTTTACTCTAACTGCAATCTTGATTAAATTAACTTTCCAAACTTTGCTTTCATACTCTTATATAAATTCTCGGTTCTTAGAACAATAAGTTTTTAGATCTATATGAAATTCTTAGTTAGGTTTTATTTAAACTTTCTTAAAACAACAATGAAATCCTCAATACATTTTGAAAACCTCAGTGAGAGTGACATTAGAATATTTTTCAAAAACAATTTAAAAATCTGGGCTACTCTAAAAAAATGTCGAACACATAACGCAGTGTTAACGAAGGAATTTATAATGAAAATAATTTTGATTGTGGAATGTGGAGTAGTGCCAAAGGAATCGGAGGCGCGTATAAACTAATTAAAGTGATAGATATGGAAGTCCCCACAAACTCTCTGTAAAAACAAGAGGAATGTTTACCTCCACCTCTCTGAGAATATGAATTGAATCGTTCTTTACAACCTTCCGGAGAATTCATTTTGACTGCTCTTTCCTATCTTCCTGAGATGGCATCATGAATGCTTCCACGGAATTGAAACGGAATTCTTCTTCTCACCTTCCAAAGAATTAATAAGGAATGCTCATTTTAACCTTCAAAAGAATTAATAAGGAAGACTTCCTTTCATTTTACAGGTTTTGCAGAGGTAAGGTGAGCAAGTGAATATGTATGTATAGCCACCATAATAATATTCTCGTCGTAGGACACAGGCGCGTATCCAGACCTGAAACCTAGGGGGGTCACAACCAAAATGTTTGAGGGGGGAGGAAAAAGTCAGAAGTAGTCGCTTTTAATTTTTTTATCATATACCCAATTTTTGGTTTAATTTGGAAAACTTGTCGGTCATACATATTATCCACAACACTGTCGTTCACAGAGTGGACAGACAATAAGGACTCATATACAGATACTCTTTCTCGTGCAAGGATTGTAGAAATAGATGTCACGCAACCGATTCTGTCATAGGTGAAGTAAATGACTGAGATTGACCTCTCATCTTGATTCACATTCAAAGGAATAGGAGTAGAAGTGCATGATATGTCACTGACTATTTCTTTTGATGCGAACTTAGCTAATCTTGCTTTCCTCCGAAAAAAGTTATCAATTGTCCTTTTTAGATCTATCTGAGAAAACTAAATACTTGTGCCCCTGTCAGAAAGAGTGAACCACCAGAATCAATACACTAATTCATTTGGACCGTTGTCAGTGAATACTTATTCATTCAAATTCTTAAGGACAATTTGCAAATGTATTTCTAAGAAAAATTTATTGTTTCCTACGAACGTAAAAAATTTTGAATAACTCAGGCGTGAATCAACGTCGCTATGAAAAATCAACGGGTGGCTAGGCGTTAATTGCATGGAACCAGGGGGGTTCTAGTGGAAGAACCATAAAACAAAATTTGTTAAGTCAAGGATAAAATACAATTGCGACGGGTAACGGGAAACGATGAAAAAATGCCGCTGTTAAGCTTCTAAAACCACAGCGTCTTATGCGAGTGCCCAAATTACGACGGGTGATGATCAGTGGTCGACGAAGTAGCCGTCGAGATTGACCAATTTCTAATTTTGTCGTCGTCGCTGCAGTACTACCATCAAAATCAAACAAATGAAATTGTTGTTGAATTTATTTTTGTCAAGGTGGTAAGACGTCGCGTCAATTTCAAAACAATGGATTTTGATGAAAAATTGATTGAGGAAGGCGAAATCATAAAATAATTTATGATGTACAATACAATACAACTAGCATAGACTAGTTGACAAAAAAGACATGTTTGGATGGATCTTTCGAAGCGCTTAAATACAAATGGTAAAGTTGTGCTATTTTTGGCATTTTGTTTGGTTTTCCTTTAGTTCATTTCTGTATTTTAAATTTTTCCTTTCCACACTTGGTCCATTGCAATTCTTTCAAAATAATAAAAAATATTCTCGATAAAAATCTGTTTCAAAACGCTCAAAACTAATAACAAATGAAATTGCAGCCGCTCACTACCTGTTGTTGCAATTGTACTCCGAATTTTCGAATACCTGCTTTGACAGCGAATTTGCAGCTGCCGTCTGCCGTCGGAAAATTAGATAGGTAAAAAAAAATGTATAATCCCTGACCAATTTCTTAGAAGCAATCACACCTTTTAAACTCGAAATTCTGTGCTTTTTCGTACATATAAGTAATCGGCGCAAGAAAAATATAAAACCATCTTTATAACTGGGCTGCTAAGCACTACGTGCCATTCTCTAAACAATATGCATTCCAAAATTACTTACTATCATGTGATAGGTATGATAGATGACTTTTCGACACTATATAAAAACGCAAGAAAATTCTAAAGAGTTTGTACACGTTTAAGAGACCAAGAGTTACGAGCAAATGACTATTATACCCAATCCACTATTACTACTCATAAGAAGACAAATAAACCATACCAACCAAATCGTACTATCCTGTTAAACTCTTACAGCTCGCTCTGCAGTCTAGCGCCCCACTCAAATCACCGATAAGGTTAGGTGGCGCTTTGGGGTGGTCATGACCCCGAACCCCCCCCCCCCCCCTCCCATGTATACTTAGTAGGACATGAATTCATTAAAATAAATTAACCGGTTATCTGAAAGTATTGATTCCATACTTTTCATAGAATGCTTACGGGAAATCGGCTTCGTACATTGCCATTATCACATCTCAACTTTTAAAGTTTCAAGGTAATCAGCTTATCAAAGCAGCGTTTTTGTAATAATTATAATATATAATTAAAATAAGAAGTAATATGTGAATTTGTTATCAAGAAAAAAGGATGTGTCTTATTTGTGAAACATATCAAAGAAAAATATGGGTTCCCCCGATATTTCTAAAATCAACGGAGTCTTAATTAGATAACAGAACATACCAAACCTTATTCCCCATTCCATCTCTAGAGTATTGAAGGCTTCGTCTGGCGTACCAGAAGGGAGTCACTTGGGCCCGTTGTTCTTTATTCTGTCTATTGACGACATTGTCTCCGTTGTGAGGTACTGTAAGGTCTTGATTTATGCTGACGATGTTAAGCTTTTCGCTCAGATTAAATCTGTTAACGATTTTGAACAGATACAGGGTGACCTTCAAAAATTTTACAATTGGTGCAAGAGCAATAAGTTGGTACTCAATATCAACAAATGTGAGGTTATAGACTTTCCATAGGAATCAGACACCAATCACTTGTGATTATGAGTTCTCGGATACCTCGATTCGCCGTGTGGACTCTGTCTGTGACTTGGGTGTCAAATGTGACCACAGATTGAATTTTATCTCCCATATAAACTATATGGTATCAAAGAGTAGCTCTATGCTGGGTTTTATAAAACGTTTGTCCCGAGAGTTTTTAAATCCTACCATAACATTGCGTTTGTACACTTGCTTTGTAAGACCACTTCTTGAATACGCTAGCCAGGTCTGGTCTCCATTTTACGGTATACACATCGACCGTATCGAGTCTGTTCAGGGGAACTTCTTACGATTTGCTCTCAGGCACCTACCCTGGAATAATTCATTAATTCTTCCACCCTACGAGGATCGCTTGAAGCTTTTAAATATGCACTCGCTTGAGAAACGTCGTATGGTTGCCGATATAACGTTTGTGCATCAACTCTTAAACGAGAATATTGATTCTCCATTTTTACTTAACAAAATCTCTTTCCGTGATAGTAGGCACAATTTAAGAAGGCTACCTTTGTTGCATGCTAACTCCCCAAGGTCTAACTTTGGCACGTATGAACCTGTTAATCGCATGTGTATTACTGTTAATAATACGGCTGAGCATTTTGTTCTCGACGTTTCTAAGCATGTTTTAAAAAAACGTCTATATAATATTTAATCTATTTTGTTTAATGTTTTCTGCATGTAATTTCATCTGGTGTTTGGTTTATGTTTGTGTAACATACTGGTACTACCACCGACTAAATGATGAAACGCATGTATTGTTGACCGTTTATTTATTAAACGTGTCCATGCAGCGAGCTTGTGTTAAGCTGGTTCTGATAGTCATTAAAATATGAAATCAAATAAGGTTATTATTAAAGTTTTTGATAGAAAAGATGGTAAAGAGCAGTCGTGAAAATCTTTTATACCAGTTTTTAAGTATTTCTATGTACTAGAGTGGGAAAATTAGCAGCATCTCGAAAAGAATTTCACTATACTCTGAGATTTATTTTCCTCCGCATATTTATTACTATCCTATTTATCAAAGATTGTCTTACTCCTCAATATATATACTATAGGCAAGGGAAGCGTAGAAACATTTCAGATATTAAAACTTTTGTGGAATATTTGATAACAACTATAGACTACCGATTAAAACCAAATAACTTTTTTTCTGCTAGATTTTATTGTGGAAAAAACTACTTGGTTTTAATCACTACTCTATAGCTGTTATAAATATCAGAACTGATGACATTCAGAAGTGGCAATGATGTAATCTCACACCATCAATCAATTATGGTTTTTCCTTCAATTTAGATTTTAAGTAGGCGCACTAGCAAAATCACACAATTGAGCGCATGGGGTCAGCAATAACCCCAATTTCTTTCTAGAAATTCAAGTGAAGATCACAAAATATTTAAAAACAAAATGATGCAGTTCGATAACTAAATCTTATTGCTTTAAAAAAAAACTGAAAGCAAATAACTTTTCTTTATGTTAACACAATAATTAAATAACAATTATTTTATATTACATACTGAGGAACTTGTTGCCAGTTTTTATAGAAGAGTAAAAAAATAAGAACCACTATTCGGAGTAGAGTAGAAAGCTGCACTATTCACTCAAAGCTATAATCTATACGATTTGTTTATTTTCTCTAGAAATCATCCGAAAATATTATAAAGTGTCGAAATTTCCAAAGATATACCTAACAAAACTTACCTCACGAATAAATTACGCAAGTGAGCGCATGGGGTCACATTTCACTATAGTACAAAGGCATGCGTACGTTGTAGCGGCTCTAGTAAGACGTTTATGAAAATAGTGTTCTAAGATGAAAAGCTACTGGAAGACACAGGGTAGAGATAGAATGCGTTCTACATTTTTTTTTTTCGGTTAATATTGCTCTGACCCATGCCCCTGCTTAAGGGTTAAAGATTTTCCCATCAATGTAAAAAAAAATTCTCTTGAAATTGTTATTAAAGAGCATCCAAAACATTAGTGACCGTGTTTATATGAGTAAAATTAGCAGAGCTAAATTGGCAGGCTGTTGTAAGTTTGTGCACATAAACACTTGTTATAGTAACACAGCCGTCCAAATTAGCCTGCTACTTTAGCTGAGAAATAACACTGTAACAAGTACATAAACTGCACCTAAATGCCACAAACTGTATTAAATTTATTTTAATCAGTTATAACCTCAATGCTTAGGCAATTAGGCCTATACAGGTCTAAGTGAAATAATAAGGGAAGGTGACGGGTCAATGCACGAGAGGACCGATTCTCTAATATGTCTAATCAAACCTTACTTTTTACAATTTTTGGTTCTTATGTCTATTTTTATAATTCAATGTCTACGAATATAAGCAATAATAAAATAGTAATATTCAGAGCTCAAAACAAAAATAAGAAATAGTAAATCTACAGAAATAGATAACAAACTCAAAGGTAAAAAATAATAACTAAGAAAAATAATAAAATAATAAGATAACTCCAACCAAATAATCCAAAAATTTGTACCAGATATCGGTTTAATCTGTAAAGATCAAATTGTATTAGTTTTCTGCTTATGCAAAAGGCAAATAATTTAATAGGCCTAACTGCTGCCTATGTAAATTTTTGGCAAGATTAAAAGAACTTCCGGTGTGAAATAAGCTGAAAATACAAAATTTAAATTAATATAGACTTTTCAGCGGCCTGCTACTGATCCATCTATTGAGATGTAATTATTTATTTGTGTTGTGGGTTCGAAACGCCGGTAAATTTTTTATAACTTGGTCAGTTTCAATACCTCTGATCCGTTCTAAAAGACTGCACATATCGCAATGAATTTCAGCTCGAGCCTTCGCTTTATGTACACTCAGAAAATGTACAGAGTAAATTGTGGCGAAGAAAAAAGTAACGGAGCGTTGTTTTAGGCTTCAGCTGTGCACATCACAGCTTTGAATGAAGCGAGACGTCCGAAGTAGGTATTGGGGCAGTACCGCCAGACTTGAGTTCACAGCCAGCCAAAAATGCCAGACATCTCTGTCTCTTTCTGTCTCTCTTTCTGTCTCTCTCTCTCTCGTATTTTCCTCTGACGTCATATGAATGGATGGTCTGGTCGGTTGGCCAGACATCTCTGTCTCTTTCTCTTATAATTACCACTGACGTCATATGTTTGGGTTTTGCTGGCTGCCTTGGCTATGGGTATTTCTATGGCGTGACGTGACTGGCTGATCCGTCTTGTCTTGGTCGATAGAGATTCCTGTCGTAGTCTGGCCAGCTAATCAGCTCTGTCTTATTTGATTTTCACTATTTTAATTTAGCAGGAAAAAATAATATCATTTTCGCTTGAATCGAACCGGGGATGCTTGGTTTGTAAAATCCGAGGCGCTCTACTCATGAGGCCACGGATGTATCGCAGGTATGTTCTTTAAAGTGGCTATATAAGTGGAAAATGACTGCATGAATATGGCCATCAGAAAACTGTCTTGTTCGTAACCCCACAAATGTTAGATGGTGCGGCCACGCGAATATACTTAATTTACTTTACAAATGTATCTTGTGTATACAGACGGTTGAACGGGCGAGCGACCTAAAAATAGAATAACCTATGGATATGATTGATAAGAGATAGTAGGCCTCGTGAAAAATTTTCAAATGTTTCAGTTTTAAACGAAATTATTAAGTTAATTAGAATTAAAAAATATTATATTATTAACATGTTATGAAGTTTGACTAGGTACATGATCAATAACGAATACCTCACCAGAGATAATTTCTAAAAAATATTTTTTGGCATAATGACGTTTTATCGCTGATAAGAATTGCGCCGGCAGCATAATGTATTCGTATGAGAATAGTTCTATGACCGCAATACGAGGTTGATAAGAAAACTGACCCCAGACTTTTCGAATAATAAATTTAGCGTAAAACTGGCCTTGAAATTCATAATGGTGATAACACGTATGACACTGGCTCGATGACAGGAATACGAAACTGATAAGAACACGATGAAAATTTATCTCCTGTTATGTAGGTAGAATAATCTTTTAATACACTGGGGTAGGACAGCTGTGATGGAATTTGAATTGTCCTCGACAAATATAAAACAAAAGCACGAAATGTAGAATTTGTAAAGAATAACAACGAATATGTATGTAGAGGTTCAGATGGGAATAGGACTTAGGACTGTAACCAGAAAAGAGGAAGATAAGTATCATTACGAGTAGTTCAAAAGCCCCGAACCTCAACTTTTTGCGTAAAATTGGCCTTGGGGAATTCATGCAGACGCTAACGTATTCACCACCGTACAAAATCTCTATTCATAAACCGCGAGGAGATTATTTTTCTAAAATTTTACTACCAGGCGAGCATGAATTTTAATTATGTAGAAAGCATGTATTGGTCAAGAAACTCCCTGCAAAGCTTTTTGCTCATGCTACGACCGCTAACATACCCACAAGAAAAATCGACTGATAACGACATAGTGCCTATACTGCTGGTGCTATGTTATGAGTAAAAACGAATTTGACTAACTATGCTTAAGTCTAGCCGGTCTTATCGGGTAGCATGCATAGTAATTTTTTTGTTTAATGGATGTTCCAGGCCAAATGAATTTTTTATTGCTGGGGGTTATGCTCACCTGGTGTTGAAGGTGATGCCTCGGGCATACAATTTAGTGAATAATAGCACTTAAAATTCCAACTATAGATAAAAACCCCATAAATATCAATCAAATATCGCGGATCTATAGCGGGGGTATAATTATGATTAAATCAATATGAGAATATTTTTAATCGTAGAGTGGACAAAGTCCGATATTGATTTATAATCGTTACATCTTCGTATATTTTCGCGATTAAGTCGTTTCTATCTACGATCGTGAATAAATTTTTTGTGAGGGGATTAATACAAAATATACCTACACGGGAATGTACGCTCATTCTTAATTGAATATTTCAAGGTGTTCGATCGTAGCAAGTTATTGAAAGATGGGAAAATTCATTATTACAAAAGACAACATAACCTATATCAAAAGGTTCAAACTACAAGACCGTAAAGTAGAGTTTAAAATCGCACCGGTGCCCCCAAAATGAGGAGCCCACCTCATGGATTAAGACCTCAGTGGAAGGCATTATTCAGTATGCCGTAAAGGGGCTCCTGCCAAACGATCAGGTCGGGATTACTTTTTGCGGAAACAGTTTTAAGGAGAGGGGGCCGGGGGTGGATGAATTTTAAACCGGCTTCGGAAATTACAATAGAAGATATATGGGAAATGATTTCGAAAATATTTCAAAGCAACTCTGAAGGTATGTTTTTATATTTGGGGGTGAATTGATAAGAGATAGTAGGCTCGGGATTACTTTTTGCGGAAACAGTTTTAAGGAGAGGGGGCCGGGGTGGATGAATTTTAAACCGGCTTCGGAAATTACAATAGAAGATATATGGGAAATGATTTCGAAAATATTTCAAAAGCAACTCTGAAGGTATGTTTTTATATTTGTGGGTGAATTGATAAGAGATAGTAGGCCTCGTGAAAAATTTTCAAATGTTTCAGTTTTAAACGAAATTATTAAGTTAATTAGAATTAAAAAATATTATATTATTAACATGTTATGAAGTTTGACTAGGTACATGATCAATAACGAATACCTCACCAGAGATAATTTCTAAAAAAATATTTTTTGGCATAATGACGTTTTATCGCTGATAAGAATTGCGCCGGCAGCATAATGTATTCGTATGAGAATAGTTCTATGACCGCAATACGAGGTTGATAAGAAAACTGACCCCAGACTTTTCGAATAATAAATTTAGCGTAAAACTGGCCTTGAAATTCATAATGGTGATAACACGTATGAAACTGGCTCGATGACAGGAATACGAAACTGATAAGAACATGATGAAAATTTATCTCCTGTTATGTAGGTAGAATAATCTTTTTTAATACACTGGGGTAGGACAGCTGTGATGGAATTTGAATTGTCCTCGACAAATATAAAACAAAAGCACGAAATGTAGAATTTGTAAAAGAATAACAACGAATATGTATGTAGAGGTTCAGATGGGAATAGGACTTAGGACTGTAACCAGAAAAGAGGAAGATAAGTATCATTACGAGTAGTTCAAAAGCCCCGAACCTCAACTTTTTGCGTAAAATTGGCCTTGAGGAATTCATGCAGACGCTAACGTATTCACCACCGTACAAAATCTCTATTCATAAACCGCGAGGAGATTATTTTTCTAAAATTTTACTACCAGGCGAGCATGAATTTTAATTATGTAGAAAGCATGTATTGGTCAAGAAACTCCCTGCAAAGCTTTTTGCTCATGCTACGACCGCTAACATACCCACAAGAAAAATCGACTGATAACGACATAGTGCCTATACTGCTGGTGCTATGTTATGAGTAAAAACGAATTTGACTAACTATGCTTAAGTCTAGCCGGTCTTATCGGGTAGCATGCATAGTAATTTTTTTGTTTAATGGATGTTCCAGGCCAAATGAATTTTTTTATTGCTGGGGGTTATGCTCGCCTGGTGTTGAAGGTGATGCCTCGGGCATACAATTTAGTGAATAATAGCACTTAAAATTCCAACTATAGATAAAAACCCCATAAATATCAATCAAATATCGCGGATCTATAGTGGGGGTATAATTATGATTAAATCAATATGAGAATATTTTTAATCGTAGAGTAGACAAAGTCCGATATTGATTTATAATCGTTACATCTTCGTATATTTTCGCGATTAAGTCGTTTCTATCTACGATCGTGAATAAATTTTTTGTGAGGGGATTAATACAAAATATACCTACACGGGAATGTACGCTCATTCTTAATTGAATATTTCAAGGTGTTCGATCGTAGCAAGTTATTGAAAGATGGAAAAATTCATTATTACAAAAGACAACATAACCTATATCAAAAGGTTCAATCTACAAGGTCGTAAAGTAGAGTTTAAAATCGCACCGGTGCCCCAAAATGAGGAGCCCACCTCATGGATTAAGGCCTCAGTGGAAGGCATTATTCAGTATGCCGTAAAGGGGCTCCTGCCAAACGATCAGGTCGGGATTACTTTTTGCGGAAACAGTTTTAAGGAGAGGGGGCCGGGGTGGATGAATTTTAAACCGGCTTCGGAAATTACAATAGAAGATATATGGGAAATGATTTCGAAAATATTTCAAAGCAATTCTGAAGGTATGTTTTTATATTTGTGGGTGATTTGGTCGAGGTTTTCTACCAGCATTTTCTATTTCAGGATTAAGCACAGATACGTTTTGTTTGGGGGTGACATCGGTGCGCTTACCAGAAGGGCGACGAAATAATCGCAATAATAAATATAATACTTTTATTGAAGAGTGCGCTACGAGGAGGGGTATCGCCGTGATAGATAATAAGGACAATCTGTGCTTACCTCGAGCATTGGTGGTTGCAATCGCAAGCGTAAAGAAAGATATCGACTATAGGAAAATTAGAAGAAATATTGGAAAACTACAAACTCGCCTTGTTTCAAAATTGTTAGCAGAATCAAAAATTCATATTCCGATTGAAGGCGTGGGAATTTCTGAACTTCAGCAGTTTCAGAACCATCTGAAAGAATATAATATTGTTGTTTATCAGTACGGAACTAAGGGGCGAGATGTAATTTTTGAAGGACAGAGCGACGGCCCTAGGCTGAATCTGTTATATAACAAAAATCATTATAATGTTATAACATCCCTCACCGCTGCATTTTGCTGCGCTTATTATTGCGAAACATGTCATATACCGTATAATAATAAAAACGATCATAGAT
Organism: Dioctria rufipes; assembly: GCA_963924295.1. Taxonomy (NCBI): domain Eukaryota; kingdom Metazoa; phylum Arthropoda; class Insecta; order Diptera; family Asilidae; genus Dioctria; species Dioctria rufipes. Next base: position 53,774,838 of record OZ002744.1, on the reverse strand, counting down.
GCGGAGGAACATGTCCCTGCTGCCAACAGACATCAGGCTGCACTAATAAAAATATAGTCGAAATCAAATGTTCAAAATGTAACCGTCGTTTTAGAGGACAGCAATGCTTCGATAATCACACCGCGTCTGGATCATTAAATAAGAAAACCATCTGTGAACAGATTAAAAGATGTATGGATTGTTTGAAAACATACAAAGCTGATAAAATTCATGTATGCGGAGAATATTTCTGTAAAATATGCAACAAGCATGTACCTCAAGGGCATTTATGTTTTATCCAGCAGGATAATCGTAAACCCTCCATAAAAGATACTCTTTTTGTTTTCTACGATTTAGAGACACGACAGGAAAAAGTCTTGGGAGAAAAAGTTGTTCAAGAACGATCAATAGGGGAAATTATGCTGCATGAGCCAAATTTATGCGTTTTTCAACAGCGATGCGACCACTGTATTGAAAAAGATCTGCGCATATGTGAAAAATGTGGAATAAGACAACAGGTTTTAAAAGTTCGCCCCGTTCAGAACTTTGTAGAGTATTTACTGAATCAGCGAAAATTGTTCAAGAAGGTAATTATTATAGCACACAATGGCCAAGCATTTGACCATCAATTTATATTGAGTCATATTTTGCAAAATACCAATTTAAAACCTGAATTAATTATGCGAGGTACGAAAATAATCATGATGCAGCTGAGCAACGTGAAATTTATAGATTCTCTGAATTACTTCCCGATGGCTCTAGCCCTATTACCAAAAGCATTTGACCTACCGCCCATTTATAAAAAAGGTTATTTCCCACATCTTTTCAACACTGCCGAAAATGAAAATTATACTGGCACACTACCGCCAATAGAATATTATGGCCCTGATACGATGAAAACAGAAGAACGAGCTATATTTCTGAAATGGTATGAAGAACACAAAAACGGCGAATTTAATATGCAGCGTGATATTGTTGAATACTGTGTTAGCGACGTGCAAATTTTGGCAGAGGCATGTTTAAAATTTAGAAAGCTGATGGTAGATGAATGTAATATAGAACCATTTTTGGAGGCAGTGACTATAGCCTCTGCATGCAACCTTGTCTACAGGCGCAATTTTCTCAAGACAGACACTATCGGGATTATTCCAAAAAATGGGTATCGAAAAGCCGATAATCAGTCAGAAATAGCAGTGCAGTGGTTGATATGGGAGGAAGATCGTCGCAAAATTAATATCTTGCATGCAGCTAAACAACGAGAGAGTGTGCTAAATGGGGTTAAGGTAGATGGATATTGTCCTGAGACAAATCAGGTTTTCGAATTTCATGGCTGCTATTATCATGGACACAAAACATGTCTAACACATAACCGCGATGCTCCCCTGTATGACGACCCCAACGATACTTTAAATAGGAGATATGAAGCTACCATGGTAAAAACCGAGCGCTTACGGTCTTATGGATACGAGGTATCAGAAATGTGGGAGTGTGATTTTCGCAGGCAGTTAGAGAAGAATAAAGACATGCGATATTTGAAAGACCATCCTTTGTTGGTAAACATACCGTTAAATCCTCGCGATGCTTTTTATGGTGGCCGAACAGAAAATACTGTTATGCGCTATCATTGCAAGCCAGGGGAGAAAATTAAATATATCGATGTATGCTCGCTGTATCCCTGGGTTTGTAAATATGGAAAATTTCCAGTCGGCCATCCAAAGTTGTATGTTGGAAGCAGGGCCTGTTCCGTGGTGAATTTAAATAATACAGAGGGGCTAATTAAATGTAAAATTTTACCCCCAGAAGGGTTATATCATCCTGTTCTACCAATAAAACAAAACAATAAGTTAATGTTTTCATTGTGTCGCCTCTGTGGTGGAGAGAAAAATCAGTCTGAAGAATGTCCTCATACGGATGAAGAAAGGGCATTAATAGGCACATGGGTAATCGATGAAGTTAAAGAGGCCTTAAATCAGGGCTATAAATTGCTGGAAATATATGAAATATGGCGTTATGAAATCGAACAATACGATAAACTAACTCGGGTGGGCGGATTATTCACGGGGATGATGAATAAATTCATCAAAATGAAGCAGCAAGCGTCAGGATGGCCGAGCAGTTGCCAATCTGAGGAAGAGAAGAACCACTATATTGATAGCTTTCTGGAGAATGAGGGGATAAAGCTGAGTTTTCATGAAATTACACCCAACCCAGGATTAAGATCTTTAGCCAAGTTAATATTAAATTCCTTTTGGGGAAAGTTTGGCCAGCGTGAAAACCAACCGAGGACAACTATAATAAATAACCCAGCAGAATTATATTCACTGTTTGCCAACCCAGCCACTGAAGTCCACCATATCCTCCCAGTCGGTGAAGATACGATTATCTCCAATTGGGGTTACAAAGAAGAGGCTGCCGACTCTTTATCGACTGTAAACGTTTGCATAGCTGCTTATACTACTACACAGGCGCGGCTTAAACTGTACAGCTACCTGAAAAAACTTGGAGATCGAGCTTTATATTATGACACCGATTCTGTCATTTATGTTAGCAGGGAGAGAGAATATGACCCACCAACTGGGGAATTCGTGGGCGATATGACTGATGAATTGGAATGCTTTGGCAAAGGTAGTTATATAAGGCGGTTTGTGAGCGGAGGCCCTAAAAATTATGCGTATGAATACTTCAGTGCAAAAGAAAACCAATTTAAAGCAACAAATAAAGTAAAGGGTATACGCCTAGATCATAAGACTTCAGAACTTGTGAATCTTGACTCAATGGAAAGTATGATATTAAACTCTAAGGAAAACGGCTGCATCCCCATAATTTCGCAAAACATACGACGCACAGAAAATCACGAGGTAATATCAACCCCCGAAGTAAAAATATACAGGCCTAAAGCGGAGAAGCGCAAATTTTTCAAAGATAATAGCTCTATACCTTACGGATTTAAAAGACTATGTATATAAATATGATAAATTCCAAAAATAAAAGAATATTTTTCTAATAATGAAAAACGGTTCTTATTTTTTTTTAAAAAAACCACCCCGCTTGATCATTAAAGAAAAATTATAGGTGTATAGGCTTAAAAAAATTCAATTTTACACCAACCGCAGAGCGGCTGCCCTGAGTATTAGAAGGCGAAATCAATACACTACTGGTTTTTTTAATACGCATCTTTATTTACAGTCAACATTTACATATGCCTATAGCCTGGTATTTCTTCTTCTTTCTCATCAATAAATGTTAAGTTGCAGTCTTCATCCATCTTGTACTCCTTGTTATTTATCTGTACATGTTCAATATATTTTAGTGATTCCAGAGGCTGTAGATTTTCGAAAAAGAATTTAATAAAACACATATGCATTATTATAGCTGTTTTTTCTGCCTCCATTTCAGTTAATTTCTGCACTATAGGGCTCGTAACCTTGGTAAGATACTCCTGCTTAAGGTTTTCTCCATTCAAAATCGTATTAAATTCTACCGTTTTAAACAGATGTTCATTTAATTTGTTAATGTATTTGAACCGCGCAATAATTTTAACACCTTCATCTGTCCTTTTTTCCTTCAATAATTTTTTACAGGCCTCTTCAAACTTTTCAAAGTACAGTTCTTCTAATAAATACTTTTGTGCTTTTAGGCCAAAGGGTAGTTTATTATGTACCCCCAGTAGCATTTCATCCCATGTAGGATTGAATTGTATCTTAAAAGTAAACTGCTTAGCCATTTTCTTTGGACTTGGTGTCTTCAAAGTAAGTTGCTCTGCCATTTTCTCAGGGGCTGATGGTGAGGGTAGTTGTTGTGTTGTTGTATTCTCGGGGTTTGGTGTCGGGGTTTGTTGTTGTTCCGCTGTTTTCTTGGGGCGTGATGCTGAGAGCTGCTGTTGTTCTTTTGGGGTAGAAGGCTCTAACATTTTCTTACAGTTATATTTTTGATGTCTTTTTAAACCAGGGGCCCTTGTAAAAGATTTCTCACAATTTACACAAATGAAACTCTTCATGTTGCTGCTGCCGTTGGTAAACTGCTTAGCCATTTTCTTTGGACTTGGTGTCTTCAAAGTAAGTTGCTCTGCCATTTTCTCAGGGGCTGATGGTGAGGGTAGTTGTTGTGTTGTTGTATTCTCGGGGTTTGGTGTCGGGGTTTGTTGTTGTTCCGCTGTTTTCTTGGGGCGTGATGCTGAGAGCTGCTGTTGTTCTTTTGGGGTAGAAGGCTCTAACATTTTCTTACAGTTATATTTTTGATGTCTTTTTAAACCAGTGCCCCTTGTAAAAGATTTCTCACAATTTACACAAATGAAACTCTTCATGTTGCTGCTGTCGTTGTTAATCGTTTAACACCACCGTTTTAAATGAGATGTGCATGCTATGATCACCCCCTTTTACCCCCCAAAAATCTTTGGTCGTTCAATAAAATCTATTACTACTACTAATGTAGGTTCTTCTTTATCTTCATACGCAGTAAAAAACAGATGCTTAGAAACTAAATTAATTTCTGCTTCAAATGCAGATAAATTTAGAGGAGTTTTCATAATTCTAAAATTTACACATGCCTTCGGTTGATATATTCAAATTAAATCCATGATCTGCCGCAACAAACAAAATCCCCTCGATAGTCTTTCCTAATTCATTATACTTTACTAAAGTAACACTAGAATAACACCAAACCAGTACCGAAATAACACCAAAAAACACCAGCAACACCAAAATAACACCAAATAACACCGAAGTAACACCAAATAACACTAAATAACACCAAATCAACCCCACTCCCTCCTCCTCCTCCTTCTCCTCCTCCTCCTCCTCCTCCTCCTCCTCTTTACCCCCTCTTTACTCCTCTTCCTTCTGCTCTTTACTCCTCTTATCAGATACTTCACCCCCCTCTCGTTATAATATAAGACTATACACACCAAGTGATGGTGTTAAAAGCATATACACCAGCAAGCACTATGAAGTGTCCTATCTGCTGTAAATTCTTTACTCGTCGGGATAACTTCCTACGTCATAAAAGAAATATCCATGATATGGGAAAATCTATGCCGAATAATATTGATGAAACTGGCACATTAAAAACTGTTTCGAACATTGAATCTTTAGACTATGATGATGATGAACGATTAAATAGTGTACGAGAAGTTTTGAAAACCAAACTTAGCGCATTAAGAAGATTCACTGAGAGAGAAGACAAATCTACACCTGCCGATACCCTTAAAGGCTCGATATACAACCCCTACGGAGATAGCGAGATTGCCAATGAAAATTCTCCTGCTTCTGAAAAATATAACGAAAATACCAAAACTTTAGACAGCTGCACCCCTAATGAATATAGGTGTATAGAATGCAATAAGTCGTTTAGTCGCAGAGATAGCCTTCAACGGCATAAGAAACGGTCGACTCATGCTTTTAAATGTGATATCTATGAAAATAAAAATACATTGGATGGAAAGAACCATTTAACATCCTGTAATGAAGATGATAATGATGATGAATACAAACATATGAAAAAATTGCGAAAGTTGAGTGAAAATAAAGATTATTTGTATACCCAAGCACCGGGGAGCAATATTTTAATGGCTAAAGCCGAAGACCAGGGTCATGATAATGATGATGATGATGCCGATAATGATATTCGAAAAACTACAGACCCCAATATACTGGTGGATGAATTAAGGCTGGAATATAACAAAAACTCGGGGAGAAGAGCTTTAGAAATAATAAAAAGATTAAAGATTCTCAATGTAATTATTTGAAAATAAAAACTATAAGTCTGAAAATTATTTATATTTTTATTTCCCCTTTGCCTATACCTATGATAGAAGGTTTATAACACGCGTTAGCGGCATAAAATTTATACTTCTTTTCCGTCGCCTCGCGTTTGAAATTTCTTCACAATTTACTGCATCGTCGACCTCCACATAAAGACAATAAAAACTATTTTTCATAGGCAAATCAATGTATTCTTTGGGGCTTCATTTTTTAAGTGCATTCGCCAGATTATACATCCGCGGCATCTCCTTCAATATCAGGCGCGCATAACCCCCTTGCAATAAAAAATTCGTCTGGCCTGGAACATCCATTGGACAAAAATAACTATACATGCCACACAATAAGGTTGGCTAGACTTAGGCATGGCTAGCCAAACTCACCTTACTCGCAACATAACAGTGGCAATATAAGCACTATGGTGTTATCAGCCGATTTTCCTTGTGTGAATGCTAGTGATCATAGCATTGCAAAAAAAAAAAAAAAAAAAAAAAAAAAAAAGCTTTGCAGGGAGTTTCTTGCTTTCTACATAATTAAAATTCATGCTCGTCTGGTAGTAAAATTTTTTAGAAAAATAATCTCCTCGCGTTTATAAATATTTTTGTACGTGTGTGAGTGAATGTTATCATTTGAATGAATTTCCAAGGCCTGTTTTACGCAATAAGGTGAGCAACCATCGTGCATATATCTCATCTATAGTGGGTGTATTGAGCAATTAACAGTATGAAGAGTTTCATCTGTATAAATGCGAAAAATCATTTACAATAACAATGAGTAAAGAGGCCCTTGTGTGCGAGCTGCACAAAGCAGTTCCTGCAGGCCAGATGAATCTTTTAAACACACCAAAATCTGAAGGAGATGTCAGCACAACCTGCTTTTAAGATGCGATATCAACAGTGAATAAACAATGACCTTTTCGGGGGTAACTGCTCAAAAATATTTATTGAAATATTTATATGAATATTACAGGGGTTTTCAAAAATAAAATTAAAATACCTAAATCATCAGTTTAATAACTTTTATTTAAATATTTACATAAATCAGATTTTACACCAAACTTTTACAAAAGTTCATATTTTATCTCATTTTTACAAATGCAACATTCCTCAGGGAAGTATGCCAGAAATTGCCTTAAATTTGTAAAATTTTCAATATGGTTTACACTTATTATATTTATATCGGGGCCTATTACGTTTACACATCTGTTACAATATATTTCTCCGAGGTATTTGAAATACAACATTTGAATGCTTATTTCAAGCTCGATGTCGCTGCTGACGTTGCTATCGCTATCCGGGATCTCTTCGTAGCTGTTGTCACTATCTAGGATGTCTTCTTCATGGTCACTATTAGGCGGTGCCTCATAATATAACATACTTGCTGCTGTATTTAAAAAGTGAAAAACTTCACTTATTCGAGACAACTGCTCTTCATGGCGCATTTCTAGCTCTGACTCGGAACTCACTTCTATCACTTCCGGCCCCGATATTTGAAACGGCGGTGACCAACCAATAAGATTATCTCTTGGTGCCATCCTTACACGAAAACGCTTACACAAATTTCTAATTTAGCGAACTATTCTTAAAATGAAAAACTTTTGTAGCCTCTGCTAACCGCCCGCTTAGAGTATTTCAAAAACAATAGATGGATATTAGGTATTTGTCGTATAGGGTGATCTTATCACAGGCTCGTTTCGTTCCCTATCTTTCTTGAACTTCACTGTAGCGCTAATCAAATTTTAGAAAACCACATCCTTACCGGCTTATTTTTCATAGGCAAATCAATGTATTCTTTGGGGAGTTCATAGGCGAAATTTTAATCATTTTGCCGGCCACCCCCCGAAAAATTTCAGAAAACCACAATATCCGTTCTCCGACTCTGCAAATTAGATTGTTGTGGAGGGTTTGTCTTATTATTTTTCGGTTGGAATTTTTAAAAAAATCTGATAAAATTTGGTTGGTACAATCTGGAAAGAAAATTAGCCAAAATGATTTTAGAAAATCATTTAAAAAGCAAACATGGAGAGAACAACAGCTCACATTGCAACAATATTAAGAGCGCCCCGGCACCCCGCATGGCCGACGATCCATGAGGATCTGGAGGAGTTAGCGGCATCTTCCCCGGTGCCGATAAACATAGTTTACCAGGCCCGTGGGGAGTTGGATTGGTGTGAGGTGTTTACACCTTACACCGAGGACATGGTACCAGAGACTTTTGTAAGTACCCTTTTTTAAAAATACCATAAAGCGTAATAATGCCCTTTTTACAGGCGTACCTCCACGAATGCGGATATAGGGCCTATGTTTCCACCTTTAACAGGTGGGAACACCTGGTTCGGGTGGCAGTCTTGCAGGCGCTGATCGCAGCCCAGGAAGCTGATTGGGATGCCGAGCTGGAGGCGGAGGACCAACGCAGGCATCCACGGCGTAGGGGCTGATCGCTTGGAGAGGGAGCGTTATTGTTTTTAAAAAAGTTGCATATTTTTAATAGGAAAATAAAAGACATTTTTTATAACGTTTGAAACTGTTTTTATTTAAAAAATCCCCGGTATTTTGCAAAATATGGCCCAACATAAGTTGATAGTCAAATGCCTGGGCATTGTGCATTATGACAACCATCTTCTTGAACAATTTTCGCTGATTCAGCAAATACTCTACAAAGTTCTGAACGGGGGCGAGCTTTTAAAATCTGTTGTCTTATCCCGCATTTTTCACATATGCTCAGATCTTTTTCAATGCAGTGCTCGCATCGCTGCTGAAAAACGCATAAATTTGGTTCATGCAACTTAATTTCTCCTATTGATCGTTCTTGAACAACTGTTTCTCCCAATACTTTTTCCTGTCGTGCCTCTAAATCATAGAAGACAAAAAGAGTATCTTTTATGGAGGGGTTACGATTATCCTGCTGAATAAAGCATAAATGCTCTTGTGGTACATGCCTGGCGTATATTTACAGAAATATTCTCCGCATATGTGAACTTTATCGGATTTGTATGTTTTCAAAACAATCCATGCATCTTTTTTAATCTGTTCACAGACGGTTTTCTTATTTAACGATCCAGACGCGGTGTGATTATCGACGCATTGCAGGGAGCGTTATTGCTTTTTAAAAAAAGTTGCATATTTTTAATAGGAAAATAAAAGACATTTTTTATATGTTTCCGCAAAAAGTAATCCCGACCTGATCGTTTGGCAGGAGCCCCTTTACGGCATACTGAATAATGCCTTCCACTGAGGTCTTAATCCATGAGGTGGGCTCCTCATTTTGGGGCACCGGTGCGATTTTAAACTCTACTTTACGGCCTTGTAGATTGAACCTTTTGATATAGGTTATGTTGTCTTTTGTAATAATGAATTTTTCCATCTTTCAATAACTTGCTACGATCGAACACCTTGAAATATTCAATTAAGAATGAGCGTACATTCCCGTGTAGGTATATTTTGTATTAATCCCCTCACAAAAAAATTTATTCACGATCGTAGATAGAAACGACTTAATCGCGAAAATATACGAAGATGTAACGATTATAAATCAATATCGGACTTTGTCCACTCTACGATTAAAAATATTCTCATATTGATTTAATCATAATTATACCCCCGCTATAGATCCGCGATATTTGATTGATATTTATGGGGTTTTTATCTATAGTTGGAATTTTAAGTGCTATTATTCACTAAATTGTATGCCCGAGGCATCACCTTCAACACCAGGTGAGCATAACCCCCAGCAATAAAAAATTCATTTGGCCTGGAACATCCATTAAACAAAAAAATTACTATGCATGCTACCCGATAAGACCGGCTAGACTTAAGCATAGTTAGTCAAATTCGTTTTTACTCATAACATAGCACCAGCAGTATAGGCACTATGTCGTTATCAGTCGATTTTTTCTTGTGGGTATGTTAGCGGTCGTAGCATGAGCAAAAAGCTTTGCAGGGAGTTTCTTGACCAATACATGCTTTCTACATAATTAAAATTCATGCTCGCCTGGTAGTAAAATTTTAGAAAAATAATCTCCTCGCGGTTTATGAATAGAGATTTTGTACGGTGGTGAATACGTTAGCGTCTGCATGAATTCCCCAAGGCCAATTTTACGCAAAAAGTTGAGGTTCGGGGCTTTTGAACTACTCGTAATGATACTTATCTTCCTCTTTTCTGGTTACAGTCCTAAGTCCTATTCCCATCTGAACCTCTACATACATATTCGTTGTTATTCTTTACAAATTCTACATTTCGTGCTTTTGTTTTATATTTGTCGAGGACAATTCAAATTCCATCACAGCTGTCCTACCCCAGTGTATTAAAAGATTATTCTACCTACATAACAGGAGATAAATTTTCATCGTGTTCTTATCAGTTTCGTATTCCTGTCATCGAGCCAGTGTCATACGTGTTATCACCATTATGAATTTCAAGGCCAGTTTTACGCTAAATTTATTATTCGAAAAGTCTGGGGTCAGTTTTCTTATCAACCTCGTATTGCGGTCATAGAACTATTCTCATACGAATACATTATGCTGCCGGCGCAATTCTTATCAGCGATAAAACGTCATTATGCCAAAAAATATTTTTTAGAAATTATCTCTGGTGAGGTATTCGTTATTGATCATGTACCTAGTCAAACTTCATAACATGTTAATAATATAATATTTTTTAATTCTAATTAACTTAATAATTTCGTTTAAAACTGAAACATTTGAAAATTTTTCACGAGGCCTACTATCTCTTATCAATCATATCCATAGGTTATTCTATTTTTAGGTCGCTCGCCCGTTCAACCGTCTGTATACACAAGATACATTTGTAAAGTAAATTAAGTATATTCGCGTGGCCGCACCATCTAACATTTGTGGGGTTACGAACAAGACAGTTTTCTGATGGCCATATTCATGCAGTCATTTTCCACTTATATAGCCACTTTAAAGAACATACCTGCGATACATCCGTGGCCTCATGAGTAGAGCGCCTCGGATTTTACAAACCAAGCATCCCCGGTTCGATTCAAGCGAAAATGATATTATTTTTTCCTGCTAAATTAAAATAGTGAAAATCAAATAAGACAGAGCTGATTAGCTGGCCAGACTACGACAGGAATCTCTATCGACCAAGACAAGACGGATCAGCCAGTCACGTCACGCCATAGAAATACCCATAGCCAAGGCAGCCAGCAAAACCCAAACATATGACGTCAGTGGTAATTATAAGAGAAAGAGACAGAGATGTCTGGCCAACCGACCAGACCATCCATTCATATGACGTCAGAGGAAAATACGAGAGAGAGAGAGACAGAAAGAGAGACAGAAAGAGACAGAGATGTCTGGCATTTTTGGCTGGCTGTGAACTCAAGTCTGGCGGTACTGCCCCAATACCTACTGTCCGAGCTTAGAATAGAGAGACAACAGGAAGTGTTGATACCTGTAAAACTCGTGTGGACGGGCGTGGATTTCTTCAGGGTCCCGTGAAGTAGGTCAGCATTATATTGAAGAAAGAGACAAATGTATTTTCAGCTGTCAAACGAAGTTTCCTAATTTGCAACAATTTAAATCTAATTTACAACTTGTGAAAAGTCAAAGACATTTTATTTAAAAGTAGTGTTAAATAAAGTAAAGAGTGTAAGTAATTATCTGTTGATATTGTAGTGAGAAATTTGTGAGTGATGTTCATGTATTTTCAGAATGAAGTGTTCAGTGAAAAATTGCCACAACAACAAAAAGGTACGACGTGAGATATCATTTTTTAGGCAAGTATAGTTATAAAATAATATTTCGTGTACTTTGCACACCTTTTTATATTAAATTAAATTAAAAATATTTAACCAAAACAATGAAATATTGAAAAATTCCTTCATCCAGCGTACTTTGTTTACGTTAATAACAGCTGCGAAACTCACAGGGTATGTAGGCATAGTGAGAGCGAATAAGAACATTTTCGATGGGAGCAACCGTAATATTTTCAACCATATATCTTGTTGCCCCGCTCTCTATATTGATTCTACTACAAGGTTGTACTGAGCTTTCACTACAGCGGCAACAGATACTAACACAACCAGGATTTGACTACGCTAAATTTGGCTTATCACACTTCCTGTACTCTCTATATTCTAAGCGTCCGAGTATCTGATTGTGTTGACGTATGTACGTCAGATGTGCAAACGATGATATTCTTTGCTTGTTTGCAACAACAATTGGGGAATTCCAGTGCAACTCAGGAGATGGATTTAGGAATTCTAAGCTTATTTTCAAAAAATGTTTAATTTTATTTTGAGATTTTTATTGGAGTAAATTTTGAGGACTCATTGCTCTACGTAGGATGTTGTTATACATTTTTTTGGTTTGTTTAGTTTTAGTTGCATTTTACTACATTGTATGGTTTATAATGTTCCGCGGCGGAATACTCACTTTTCGTCCAGTGGGCAGTGGTACATACTGAAAGATTATTTCAATATTATTGTGTAAGAGTTAAGAAATGTAGTCAGCAAAACAGAAATGCCAAAACTGGGGTCATGCATAAATCCATACTTTTTTAGATATCACTATATCGAGAAGATGGGTCTTTTATTGGATGGTCGTCACCATTCGGAATTACCACACAGAGGATTCGAATATGCTGCTAAATCTGTGTCGGAAAATGAATAAATTGGTAAGAAATTTGCTTAACTAGAATGTGGACATATATGCAATATAATTTCTTCATTGGCCAGTACCAGTAATTCAAACAATTCCCAAGGAAAATAAACGGTTTCTGGAGAAATTCAAAAATCTTCAGACCCAAACTCAGGAGTGGGAGGAACGAATAAAAGAACGTGATGAGGAGTTTCTTTCAAATTTAGCATATTCGTCGCAGAACCAGAGTGTTGCTCCTTTTTATTCATATGTATATTCCGACGAGTGAAAAAAGACAATACTACCAAAATATTTTCCCTAGTTAAGAATAGAATTTATGTTTTATCTATTTTTGTTGCATTTTATAGAATTTTTATATGTTTTATTATAATGTAAATGGATTCGAACGAGACGCCGGATGGCAAGGGATAAAGAGTAACCAATATTTTAAAATAAGTAAGACTGCAACTAGAAGTGTCATTAAATTATTATATTTTGTTTAAAATAAAAATACTCCTTCATTTTTGTCTTCTTTTTATTGCCGCTAATAATAGTCTATTTTGATGAAATATGAATAAAAGTTTAATTTTCTAATGTATCATTGCTGTTTTGAAACGACAAGTCATCATTTAGAGCAAGTTTATGAAGCTGCAACTACTTTCGGAATGAATTAATAATTTCTATCGGATGCCTTCAAAAGCATTTTCCATTTATTATTCAGCATTCCAAATTCTTGCTATACTTTTACACGAGCACAGTTTAAGGGACTTATTGAACATAAAATGGATAGGATCCAAGTTCAGCCCTGAGAATTCCTTCATAATCCAAGGGAGCAGCGGACGGGGAGGACCTCTACTTAATTAAAAAATATGGAACAATAGTATCATTGATATAGTATTTGGATTGAAAAATGGTCATGGTCATCCAAGTTTGCGTATAAGTTTTCCCAAACATCCTTGTTCCGCAAATGAGCCCATATGTTTCTTTCTCTGGATATAAAATTATAAATTACCGAAGTCATTGCTTCGCAAGTCCCAAATTTTAACATTTTATTGGTGCTTTGTTATAATTAACCTAAAAAATAAACATATAAATCGTTAAAACTTCTTAAAATACGTTAAATATTTTATCTTAATTTTTTCATATTTTGTTTTTTATTGCAATAGTTAACAATAATCTGCTTCACTATTTCCATACTTGCTTGATGTCAAATTTAAGTGACGAATGCGTTGAAGTAATAGCACTCTATAGTCTGTGCTATATAACAAGCACAGTTACAAGGCCAGTGTTCGTTTTAGTACCCGCCATCCCATTTTTGTTTGTCAATAATAAACTTGTGTATAAGGTTCCATATATCTCAACGATCTGCAACTATAGTTAATTGCTACAGTCAGGAGATATTTTACAATTTCGTCATTGCTGGATATGAAACCGAAATTATTTCTATCGTTTTACCTCCCAAAGGATAGTGCATTTTGCAAGGGGATAACTTATTCCAAGACTTATAACGTTTGGTTTTCATACGAGTAGAATGCTTTGGTAAAGTAAGGGAAACACTTATGTGTGTATGTATGTAAATATAATGTCCATAGACAACATGTTACAGGAAATGGAACCAAAGAATCACCGGGCTGTGTAGAAATACTACAAAGGATTTGTCTGCAGGCGATAGACACAGAATATCCAAAACAAAAGGATCTCTAAAGAGATGCCGACATAAAAACCTACACTGCAGCAAGAAAGCTGAGTCTGGAATATAAAAGTCCGTTGTTGTCAAGATGATGGCTTCCAGTTTTTCTATTGCTTAGGAAGCTTATATGAAATCTTACCCACAGCGTAGAACATGGTGGTGGAATACATTTTTCGTGTTCAATTGTTGAAAAATATTTCAAAGTAAGTAAATATCCTTTTAGCCAACTACGCTTCGCTATTGAAGGAAGTGTCATCCGTTATAATGCAAACGGAAAAGGAATTGGTGAGCATACATTTCATGCATTTCTTTTCTGAAGGAAGTCTGGAGTGATTGCTGTGTCTTTCGTTTTGCTGCAAATCTCGTTAATTTAATTGTCGCTAAGATATAGTTACTGAGAATTACAATTCAGATCAATAATATGAAAATTAAAATGTTATATTTATTCCCAGGATTAAAACGTGATTAAAAAGATGGCGGCATCGGCATTTTGGGTTGTTTTACTGACCTGCACTAATTGAGGTTAGCAAATAAAAAGAAGAATTCGACTCTAGTGGTACTTTACTTTAGAAACGTCAATGCACTCTGAAATTGGTACATTAAAAACTGCTAAGTATTGTCGATATTTTGCAACATAGTCGGAATTTCTCTCCTCTTAATATAAGGAACGATGTGATCTTTTTTGGGAAAATCCGATCAGTGAGAAAAACTACGAAACTTTGTATTAGTAGTTTATTCAAATTTTCCCGACGATTCGACTCTGGGTTTTTAGAGTCCCTTTCAAGGGATCTGTTTTAATATATGTAAATGAGTTTACAGCTGATAAGTTTCCAGCTGGCCTTATGTTTTTGATCGGGTTATTTGAATGATGGATTTTTTTTGGAAAGGTTATTTTCAGGAAACAATAAATAACACATAAACAACATAGAAAATAAATAACAGTAGAAGAAAAATATATTATTAATAAATTAAAATAGACTTAGAACAGAAAAGACAATTAACTGGCTACGAGGACGATATATAACTAAGCGGTCGTTGAGAAAATGTTTAAAATTTTATGACTAATACTACGGTTTTAGTTTATTCAGTATGTGTTTATAGTCTTATTTATTAGTTCTGTGTCCTGCCTTAAGTTTATAACTTTGTTTTTGTTGAGGTATATGTGGCATGCTTCTTTAAGTTCACGTTTTTTTCTATTATTTTCCATGTCGATTATTTTTGTATTGTCGAAGGAAAACACATGTCCTGTGTCTATTGCGTGGGATGCTAGTGCGGTATATGTCTCAAATTAAAAAACTTGCTAAATTAATTTCGAGAAGAATTTTTCTACTTCGGTGCAAAACACTTAACATCATACCAACTCACATTAAAAACACTTGTAAACACATTAGAACTAATACAGACAATTCACCACTCACACACAAATTCAATAACATACAAACTAAGACTGAAAAGTCACTTCTAAACCTCGAGATAAAGGAATGTCATTGCATGATTAATAATACGACCAACAATATCAATCAACTAAACAGAAAATTATTCTCTATCATTCCTCAGAACGCACTCCAAAAATTTATTCACACACAAAATAAACACTTTAAAAGCATGGGCACCAAGTACAATAATTCACTAAAACATAAAATCGCAATATTGCAAAAAATTCAAACAAAAACACCCGAATTCATTTTCGACGAAAACTGCGTTAGAAATTTGTCTAATACAACCTTACCGATAGAAGCAACTATACTACTAAGTCTCGGCCCAAAATTCAACATGCCCACCGACATCAATAATAAGAAAAATGCTCTTGATTTAATCGCAGCGACCGAGAATGCAATTAACGAAATCCCAAACATTGAAGACAGAGATGAAACTCGAAAGCTAGTAACTAATGAGATCCACAGACACATAAAAAACCACAAAAATAATAAAATAAATACATTCCTAAAACACTGTGAAAGAGTTACAAACACATTTTTCAAAGAGAACCAAAACCTATATAAAACTAGATCTGACAAAGGTAACATGACAATAATAATGACCAAAGAAGACTACATAATCAAAATAGAACAGCTCTTAAATGACGATACCACATATATGTCCATAGAAAATGACCCGACCTTAAAACTTCAAAGGAAAAACAATAGACTTGTTCTCAATATGGAAAACAAACACTATATCAACAAATTAAAACGAAAACAGCTCTCTACTGATACAAGTACATGCCCCCGTTTGTATGGACTCCCAAAAATTCATAAACCACACATACCCATGAGACCTGTAATATCAACAATCAATAGCCCAAGTTACAATCTCTCCAATCTCTGACAGTACACGCAATATAAAAAATACAGATGATTTAAAGGAATTCATAGACAATATATCACTTACGCCAAACGATATTCTTATCTCACTAGATGTAGAATCACTATACACTAATGTCGACATAGAGCTAGCGCTAAAAATCATAGAAATGAAATGGTCAATTATAGAAACCTTAACACCAATAGACAAAGATCTGTTCAAAGAATCGGTCATCTTCTGTGTAATGGAATGTAATTATTTCTCATACAATAACAAATTCTACAAACAAAAATATGGCCTAGCGATGGGTAACCCGCTCTCAGGCATCTTAGCAGAAATGGTGTTAGATCATATAATTGAAGAAGCCTTAAAGAAATCCGAAATAGTACCAACATTTCTAAGAAGATATGTGGACGACATCATCTGCGCTATTCCCAAAGACTTAGAATATATCTTTGCAAATAGCTTCAATAATATACACCATCGATTCAAATTTACAGTGGAAAAAGAAATTAATAATAGCATCCCGTTCCTTGACATGCGACTACATAGAACAAGAAATCAGAGCATTATAACAGACTGGTATTGCAAACCTTATAGCTCTAATAGGATTTTAAATTATTACTCTAATCACCCACATAATACTAAAATAAATACAGCCCAAACCCTCGCAAACAAAATTTTTAAAATCAGTCACAACAAATTTTCACAAAAAAACAACAGAATCGTTACAGATATATTAATAAAAAATAACTATCCCCTGCATGTAATCCACAAAATAATAAAAAGAGCGGTAAGGAGCAAATATTTTAACAATTTAACACAAACCCCGAACAACACAATAAGACTGGATAACACTAATCCCATTTACACATCAATCCCGTTCATATATCCGTTATCCCAAAAAATCGCGAAAATTATTAAAAATGAGAATAATCACATAAAAATAGCATTCAAGCCAATAACCAAACTAAACAACAATTACACAAAAACCAAGGATCCGATACCCACACAAGAAAAAAACAGTGTTATATACAAGGTCAAATGTGAGAACTGCAACACGGCATACATTGGACAAACATCAAAAAAGCTTACAACCAGATTATCACAACATAAAGCATATGTCAATAAACAAGCTCCACGATCCGCACTAGCATCCCACGCAATAGACACAGGACACGTCTTTTCCTTCGACAATACAAAAATAATCGACATGGAAAATAATAGAAAAAAACGTGAACTTAAAGAAGCATGCCACATATACCTCAACAAAAACATAGTTATAAACTTAAGGCAGGACACAGAACTAATAAATAAAGACTATAAACACATACTGAATAAACTAAAACCGTAGTATTAGTCATAAAATTTTAAACATTTTCTCAACGACCGCTTAGTTATATATCGTCCTCGTAGCCAGTTAATTGTCTTTTCTGTTCTAAGTCTATTTTAATTTATTAATAATATATTTTTCTTCTACTGTTATTTATTTTCTATGTTGTTTATGTGTTATTTATTGTTATTTTTAAGAACTA
Organism: Dioctria rufipes; assembly: GCA_963924295.1. Lineage (NCBI taxonomy): Eukaryota > Metazoa > Arthropoda > Insecta > Diptera > Asilidae > Dioctria > Dioctria rufipes. The sequence goes on along the minus strand of OZ002744.1, from coordinate 53,756,969 downwards.
TTTATACGCGCCATAGACAGAAATAAGGTATTAAAATATTTATATTTAGATTTTTTTATAAAAAAGCTTGAACTCATATGTGATTTATATATATAGAGCTCCTGAAGAAGGGCCGCACTTGGACCCGAAACGTCGAGCAATGTTATAGAAAATTAAATATTTTTCAACAAAACGATCGGTGTATTCCTGAAAATAACCTTTCCAAAAAAAAAAAAAAAAAAAAAAAAAAAAAAAAAAAATCCATCATTTAATATAAATATATTAAATGTTTTGAATTACCTCTAATACTATGTGAACAAAACTACTTATAAAAATGACGAAAAACACTACATTTATATAATAAAATAACCGACAAAAATAAATAAATTAACACAAAAACAGATAAATACGTTTTACAATTAAAGACTAGAAAGATACTGAGCTGCATCAGCTGTTTTTGAATGCTATGCTCGTTGGTCTGTGTGAGTGGTGTTATTGTGGATTTCTTGGTTTTGATGTGTGCTTCTTTGGGTGTTGTGTGTATATCTGTTAGTTTTATTTAGAATTATGTAATAATCCTTGTGTATAAATTCTGTATCTTGTCTGATGTTGATTCAGTGTTTCCTATTAATATAAATGTGATTTGCTTTTTTTGTCTCTCTGTTCCTTTTATTGTCTTCTGTATCGATAATGGAAGCTTGGTCAAAATTGAAGAAATGGCCTGTTTCCAGTGAATGGGTTGCCAGTGCTGAGTTGAGTGTCTGTTTTTCTATATATTTCTTATGTTGCGTCAGTCGAGTTTTTAATTTTTTCGATGTTTGACCTATGTAAGATTTAGAGTAGTTATCGCATTGGACGTTGTATACTACATTACTTTTTTCTTGTGTTGTAATGTCATCTTTGTTTTTTGTGTAGAATTTATTTAGTTTGTTGATTGGCTTAAAAGTGATGTTGAGTTGATCGTTAGCAGTCTGTACGTGTCGTCTTATTTCCTGAGAAGTTTGATGTATATACGGAATGGATTTGAACATTTTGATGTTGGTATTGTCTAATTGAAGAATTTGTGTTGCTGTTGAGCTGTTATTATGTGTGTTGTGTTTGTATTTTTTTGTTGCTTTATTGATAATTTTTTGTGTTATATGTGGTGGGTAGTTGTTTTTGCAAGGATTTAGCTGATAATTTGTCTGTTTTTGGGTGGAACTTGTTGCGGCTTAGATTAAGGACTCTGTTGGCAAATGTCTGTGCTGTATTGATAATTTTTGCAGGTGGGTGGTTAGAAAAATAATTAATCATGCGATTTGAGCTGCAAGGTTTGCAATACCAATCCGTAATGATCTTTCGGTCTTCTGTCCTAATGATATACATGTCCAGAAATGGGATTTTGTTGTTGTTCTCTCTTTCTAGGGTGAATTTTAAATTGTTGTCAGTGTTGTTAAAATTGGGTAGTAGTTCATTTATGTGTTGTTCTGGGATTGCTCAAATAATGTCGTCCACGTATTTCTGGATAAATGTGGACTTGTGTATGGTGTTAGTAAGGGCCTCATTAATAACATGATCAAGTGCAAAATCTGCTAAGATTCCTGATTAAGGATTCCTCATGGCCAGTCCACATTTTTGTTTGTATAATTGTTTGTTGTACCTAAAATATTCTTGACAACATACAGATAAATTTTATTGATATTCTAATCTCTCTAGATGTGGTATCATTATATACCAATGTGGACACACAATTAGCTCTCCAAGTTACCAATGACAAATGGCATTTAATAGAAAACGTGACTCCTATTGACAAGAAAAAATTCATGGAGATCATAAAGTTTTGCGTTGTTGATTCCGCAACTGTGAAGAATTTGCAAATGTACACGATTTGAAAAACTCACGTTAGCACAAGTGTACACTTATGAATTTCAAACCATTTCGTAGGAATCTGTGTACACTTACGTGCTGAGTGAAAATTTTCCTGTGCTGAATGTTGTTTGAAAACTATCAGTAAGAAAATAGCCCTTTTTAAAAGAAATTAAGTTTAGTTGTAAGAAATGAGTTAGGCTTAGAGAAAGGTAAAGATAAATTCAAAAATTTATTATATACGAAATTTTTTAAATATTTTTGACAGCATTTGGTTATAGTAAGAAGGAATTTAAGAGGTCGCCAAAACCCCTTTTTTGATACTCTAAGTGATCAACGATTTGGATTTGTTGAATGGTGTCGGTTTATAATACATCAGTGTGTATAGCTTTTGGAAAAATCAAACCATTATTTTATACAACGACACGTATTTTTGGAATTCCTGTACATTTGAGATTTCTATGTGCATTGCGTTTCTTCGCTGCAGAAAGTTTTCAATAAGTAATTGGGCAGCATTTTATGTGTTGCAAACGATTGTCAGCCGAATCATATATTAGGTTGCAGACCTTATAGTCTCTAATCAGTATCAAACACAATTTTTATCAACTAGGATCGTTCCCGGTAATCGCGGGTCTAACTTATGGGAGTCACATCAAAATTAATTCCCAAAGCAGCGACATATAGCACTTGTATTATTTCCACAAACGCAGAAACTCAATAAACGTCTTAATAGTCTCTGAATTTAATTGCGTTAAACGTCTTGCTAAGCAAATATGCTACAAAGCTCCCAGGAACGCCGCGCGTGTATGTGTGTGTATGTGTGTATATGAGTGTGTATTTGGGTGTGTGTGTATGTGTGGTGTGTAGGTATGTGTGTCGCAGTGCGACCTTCCCCTCCACCACCCATCTCCCACTACTAGTATTTGGTTATATAGGGTGGTATTACAGTATCGGCGTAAACGCTTTTAGCATTTGATGAAATGACTAAAAATTTCATACACATAATGTAAAAAGGAGCTTAGTCAAAACCGTTACATTATTTGCCTACTTTCCATGAAGTGTCTAGAAATGCTGAGTTACGTCAAATGTCTACGACATATATATAACTACCTATAAATAAAAAAAAATTGTTTTTATACCAAACACCAAAAAATTTAAGTAATTTTGTTTCGATTTTATAGATTACTCATGATGATTTAAAATTTGTTAGATTATTAATTGTAGGACCTTTCTAATGAGATTAAATTTTTCCCATATTCCTCTCCGTTTTGAAGTTACAGCTCAACAAATTTAAAATTATGGACTTTTCATTCGGGTTTTCTTTTAACTACTATTTTTATCAAAACCACATCATCAACACACAAAATGTAAGCCTTTTTGCGTTTTTTTGCGCTTTTGCGTATGCATATCCAACGAAAAAGTTCAGTGCCAGAAAGTAAACAACATTTGGAAAAGAGCTTTTTAATCCATTTTCAAATATGCTTAAGAAGAAGTGCAAAAAACATAGAAAGAGCTACATTTTGGGTACATTTTGAGTGTCATCGGTCGTTTTAAAGGGAAGCTGTTGGGCTTCTTAAATTCAGTACGAAAACTTGTTGTTGATGATGTGCTTCTCATAGAAAGAGTTGTTAAAAAAAACGAGTTAAAATTTTGAAATTTTAACTTTCTTGAGCCATAACTTTAAAACGGAGAGCAAGAGGGGAAAAATTCAATACCATTGGAAAGGTCCGGAACTTTCATCAATCTGAGGAATTATTATCATTGTAGAAGCTACAGGGTGATCTATACAAATATACTGGAATATCTTAAGGTCCCGTTACCTCGGAAACCGTTAGGATTACCGTACTCCACAAATACAATGTTTTGCTTGGCTAAGCATCCATAGCTTTCAGGTGCAAACCCACATACGAAACATCCTATATAGAAACAATTTTTGTTTATTTGTAGGTAGTTTTAGATGTATTTTGGTGAAACTTTCTTGATTTTTTATAACTTGATACCGTTGAGATCCCAAGTTAAAATTTTAATATATTTTGGTGGATAATAAAAAGTAAAAATTACAAAAAAAAAAAAAAATCCAAAGTGCGTCTTCTAGGATTTTCAAGGATGAAGGATAATATTCTTATTCTTGATAGTCTTTTCCGCATGTACTATATTTTAGATAGCTTGAAATCCTATCTTTCAAATGAGGTATATGTGACTATCCTAGCATGAATAGAAAATCGTATATGAATTCTTATATTAGAGGGCCTTATTGCATAGAACTATTTCTCTAATACTTATATCTTCCAAGTTATTAGCTCTAATAAATGATGGACTAATATTATAGTGTTTCATAAAAATGTTCTCAAATAGTAAAAATTCCCTTGCTATTCTCGTGGGAATTATTGGTGCAGCTTGAAATTATTAGTGTAGATTTATTGACTAACTACTGTTAACAGAAGAGTGATTAAAATCCTCAATCTCTCAAAACGAAACAAAAACACATGACTGTCCTTACACTGATAGAACAGTTTATTTCCTTGGAAGGAATTCTGCTTGCTCCGAACAAATGGTAGCTTTAAATATGGCAAAACCAAGATTAGGTTGTTAAAACTGAAGAAATTTTTTTAGTTGATTTGTTTGACAGAAACAAACAATTTGACGATCGTGTCTTGCTGTTTTATTTTAACTAAGTATTTCTGTAGTTGACTAAAAATTGTATTTACCCTAGTTATAATAATAATTATTCATAAAGAACAAAAGGTTTTTCGAACGAAATGAATCTTTATTTCAACTGGTAGAAGATTTGTTAATCGGAGAGAATAATTTCTTTTGAATCGAATAAGGAATAATTTTACTTAAAATTATTGCATCTTGAAATGTTCCTAATATTTTACATTTGTTTCTTAGAAATAAATAATTTTTTAATAAAAGCTTGCATTCATTTTTGTTAAATAAAGGTTTATTTGTGACACAAAAAATGTAGTTTTTAACAAATTGATGTCCAATTCAACATAAATACTTACTAGGTGCTGAAAATTGTTTCTATGGTCTCTGCAAAGATATAACAATTTTAATTAAAGAATCAAATACATTGGCTTTTAAAAAACTGTGGGTATTTCTCCATCTGTTATAGTGAGATGAAAATAAAAGCCGAAACTATTATTTTAGTATTTTATGTATTTATTCAAGTATTCAAAAACTAAACGAATTCATAGACATAGTTGTATAATTTGTGTAATTTTTTTAATATCCAGTATAATAAAATAAAGTACAAAACAACTTCAGTGCACACATAAAAACATTTTTACACTTTTGATGATATAATTAATATATATATAATAGATATTTTTAATTTCGTATAGCTGATTAAAAATACTAATTACACTATTTCCGTCAGCAAGAAAATGGATTTTTGTAGGGAAAAGACAAGATTATTTTTTTAGATCTTGTAAAGTTTTATGTCTATTATTTCACCTCAATTGCATACCTCAAACGATTTCGTATGACTATTGAGTCCAAAAGTAACAATACGCATAAGCGTATATAAATACAAAATAAATGTTTACTTTCTCATCACATATAATATATTTTATAATGCCAAATATTGGTACTTAATAAGCATCCTCACCAATTTGTATTTTCTCCCATCGTCTTTCACATATGAAGAAACAATCAGATTACCTGGGTTATATAAAGGGAAAACTGTGGTTAATTCGTATTGCTATTCAGCAAATATAGCTTTCGGTTTTCCTATTTCAGTAATTGTAAAAGTGATTAAATACCCGTAATATTAATGAAAAATGTTGAATTCTTACCTCTTTCGCCTTTATTTCCGATTTTTTTTTAGTACTGCTTGATGCCCTTTTTTTTTAATTAGCGTTTTAATCATGTCATCATTTAAATGTGGCAGATCTTCAAATTGCACAATGTTTTTAAAATTGTCACAAATTTATATTTACTAATTCGAAGTACATACGTTTAAAAATCTGAATGTAAACTGCTAAATTAGTTGCCTCCAAGATTGCCTGCATTTATTCCATTTAAAAACTAAAACCACAGCACAAGCACCACATCTGCTCCGCTTCAAGTCACAATTAGAATGAAACTGCGCGAATACTGAATAAAACTGATTCATAGAAAACCTGTTCTGTTCTTAGAGAAATAAGCTATATTGAAAGGAAACCGGTTTTATTTCTAGTCAGTAAAGTACCATTCTCCAAAAGAAATCTCTCTATTAATGTCAAATATTCACATTTTTTACTCAAACGGAGAAATGTATTTTAAGGGACTTTATATTTTTTCTTACACATAAATCTGATTTTACCAAGAAAAAATCCAACCACACTTCAGAGCATAATATCACTGTGAATCTAATAAATAATTCTATACATATATATAAACGAAATACAGTTCTACAGTGAAACAATGTTTATTTAATACAAATAAATAGATTATTTATCTTAAAAATCTGTGAAAGTGGTAGAAAAACAAATCTTTTTCACACTCAAGGATACATTTTCTTGAAAATAATTATGTCATAATTTCAACCAGAACAATGAGTTTTATAACATTAAAATAAGGCTAATATATTCAAGGGAAATGCATTTTATTTAAACGAAATAAGTTATAGGCAAATAAATTCTGTTTTTTACTGAAATATGCTCAAATGTTTCAGATATCCAAAGGCCCTTCTCTCGAAATATGGCAGATTTATATCGAAAAAGTCAGGTTCAAATAAATATGTATATTTTTCCTAACTAATCTCTTCTATCAGTGTACAAAATACCTTGGGCAGCCCGTCGCTGTGGTACCGTGCAAATGGCATAATGGCAACCCTCTCAAGAATACGCATTTTATTTTGGTCTTGATCTGTGACAAAACCCTCGAGAATACTTCACAAGCCATGAAACAGACTCCCTCCCTACCACATCCGAGGCCCAACGGAGTCCTTACATTCTAAAATATTTGCAGTGTTCTTATGTAAAACTGACAAAAGTTTGATTTGAATAGCTCCTCCTCCTTATACTACTATTCATAAAGAAAAATGGTGTTGTGATAATTTTAAGCCTGCTTTCTTATCTTTCGAACCGTAATAAAACTTTCATACCTTTCCTAACAAAATTATTTAAAAAAATTAATCTTAACCAAATGACTACGATTTCTCAAACAAAAAATCTCAGCTGAGTAATCATTGTAATAACGCTGTGCCGTCATGATATGCCGTGGGCTGATGATTTCGAATGTAGCTGCCTACAGATTCGGACTCCGGCTGCACATACACACATGCAATTATCACTCAGCTGAGAGGTATTGAGCGTTAAATGGTAAGGTTACTTTGTAATCAAAATTGTTTTATTATTTTGTTAAGTAAGGTATATAGGAAGTGTAGCCCTTGGCAAGATAAGGAATCAAGCTGTAAATTACTAGAAGACTATTTTCCTATATGGATAGTAGTTTAGGCTGTGTGGGATACATAAAACCAATGTTTAGCACTTTTCCATAAGTATCAATATAAAACATTTTAGAAAACGGACTCCGAACGCACACATATAGATTTCTGTTTCATGGCTTGGGAAGTATTCTCGAGGGTTTTGGCTGTGATAAAGCAACCAACATGCAGTCTGTTGATAATATTTGTGAAAATGGTTTACACTTCGCGAGTGTGTAGACTTGCCATAAAACGTGCGATTTCCGAAGGTACAGGAGGCGCGGCAACGGGTTATCTATGGAACAAGACAGTATAATTATTATAAGTGGGATTAGATTTACATGTTTACACAACTATCAATCTCCGGCTGCGATAATAATTATTAGTTACTATCTGGCTAGCAATTATTTGTTGCGCAACAAAGCAAAATTTTAAATTAGATATTTGCATCAAATTTTTACCAGTTTTGAATTCACATTCTGTAGTTTTACAATATTAAGTAATAAAACTCAGAAAAGAAAGTATTCTGACTTGATTTTCATACAAATATACTGTTGCCTTTTTCGAAAATTGGATTGAAAAAGTGTTCAAAAGAAGGGAAAATGATATTGTTATTTCGTCGTATGTAGCCACCACTTCATTTGATCTTTGCTCATGTGTGTAATATGTCAAAGTACTAAGTATGGCACATGTTTTTATTATATTTTCTTTTTCTTTAAAATACCCATGCTATTTTCAAACACCGTGTATGTTTATATGCCATTTTGAAAATTTGCATAGCAACATCTTCTTATTTTTAGAGGTAATAAATGATTGTTTAAGCGACCAGGAATCGCCTAAAAGTATTGACCGTGCGTTGGGGCGCCTGCCATTTTCCACTTTTCTGTATAGTGTACTACTCCTTCATAAACAAGAATCGTGCCACTTAGCATTGCAATAATAAAATTGTAGGTCGGATCCACAAACTAACATACAGTTAATGGAATGATTTCTGAGGCGATCAATAAAACGGCCTTCTTTTATTCATGTTGCATCAATGCCGTATGGGTACCATAAATATAGTCAATAACAAAAGGCGTGCGCTAAAATAAAAAAATCAAACAGCATCGTCGATAGCGTCCGGCCATTTTACTAATACTGGGAAAACCTTGTAGTTAATTACAATAACCACAACCTTGATTAAGTGGCAAACGGTCGCTTTTGAGATGCTGTGCAATTCTGGTATTCCATGGGACTGGCCTCCGTTCCCTAATCTGCTTTGATGATATAGCACAGTTTCGATTTGTTGGAGTTTCAAGATAGGGTCCAATTTGTCGCAACCAGTATTCAACGGTTTTACTACCATCTGCCTGAAAATCCGACGATGACGTATCCTCACAAGTTCATCATCCTCATACTCATCAAATATTTTCAAATGATTGAAAATAAAAAAGAAATTATTGCGAAAATGTCGGTTAGGATTAAAAATATAATTTTTAGTCTTCCGCGAATGAACAACATCATCTGTCTAAACACAGTTTTCTTATTACTCTACTTTTACCCACGTAACTGGATTAATAAAAAAAAATATTATTAATTAGTGCAGGACTATTAATAAGCACAGAATATTCGTACCCTAATAATATCATGCTCATACTTATTTGCGATAGAGTAATAACTTACTAGTGTGGGAAAAGTATTTCTGAAACACACTTGAACTAATAATTTATATTATTATATTATATTGGTAAATGTGGTAATAATTAATAGAGTAATAGCTTTATGAAACAGCCCGTAGGACAGGATTTTTGCGAAATTTTGAAGATGCCATAACTCGCGTAATACATAGATACACATTGTATAAGGAAAATTTGCATTTTTGTTCTCACACTCCCTCCACGTACGTAAAATTTCAACAAAATTGGTGATGGTCTTATCCCAGTTTCTGTGATTTTTGATCGCTTTGCTAAGGATTGACCCTAATGTCTTGCTACAAGTGAACTGCTTGAGCTAATGGAAGAAGCTTATGAGCAAACTGACGAAGATCGTATTATGATTGAAGATGAAATGTGATTTTTTGGTGCAGAGTACGAGGTCACTACGTGTTCAGCGACGAAGAAAACTGAAAAGAAACAAAGAAAAAGAATTAATAAAAATCAATTAAATTTACACTACTTAACTTAATAAGTAGCCAGGGAAGTCGACTGGCATACAATTTCCTATCCTCCCACGAAGAGCAGCATATATACGTACATATGTACCTATGGTGATATCTGAAATTAAAAGAAATAATGAATTAAGTAAATGAATTATGGATTGAATTAATTAGAATAAGAACACAAATGAATATACAAAAATTATACAAAAAAAAAAACCAATTTCCCCATGTAATTGAATTGTAAACAAAGTACATACAAAACAACAACAACACTATGGGAAACGAAATTTGTTATAATTAGTTTAATTTCAGTTTCTCTCAACTGAAATTTAAACCAATTATATAAAAGACGTCACTGAACACATTTACTGTGAAAAATAACTTTCCCGCGAACAATTTAAAGGGAAAATTCATAACTTTTCACCTTTTGACAGATGGCCAAAGGGAAATTGACTTTGTTAAAAACAAAGTTATAAAAACATTTTTTTTATGTATTTATGTTATAAATACAATATATATATAGCACTCGATTGATTTTATACGAAAAATCAACTTCCCGCGATGTTTTTCCGGGAGAAAACAACAAAAGAAAATCTTACCTGAAGACAGGTTAAGATTGAAATTTCACAAATGAATGAATTTTCTTACAAACTAATTATACACAAACACTACACAATACACATAACACAATTTGCACAAACTTACCTGTAGTACAGCAGCACAATTTCCACTAAAAAACACACGGAAAACTCGCGATCGCGGAACTGTCACAACATATTATAAATACCGCGAAACTGTCAGACTTTATATATTGCCAACATATGGCACATGAAATTGGACTATTTTTTAACGAGGAATACGATGGCGACGTTAAAAAAGTGCAAAAATATCTTCGTTAAAAGATATTTTGATATTTAAGATTTCTCATATAAGTAATGAGAAGAAAAGAGACAGCAAGTGGAAAAGAGACAGATAAAATTCGCAATCCACATGAAAATTTTCTCATTATGGATGACAGGAAGTATGTTACGCCATGTTATGGCACAATTACTAAATTTAATTTTCATGCAAAGAATTTAATAATTGAAAGAAGTTTTTAAATGAAAAAAGGTAGATGTCAAAATTCCGCATCGAATGGTATTAATTCCAGCTGATGAGAAATTAAATATCTTGAGTATTTTCCATTATGGTTGCGGGTTCCACACACCAAAATGGCGATTCAGACCCTATATAAGGCCGAGCATTTGTATGAATCTCTCTCTTACGTTTTTCAAGTTCAACCAGCAAACATCGTGGAAGTGATACAGTGCAAATTTATTGAAAGTGCAAAATTGTGTAAATCTGCTTACAAACGACTTATGGTAAGAGTAAGCGCATATGCAATTTTTTTGGTGAAGGATTTTTTGAAAAATTGTGATTTATCTTTAATAAAAATATAAGTTGTGATAAATTTATTTGAATTTTGTGGTGAATTTTAATAATTAAAATAATTATTTGAACTTTTCTTAGAATTTAACTAATCTAGTGATAATATATTGAGTAGTTAGTTTAATCTATCTTGTACAGAACATATTCAAGATAGCTGTTCCTACACTTCTCAATTTTGAGTCAAGCTGGAATAAATCTGCGAATTGTTCTTTGTTTGCTTCGCACATAATTGTATTAATAATTCAGTAGTAAGGAAGTGTAGATATTTCTTAGAAATCAACAGTAATTTCAATCTATCTTGTTCAGAACCAATTCAAGATAGTTGTTCATACACTTCTCATTTGAGTTAAGCTGGAAGATATATGCGAATTGGTCTTTGTTCGCTTAATTTGCAATTGTGTTAACATTTCAATATTGAAGAAGTGTAGAATATCACTAGTTGTAGTTCTAAATTTAACGAAATTTATCTAAAATAACAGTATTACATGCTTAGCTATATGTATAGAGTGATTAAGTACCTGCGAATAAATTTGAAATTAAATCGAAATGTGAATCTATTTACATTGTTCTGATTTTAACATACCGCTACACTAACATTTCCCATCAAGAACAGTAATTGGTATATAACGGCTTTGTCAAACTACTCCGTTACACACGTGCAGCAAGGCAAGGCATCAGCAATTAAGGAAATTTATATCAGCTTATTATACAAGCATATGGTATAATATTTGTGTCGCTACGCACAAGGTTGAATTCAATCAAGAATTTACGGTAACATTACAGTATTGTGATTCAATCTTAAATCACATTCAGTTCGTTATCATATTCATAGTCACTCAAGGACTATACCTTTTGCGTAAACCATCAATTGAAGATTTCATCCTGGAATCAAAACTTATATACCAATACGAAACATTTTTTGGTGGTTCCATCCAGGAGCTACCAGTTTACGGAACATTTTTTGGTGGTTCCATCCAGGAAATAGAAGCATTCGATTTAATTCAGTTTATTTGTTAGAATCTTAAGTTCACTTGACTAAAGCAAGCATTAGTTACATAGCGGTAAACAGTTACAGTTGCATAGATTACTGTTACACAATACATTCTTAACGGCAAGATGTCTTCGCTACAAGCACTATTCAATAAGGAAGCTGTGTTGAGAGACAGACTAAACAAATTTATTGAGAACGCAAAAAAAACTGCAATACCTAAACGCACTCAAGGATTCTACGAAACCAGAATTTCAGATTTAAAAAAAATCTGGGCAGATTATAGCGCAATTGATTTAGAACTCAATGAATCTTTGGTTGGGCAGGATTCAGATGAATCAAATACATTTCTGGAAGAAGATAACTATAGTAAATCAGAGCTAAAATACGCAGAATATATGTCCGAGTTAGTGGAAGGCTTAAGGAAGTATTCAACTGTTATGGAGTCACAACCTAACACATCTGCTTCAATGCAGTCAACTACAACAATTATTCAACAAGAATCCTCATTGCCTAGGATTGCATTACCTACATATAATGGTGATTATGATCGATGGAGATCATTTCATGATATGTTTCTATCATTAGTTCACAATAATACTCGCTTAACAGATGTACAAAAATTACATCATTTGAAGACATGTTTAGTTGGTGAAGCAGAGAAAGTATTAAGACATACTCCAATCACAAACCAGGATTATATGCCAGCCTGGAACAAACTAAAAGAACGATATGAAAATAAACGGATTCTGGTCAATCACCAGCTTAAGGCATTAGTCAATCAACCAAAACAAAATTTAGAGACAAGTAAGGGTCTAAAGGCACTAATAGATACAACAGAAGAATCTCTGCAACAATTAAAGAGTTTACGAGTAGACACAAGCTCTTGGGATGTATTATTAATACATCTTCTAGTACAAAAACTGCCATTTATTACTTTGAAATTATGGGAAGAAGAGCAAGGAGCTACACAAGAGCTGCCGAGCCTCTCACAATTTACTACATTTTTAAATAAACGTTTAAAGATTCTGGAATCCATTACAGATGCTCTAGCAACAAACGCATCTCAACCAAGGACAATAGCAAGGCAAACAAGGCCAACACTAAAACAGACAACACTAACTTGTTATACTGCAAAAGGTAGTAAATGTCCTGTATGTGATGGAAACCATTTTGTCCAGAAATGTCCTAATTATTTAAAAATGGATATACAATCAAGAAGAAAATTCATTAAAATGTCCGGGCGTTGCCTCAATTGTTTTTCAAAGGATCACCTAGTTAATAAATGCAGTAGTAAGTACACATGCTTTGAATGTAAGCAAAAACATCACACCACACTACATGAAAACTTCCACAAATCACAACCAACCAAATCATCGAAAACACAGAGCAATAATATATCACAAACGGTCTCAACGTCACAAGACCAAACACAACACAACAATAGTACACAGGATTACAACATCCACACAAGGTTACAATCAGCCGACAGCGCTTCTGGGTTAAACACTACTCAAACATTTGTAACCAGGGAAAGCCACCAAGCATTACTATCGACAGCGTTAGTCATGGTAAGCTGCGAACGTGGTAAACCTATAGTTTTACGTTGTCTTATAGACAGTGGCTCTCAATCATCATTGATAACGGAGACTGCCTGTAAGAAACTATGTGCTACGCGCACCCCCACATCAGTAGCTATCAAGGGATTAAACACTAGTCCAGCTACTATATCACATAACCAAACAAGGTTAAAGCTAAGATCTTGCGGCTCGAACTCGACGACAATACAAGAAGATTTTCTCATTTTGAAGAATATAACAAGTGCTCTACCAACAAGAGTAGTTTCCAAAAGAGATTATCAACATCTAAATGGATTGCAATTGGCAGATCCTACATTTTGGAAACCTGGTGGCATAGATGCGCTACTAGGAGCAAGAATATACGCAAAAATCCTCCAAGCAGGAATCAGACGAGGCTCTGACACAGCACCAGTAGCTATAAACACTATTTTCGGTTGGATCTTACTGGGATCCACGAATGAGGCAGTCAATATCCAGACAGAAAGTCTTACCTTCACCACAACTGAAGTTGACTTGAATACACAACTCAAACGATTTTGGGAGCTAGAAGAGCTTCCAATTCAATCCATGCTCAGCAAACGAGAGCAAGAATGTGAGAGCACATATCAAACAACAGTTCAACGACTAAAGAATGGAAAGTATCAAGTTAATCTTCCATTCGTTGACAATGAAGTTCCTACATTGGGACAATCAAGGCCACAAGCGTTTAAAAGATTTATGAATCTACAAAAACAGTTTTCAAGAGATTCTGAATTCGAATCAGAATACAAAAACTGTCTTAACGACTACATAGAACGTGGGCACATGGAGGAAGTTGAACCTCCAAGGGATGGTGAAAACCATTACTATATCCCACATCACGCAGTGTTCAAGGATAGCACTACAACTAAGTTAAGAGTGGTATTTGACGCTTCGGCAAGGACTACAGACGGAAAGTCAATTAATGATTATTTGTTGAAGGGACCAACACTACAACCAAAGCTATTTGCTACGTTACTCAACTGGAGAAAGTACAAAATAGCAATGAACGCGGACATTGAGAAAATGTATAGGATGATTGATGTGCATCCAGATCATCGTACCTTTCAAAGAGTCATATGGCAGCATCCTATCACAAACCAAATACAGGATTATCAACTTAAGACAGTAACATTTGGTACATCATCTGCTCCATATCTAGCTGTCCGCACACTGCAACAACTAGCAGTGGATGAAAGCTTAAACTGGCCACTAGCCTCAAAGGTTACGCTGACTGACTTCTATGTAGATGATATATTAACAGGTGCTGATAACATCACCGAAGCAAAGGAATTGCAAATAGGGTTACTGAATATGATGAAGGCTGGCGGCTTTAATCTTAGGAAATGGGCTAGTAATGAACCAAAGGTGCTGAAAGACTTGCCAATGGACTATCGTGAAGTCAAGGATACTTTAAATTTTTCCGACAATGAGTCAATTAAAACTCTAGGAATACGATGGCATCCTGCACCTGATTATTTTTCGTTTATAATTGCACCAGAGAAAAATACAATCATTACTAAAAGAACTATATTGTCAAAGGTTGCATCACTGTATGATCCACTTGGATGGCTTGCACCAATAATAGTTGTAGCAAAAATATTGATGCAAATGTTGTGGATCACAGGTTGCTCTTGGGATGATCCACTTGCGAATACCATTCACACCCAATGGGAAAACTTTCTAAGGGATTTACAACATGTGGAATCAATAAGAATTCCGAGATGGATTCAGTATTCTAGCAATACAAATATACAACTGCACGGCTTCTGCGACGCATCCGAGAGAGCATATGCAGCTGTGTTATACTTGCGGGTAGTGAATTCTGATGGCAGTATAATTGTAAATCTCCTAACAGCGAAGTCAAGAGTAGCACCCATCAAGCCAACAACGATACCACGACTAGAATTGAATGGAGCAGTCATACTAGCAAGACTGATTAAAGTCACTGTCGATGATATGAAATTACAAAACATCCCTGTATTTGCATGGACAGATTCAATGATTGTCCTTCAATGGATCAAGGATCACCCATCTAGATGGAAATCGTATGTTGCCAATCGTGTTGTGGAAATACAAGATATAATCAAGTATAACCAATGGCAACATGTGTCTACTAAGGACAATCCAGCAGACCTTGCGTCTAGGGGAAGTTCAGCTGAAATTCTGCACAAAAATAATTTGTGGTGGCATGGACCATCATGGTTAAGAAACCATCAAAATACCTGGCCCAAGTCAAAAATGGACAACAACAATCAAACAAAATTGGAAGCTAAGGGAGAAGCACCCAACAGTTTTTTCACTAACTGTGAAGATGATATCTTATTGCGATATTCATCCTTCACACGTTTGATTCGCATTGTAGCAACGCTGCTACGGTTTAAGCATAATTGTAGAAATCCACAAAACAAACGAACAGATTTCTTCACGAGTACAGAATGGAGTCAAGCTAGCAATACCATTCTGAAGATTACACAACAATCAGTATTTAAAGATGACTACGATCATCTGTTGAACAATAAGCTGTTGCCAAGAAGTAGTTGCTTATTGAAACTCAATCCATTTCTGGACAAAGATGGATTAATACGAGTAGGTGGAAGATTAGAGAATGCTGACATCTCATATACGAGAAAGCATCCAATCATCTTACCACAACATCATCATATCACATCAATCATCATTGATAAGCTTCATAAGGAATCATTGCACGGTGGACCAGCATTAGTCTTGAGCATGAGTCGCAATGAATATTGGATTCTAAATGCAAGACGATGCATTACAAACAGGATACACAAATGTATCACGTGTGCTAGACATCGCAACTTAATTAGTACACAATTAATGGGAAACTTACCTTCTTCAAGAGTAAACATAACCAAACCGTTTACCAAAGTAGGTATTGATTATGCAGGTCCAATCATTGTCAAGGTCTCAACACTTCGTAACGCTAAACGACAAAAGGGATATTTTTGTATTTTTGTCTGTATGGCCACAAGGGCAATACATATCGAACTAGTGTCAGATCTGACAGCCTAAGCCTTTCTAGCAGCCCTAAGGAGGTTCGTAGCCAGAAGAGGTTTGTGTACCGACATCTTCTCAGATTGTGGTACTAACTTCGTCGGAGGCAAAACGATACTCAATACGGACTTAAGGCAAGCCATCAAGGAAGCAGAACCAGAAGCTGCACAATACCTCGCATCCAAAACAATAAACTGGCACTTCAATCCACCAGCCACTCCACATTTCGGAGGAATCTGGGAGGCTGGTGTGAAATCGATAAAGCAACATTTACGAAGAACTTTAGGAAACGCAATATGTACGTTCGAAGAATATGCCACAATACTTACGCAAATAGAGGCATGTTTAAATTCGCGTCCATTATGTCAGGTACACAATGATCCAGATGAATTATTCGCACTAACACCTGGACATTTTTTGATTGGTCAGCCTCTCAATGCCATCCCAGAACCTGACTATTCCAAACACAAGCCATCCTTATTGCAAAGATGGAAATATCATCAGCAAATGGTTAGACAGTTTTGGGACAGATGGTCTAAGGACTATCTTAACCAGTTGCAACACAGACCAAAATGGTCCACAAAACAGAGCAATATCAAAAATGGCGACATTGTAATTATAAAAAATGAACATACGTCACCAACTAATTGGCCATTAGGCATTATTGAACGAGTTTACCCTGGAACTGACGGATTAGTACGCGTGGTTCAGGTACGAACACGGGATAGCATATTACAGCGACCCATAACAAAAATCTGTCGACTACCCATAGAAAACACTACACAGCCAAGCGATAATAATCAAGGATGACAATCAGAAGTATACTTGTTTATTTATGTTATTTGTCGTTTATGTCGTTTGGTGATTGTCCCCTTTTGCATACAAGGTATTAATACATTACCATTCCAGATGTCTAATACGGAGAGTCACGATGACGATGTCCTGTACATCCTCGAGGACATTCGCTTTTCTCCTCCAAGGAGTCCTATGGACAATTTATATATTCAACCTGGCTGTGATGTGTTGACTGGACTTCCTAAAGCGGCTAACCACAATGCACCATCCACATCTGCATCTGTGCAAGGCGCTCATTCTAAGGAACAGCAGCGATCCAAGCAGCAACATTCAGCGAAGTATGTCACAACTCCACATACAAACACAACTCCAGCCCAACCAGTTGTAGCCAATGGGATGAAATTGGACTCGCTCGAACAGCTGAAAGCCACAACAACCATAAAAGAACTCAAGATGCGTGCCGAAAACACTCATCAACGGTTTATAACTCGAGAGGGGATAGACATCTACCTACAGCGACACATATTGGAGCGTATAGATTTTGAGGCCATCAGTAAGGCAAAACGCAAGACGAAGACAATCAATCTTCCCGATCGTTATCAAGTGTTTCTACATGTGCGAGCTGATGGTGGAATTCTCTTCAATCGCTATCACAAAAGAGGAATAGAGAAGCTACGAAAACGGTTGAATGCAGGCATTCAACGGGGGGGAGAATGTTCAGCGACGAAGAAAACTGAAAAGAAACAAAGAAAAAGAATTAATAAAAATCAATTAAATTTACACTACTTAACTTAATAAGTAGCCAGGGAAGTCGACTGGCATACAATTTCCTATCCTCCCACGAAGAGCAGCATATATACGTACATATGTACCTATGGTGATATCTGAAATTAAAAGAAATAATGAATTAAGTAAATGAATTATGGATTGAATTAATTAGAATAAGAACACAAATGAATATACAAAAATTATACAAAAAAAAAACCAATTTCCCCATGTAATTGAATTGTAAACAAAGTACATACAAAACAACAACAACACTATGGGAAACGAAATTTGTTATAATTAGTTTAATTTCAGTTTCTCTCAACTGAAATTTAAACCAATTATATAAAAGACGTCACTGAACACATTTACTGTGAAAAATAACTTTCCCGCGAACAATTTAAAGGGAAAATTCATAACTTTTCACCTTTTGACAGATGGCCAAAGGGAAATTGACTTTGTTAAAAACAAAGTTATAAAAACATTTTTTTTATGTATTTATGTTATAAATACAATATATATATAGCACTCGATTGATTTTATACGAAAAATCAACTTCCCGCGATGTTTTTCCGGGAGAAAACAACAAAAGAAAATCTTACCTGAAGACAGGTTAAGATTGAAATTTCACAAATGAATGAATTTTCTTACAAACTAATTATACACAAACACTACACAATACACATAACACAATTTGCACAAACTTACCTGTAGTACAGCAGCACAATTTCCACTAAAAAACACACGGAAAACTCGCGATCGCGGAACTGTCACAACATATTATAAATACCGCGAAACTGTCAGACTTTATATATTGCCAACATATGGCACATGAAATTGGACTATTTTTTAACGAGGAATACGATGGCGACGTTAAAAAAGTGCAAAAATATCTTCGTTAAAAGATATTTTGATATTTAAGATTTCTCATATAAGTAATGAGAAGAAAAGAGACAGCAAGTGGAAAAGAGACAGATAAAATTCGCAATCCACATGAAAATTTTCTCATTATGGATGACAGGAAGTATGTTACGCCATGTTATGGCACAATTACTAAATTTAATTTTCATGCAAAGAATTTAATAATTGAAAGAAGTTTTTAAATGAAAAAAGGTAGATGTCAAAATTCCGCATCGAATGGTATTAATTCCAGCTGATGAGAAATTAAATATCTTGAGTATTTTCCATTATGGTTGCGGGTTCCACACACCAAAATGGCGATTCAGACCCTATATAAGGCCGAGCATTTGTATGAATCTCTCTCTTACGTTTTTCAAGTTCAACCAGCAAACATCGTGGAAGTGATACAGTGCAAATTTATTGAAAGTGCAAAATTGTGTAAATCTGCTTACAAACGACTTATGGTAAGAGTAAGCGCATATGCAATTTTTTTGGTGAAGGATTTTTTGAAAAATTGTGATTTATCTTTAATAAAAATATAAGTTGTGATAAATTTATTTGAATTTTGTGGTGAATTTTAATAATTAAAATAATTATTTGAACTTTTCTTAGAATTTAACTAATCTAGTGATAATATATTGAGTAGTTAGTTTAATCTATCTTGTACAGAACATATTCAAGATAGCTGTTCCTACACTTCTCAATTTTGAGTCAAGCTGGAATAAATCTGCGAATTGTTCTTTGTTTGCTTCGCACATAATTGTATTAATAATTCAGTAGTAAGGAAGTGTAGATATTTCTTAGAAATCAACAGTAATTTCAATCTATCTTGTTCAGAACCAATTCAAGATAGTTGTTCATACACTTCTCATTTGAGTTAAGCTGGAAGATATATGCGAATTGGTCTTTGTTCGCTTAATTTGCAATTGTGTTAACATTTCAATATTGAAGAAGTGTAGAATATCACTAGTTGTAGTTCTAAATTTAACGAAATTTATCTAAAATAACAGTATTACATGCTTAGCTATATGTATAGAGTGATTAAGTACCTGCGAATAAATTTGAAATTAAATCGAAATGTGAATCTATTTACATTGTTCTGATTTTAACATACCGCTACACTAACATTTCCCACCAAGAACAGTAATTGGTATATAACGGCTTTGTCAAACTACTCCGTTACACACGTGCAGCAAGGCAAGGCATCAGCAATTAAGGAAATTTATATCAGCTTATTATACAAGCATATGGTATAATATTTGTTTCGCTACGCACAAGGTTGAATTCAATCAAGAATTTACGGTAACATTACAGTATTGTGATTCAATCTTAAATCACATTCAGTTCGTTATCATATTCATAGTCACTCAAGGACTATACCTTTTGCGTAAACCATCAATTGAAGATTTCATCCTGGAATCAAAACTTATATACCAATACGAAACATTTTTTGGTGGTTCCATCCAGGAGCTACCAGTTTACGGAACACTACGTTTTCAGAAAAATATGACAACGAAATGATGTGCGATACAGATAGTGCACTATTACCTACTATCCCATTTAGCTTACTCACGAAGTGAACAAGTTGGTAATAAGGATTTCGCAAGTTATGGGTTGGAGTAGAACGAATCATGGTCATTCCATAAGAGTAACTCTACTATTTGCATTGTTAGTCTGTTCTGCTATCATAAATTGACAGTGAGCGAGTCAATTCTGATTGAAATAATCCGAAGTTGGTGTTGTTAACCAGGTTGATTAGTTCTATTGTGATACTATCTGCTTCTTAAGAGTAAACACTTTTGAGGTTGAATTATCCCCAAATGGATAATGAGCGAGAGTGCGTCCCGCATATTATATTTGTTTAGCATTTTATAAAGTAGGTTGAGCACATAAAATAAGAGAGCCGTGGAAGCAGTTACAGGCTTTGCTGAACGTTTCTCTCCAGCCACGGAGTTCATCAGCAGTTTTCCTATCACTGGAAGCATCTACGGTGTTTGGTTAAACACTAATTTTAAGAAGTGAATTAATAAAAGTTAACAGACTGTGTTTGGTAAGTATTATTCTATTATTGTATCTTATTAAAGTTAATGATTTCACAAATTGTGGTTTTTGCAAATAGCATTTGAAGACTTTGAATCAATGATGCTTGGAATTCTTTTCAGCTATCCCGTCCACGCTGACTATTCTCCTCGATCTTCCACATAACCCTTTGTTCTCCATGATATGGTGATAGGCGTGATGACCCTCCCGGATCTTTAGAAACACAGGTCTATACATTTCAATGTACCCAAGATTCTCTAAGTGTGGCCAAATCGATCTGAAAACGTGGTGACTTCGTACTCAGCACCAAAAAATTACAAGGCCGGTCACAGAGAACACGGAAACCCCAGCATCAATACCATTAGATAATATTGTTGGAACGGGTTGAAACATTAACTAAACACGCGGTTTAAAGAAAATACTGTGACAACAGAACAATATACCGCAAACAACAAGCCACCCGTCACCATACCAAGAACAAATGTGTTTAGAACAAATGAAATACAGGTATAGGAATTATTAATAACAATCAGTTTAACGGAATAGGTGTGATATTTCATAAGCTAGAGCAACCAAGAAAAAGAGAAAGTGATAATCAGCCAAACACCACATTGGATTCTAATAGGATAGCAAAAGGAAACACGTAAACATAGGTAAGCTATTAAAAAATGTAAAGAATATATTATAAACACGATTTTCGTAATACGAGGCAACGAAAACTATGAGGTTGGAAAGAGTAAAACTCATAGAATCCCCATCGAGAAAAAGAGAATAGGAACGATCTAAAAGAAAGAAATTGAATTTAATTGAAAATTGAAATCAACCCCATCGAATATAGGGAAGACGGGAAAAAATGGGGATTATTAACTGTTGCTGGACGTCTACTTTACATCATGTCTAATGAGATAATACAATACTAGGGTTAAAATAGTGGAATAGAAGGATCAACTCCATACAGTGAAGAGACCCCACACGAACTAACAGTTAATAAATCATAGAAAACACGTCTACACACAGATTTACCAGAAAGTAAATTACATTTGAAGACATAATAAAATCAATTGGAAGAAAAAAGGATAGCGAAACGGTTTAAACAAAAATAGAAAAAGCGTTAATACTGCGAGATAAATACTTACCGAATTTCAACGAAAAGAAAAGCCCCTACAAGGTGAACAGAATATACAAATATATAAAATAAGTATCTTTAAGAAGTTAAAAACGAGCAGAGCACAGACTTAGACAAAAATAGAAATAATTAATACCCAAGTTCATAGCACAGGGTCGTCAAAGATTTCACGATCTGTATGATTCAATGTGCCATAATCATTAGGCACGACAGAAGCAGCACACATCTCCAAGCACGTATAGAATCCATTGGCACAATATATCTGGCGTAACGCAGACACAGCGATACAGACGATAGACACCATAAAAACACCAGCACTCAATATTAATTTAGAATCTGAAAGGAATATAAAATAAGGGATAATATCAATAAACAAAACCATACATGTATAATCTAGTTAATAAGCACATACATATGCATTATGTGAGCAAACTCTGAAAAATATTGAAGAATCACTTTAAAATAGAATGCTACTCACACCATGGGTTATCAAAGGGCAAGCGATTATTATTATAACCAAATTACATAGAGCCTAACCAACAATTGGTACTTTATAAATGCTTCTGGAGGACCATGAGAATAGCCTATCTTGATAATTGCAAAAAATTTCCAAAAGAATGCAGAAAGACAGTGATTGATTTAGAGCCATCCAAATTATTATGCATATAAGTTTCAGATTAATCCTCCTATAAATATAAAGAAATGGTAGGTTATCTACTATAATCTTTAACAGATTTCAAAATAAATATAATAATAAACAGTGGTATTCACTGCACTGCATAGTACATGGTGGGCCAAAAGTCACCGGGTGGGCCAAAAGTCACCATGGGGTTTAAAAATTTAATAACTTTTTTTTTTTTTTTCAGTTGTGAATCTCTCCATTATTTATTCTCCAGATGTTATTTATATAATCTAAAAAAAAATGAAAAAAATATATAAACGAAAAAGTTATTAAATTTTTAAACCCCATGGTGACTTTTGGCCCACCCGGTGACTTTTGGCCCACCCTGTACATATCTAAGCATACTTGAAAGATAACTTACAAAATTTACCTAATCCTGTTTTCTGCCTTTCGAGGTCTTAATATTTGTCCGATGAACACATGGACTCACAAGCTCCACACCAATGTTGTGAACTCCGCAAAAATACATAACATTCGGCCCATCTTCTTAATCCTTTACTGTCACTTACACGACTGACAATCTCACTCTTCTTCTACTTCGAACATCGAAAAGTAGAAAGATTTTGGTCCAGATAACCTAATAAGATTAGAGTAAAGCAAAAAAATGTTAAGAAATTAAGAAATATATAAAGAATAAAATTTGAAAGGTTTTATATAAATAATTATAATAATAAAATTTCCTGTTATGACAACTGATTTATGGAGATTCTCCCTCCAGATATAGGAAACCGCTAATGAAACTCTGTGGCGAGAGCTGAAGATATTTTCGAATAGCCATTTAGGTATGCCTACACGGCATAAATTATACAACCAGAAATTAACTTAGATAAGTGAAGGTGTTAAAATAAACCATGAAATAGTCGTAAATGATAGATATAGACAAATTTAGAACACAAAACATTCAAAGAATAGGTAGCTTGTTATAGATAAATGATATCACGGTCCATTACAGTTACCGGGAAGTAAAGTGACCAATTATTCACAAAGTCACCACCTGAAATTCACTAAGCTATATTGAATTATTACAAACCACAACTAAAAGATAATGCATTATGAATTTCACTTAATTATGATAAACAAATTACTAATACAGCACAACAGAATGTACAGCTCTGACACTACGCCATCAGCACAACAGGAAGCCGACGTATACAGCTATCACGCACCGTGCACAGATTGCTGAATCTGTGTTTACATTAGACATCACAGAAGCTGGCATGCTGTTTATCCTGGTAGCAATACCAGGTCAGCTGTATACGTGCCCAAATGGATTACGGGATTTGATACAATAACCTCAACAGAAACACAAAGCATGTTTTGATAATCATATCATAATATATATTATCACTTCAAATCGCAAGTAGAGAATTGAACAATCTCTCGATTAGAAGTTTCACAATCCCAAAATGCTGTAAAGATTTACTTGTAGTAGTGTTGACGTACTTTTTCGTGCTACAATATGAAACTTGGCATTTCAGAATCTTTCCTTTCTTTGACTGCCACACATCCGCAAAAAGTACAGCGTGTATGCCTAAGCTTTGAATGCATACCTTTTCCATCACAGGCATAGGCATAGGAAATAGATCAGCACCAACAGTCAAATCAGTCACTATTACACAAATTACATGAAAAAGAAAAAAAGCACAGACCAGATATTTCACCAATCCAATCCTCATACCATAATTTTTATCACTATCTTTTGATCCTGGATTATTTGGTTCAGTATATAAAGAATATGCCATTGTACCACACCATAACTTCTTACCATCTCACCCTACCCATAGCAACCTCAGTACCTACTTCGATCTTTCTAGTGTAAGAGCTCCATTCCTCCATTAGGATACATTAAAATACGACAGATAATTCATCCTCAAAAAATACTCACTCTTAAGAAGCGGATAGTATAACAATAGGACCAATAAACCTAGTTAACAACACCAACTTCGGATTATTTCAATCAGAAATAACTCCTTCGCTATCAATTTATGATAGAAGAACAGAATTATAATGCAAACAGTGGAGTTACTCTTATGGAGTTACCATGATTCATTCTACTCCAACCCATAACTTGCGAAATCCTTAGTACCAACCTGTTTACTCCATGACTAAACTGATCGCGATGGTGGGTAATAGTGCACCATCTGTATCGCACATCGTTTCGTTGTCATGTTTTTCCGAAATCATGGTGACTTCGTACTCTGCACCATAAAATCAGAATAGTACGAACGTATAGCGGGCGCTAAAATCAGTTTTAGTAAGAGTCAATGCTTGTGGTGTGGAAAGTGGAGATATCGTACAGATACTTTACTGATTATTTAATGGACTAATACTTGCTCGAAGTATTTAGGTGTGTATATCGGACGCGAAAGTAGATCAAATGATAGCCGCAATGTAGTCGACTGTTTCCATTATCCTTAATGGGAAGGGCAGTCGTGATAAACTATTTGATTACCTCGTCCATCGTTCATCTGCTAAAGTCTGAGACGTTTGATGAAAGCTTCATTGGAGTTCTTCAAGCAAAAGCGATAGACGCCTTTTGGTGTTGAAGACGATGAGTTGAAGAAAGAATGCGCTATCTGCCAGTCAAGATAGATGGACTAGGTCCCACTAACTTGGTTATGAAATCAAGGTGTCTCCAACTGCGTGCATTTTAAATAGTGTTCTGCCAGAGAGACACTTTGCTTTCTCAGCTGTGGGTTAATGTACTGGGAGGGATCGGCATAAGGGATTATTACTATCTGCTCTCTTGTCGACCACCCTATCCTCACGACTGGCTACAGGATCTAATCTCAACGATTCAAACCTGGGGAAGAATCAGGCCAGCATTGCACCTTAAGTGGAACGCTGTACGGTACTCGCAATTAGCGTCGATTCCAATCAAGTTTAATCCTGAATTAATAGATTCAGTGTTCAGTAGTGCTCGGGGTTTTGAAGCTGACACGCAGGCTGTGATAGTTCTCGGAGATATCACTGATATCTCTGGAAACTGTCGAATAAATACTAACACACCACAACTACACGACCTGGCTACTTCTGCGCGGGAGAAATTTCGCCAACTTACGACCAGTGAGCCTGGCACTTAGTTCAAAGATGCTTTCGTTCTGGCCAGACCACCTCACACACCTTTCAGCACACTTACAACACGTGTGCTCCATGACGTGCTTCTGTCAATAAGACCTGCGGAGTATACATGATACAACAGATGGCGAACACACCTCGGGGTGAATATGGCCGTGATGGGAGGGATAAATAGCAGAGTAATCTACAGTTATCCTTCTAGTTACAAAGATGCTGATGTAGCATTCAACTTTCTGCATCACAGTCTTATGCATCCTAATCAGTTGTCACATATTGGCCGGCAAGTTTAGAGGATTTGCACAGTTTGTGCTGGTGAAGGCACCCTGTTTCACAGGTTTTTCACTTGCTCAGCTTTGCAATATCTAATTAGTCTATAATGTTGTACTACATGAGAGTCGGAGATGGGAATCAGAACACTCACCCACAACACCACACACAAGCACTTAAGCCCCACTTCGTTGACAGATTGAAGAGAAGTTTACGTCTTGAATATCTGGCAACGAACGTGGAGACATTCAACTGCACATGGTAACCACTATCGTCGTGCAGAACGGCAGTCTAGTTTTTCGCTGGTAATAGCAGGCCACAGCATTCGCAACACTAGTCCACGGGGCCTCTCCTCGGTTTGCAACCGTGGCAAGTGCTGTGGAGAGGTATTCTGTTAGAGTTTCTAAGCTGGGGGGATAATGAAGGCAGTTTGTAGAGGTCTATGATACTACAGGCTGCCCTCGCGGGACTCTATGACGGTATCGGGTAAATTTTTTCGTTCGTTCGGCTATTAAGTTTTTCATTCGGTTTCGGTCTCGGTACTACATTGCAAAAGGGTTTGTTGAAATTCGCTCGTTTAGGGACATTTTTATTAGTTTATTTTGGAAATTTGGAACTCCTTGGAACTGCCACTTACCTAATTGTCAAAATTGGGACTGGTTCTAAATTTTTGGTTAAACTTTAGATCTTTTTCAAAATTCTTGTGTCCGTTTATAGTCTCTTTAGAGAATTTTGTCTTGTTTGTTTTCCTTTTTGTATGTCATTTTTGTTGTTGACTAGTTGTATTAATTATTTTAATTGTTTTTAATTATCACTTGTTGAAGCTCGAACTCCCACTACGAGGTGTCAAGGTTTGTCACTTGATTCTTCTCAGACTTATACTGAAAAGAAACAGGTCAAAAGAACCACAAAGGATCCCAATTTAAATTATTAGAAGTCATGACACGTACCTAATAAAAGATAATTTTCCCAGGTCAAACTACCATTAGCCATCAGCGACAACAACACAAACATTAAATAAACGTCAGATGTCATGTTCCCCACTCAAGAAATCAAGGAGTCGGCAATGCAGTAATACCGCAGAGCAGCCAACATCAAAGTGCGACAGAATCCACACTTCTAAATGAAGACCCGTTCCACATCATTTAATGGAATCAACACAAAAATATATTTTATTTAAGAACATAATAATTTAGACTAAAAACATAAACCTTTCCTGTACTTGAAAATAATTTAGGAATGTCCATATTATATATGTATATACATGTAGTATAATATTTCGCATCGTTATGTAATCATACGTTGTACTTGCTAAGCACAGTTGCTAGGGTCAATGTACTCGTCTAACCCACGCAAAGCCGTTTAGGTCAACGGACTTTTCTGTTGCTACCTATGCGCAGCTGCTAAGGTCAATGTACTTTGCTTGCTGTGCGCAAGGTAAAATAATTTGTTGGTGCCGTGCGCAATTCAAAGGCAATATAAGTCGCAGGCTAACTCAAATCTTCCTCTTTTAGTATCCAGCTTCTATAGGGTGCGCATCATTTTAGAATTCGACTTGGCTAGTGTAATCAAATATAATTATTAACAAATTAACTTTATCCTGGGTAACGACTGAGATAAAAATATTTATTCTGGGTCTCGACTGGAATAAATTCTACTAACGTAACAACTTTATCTTGGGTAACGACTGAGATAAAGATATTTATTCTGGGTCTCGACTGGAATAAATTCTACTAACATAATAACTTTATCTTGGGTACCGACTGAGATAAAGATATTTATTCTGGGTCTCGACTGGAATAAAATTTACTAACCTAATAACTTTATCTTGGGTAGCGACTGAGATAAAGATATTTATTCTGGGTCTCGACTGGAATAAATCTTACTAAATAACAACTTTATCTTGGGTACCGACTGAGATAAAGATATTTATTCTGGGTCTCGACTGGAATAAAATTAACTAACCTAATAACTTTATCTTGGGTAACGACTGAGATAAAGATATTTATTCTGGGTCTCGACTGGAATAAATTTTACTAACTCAACAACTTTATCTTGGGTACCGACTGAGATAAAGATAGTTATTCTGGGTAGCGACTAGAATAACATAGACTAACTCAAACCTTTATCTTGGGTCTCGACTGAGATAAAGATAGTTATTCCGGGTAGCGACTAGGATAACACTCACTAATCTCAAACCTTTATCTTGCGTCTCGACTGAGATAAAGATATTTATTCTAGGCACCGACTAGAATAAACACGACTAATACAACTTTGCTTTGGGTCTCGACCGAAGTAAAGTATCTTGTTCCGGGGAACGACTAGAACAAGATAATCACTAACTATTTAATTACCAAGGCCATAAAGTCGATTCCATAGTTTTATACTGGTGAGTACATCTTTGATTAATCATATATTATATTTCATATTGATTAATATATTTATATACCTATATATATACATATAGTGCCATTGGTCAAAGTAGCCACAACTTTGACAGTATTATATTGAAATTATTATTGTGTAGTGAGTAAGCGATTTTTTTGAATATATTGAAGTTTAGTTCTTAAGTGTGAAATTGAATTCTGTTAATTTTAGTTCTAGTTGTAATGTTGTACTTAAGTTTTACGTGCGTCCAATAAACCACTGGCTATAAAATATTCCCCGGCGTTATTATTTACAGTCCACATCCTTCTCTATATTTTTTCTTGAGTGTTCTCATTGGGCAGAACATCACTTTTGACTATAAGTTAGTTTAGGTAGTGTCTTTTTTACAATTTTGTGCCTTTTGCCAATTAGTTTTAAGGAATATTTAAAAGAACCACAAAAAAGTGCCATAAATAAAGAGCAAATATAAATAAAAAAAAAATATTATAATATTATCATATTCAGCAAGCTTAAACTTTCGTTTACTTTTCCTATGTATAAAGTGTTCTTTCTCAGGTGAAAGCCCCATTTGCGGTATGTTGTGGTGGATCGTGGTGGGGAGGGGGGGGGGGTGAGGATAACTCTATTAATTTTTATCGTATCCCCTACATGGGACTCGAACTCACAACTTTTAGAATAGGTCATGTATGGATAGAGGAACTGTTTTTTTGAACTTTTATTTGGAGCCATTCCAAATAAAATTATAAATACAAGAGAAAAAACTTTCATAGTTACTGTGAGATCTATGCTCAAGCGTAGGGAGGTGCCGGTTGTAAAAGGAGTCAACTTTTTCATTCAAATATAAAATTTTATGTCAATATAACTATACTTACTTAGATCTAACAATACTCGGTATCAAATTCAAGAATCTTAGCGTAATCTATCACAGTGAATTCTAACTTACAAACTATTTACTGGGTAAGCAAGCCAGAATTAGACATATCTTTAGACAGGATGAAATTTCGGTCATATACGTCTGGTCAAAATGGTGTTGAATTATAATGCGCCGTGCAGGCGTAACAAAATAGAAATTTTGTCTTTGTTTCCCGTGCACGGGAGCAAGAGCAGAATTAGATTTGCGCTTAGATGTGATTCTATTCCAGTTTTAATAGACAAGCTCTGCTCTTCTGATGCCGGATAGTGTTTTGAATAATGGAAATATTCCAGTCGTAGAAGTTTCATTGGAAAATAATAACATCCAGCTCAGAATACTATTCTGTGCAACTCGTATTCGTTTCGCCTTTCAGAATAATGCAATACAAGGTCTGCACCAATAATCAAATCAGGGATATCCAAAACTATAGGACCAACTTTTTGAGGATTATTTTGACCCTTTTGAGCGAACTCGAGGTTAAATTAACTAAATGTTGGAAAAAATGTTATAAGTAGTAGATTAGAAAGGTAGACAATAATAATGAGTTTGTTAATAATTAGATAGACGTAGATAGATATATGTACAGTTAGCAAATTAGAAAAAGATATTATTGAACTTAATCTACATTTTTTTCAAAATGGCTGTGCACAATATTTCAGTTAATGAACGCTCTTTCGAGTTATCGGGAGCACAGCAGACGGACACGCGGCCAATCTGACAGACGCACATGAAAAACTTAGTACACCCTATTAGTTTTCATCTATAGTAACAAAATTCAAATAGCGGTTCATCCACATACATTACATACATAGAATGCAGTCTTACCAACCTAACTTTCTTTTATCAATATAAACATTCAGAAAAAATCTGGGATTGGAGCGATTACTGAGATCTTGAACCACACAGGGCCGTGTAGAATATTTAGGAAAGTCAACATAAACATGAAGGTAGAATAGAACCAATAAGATGTTGCATGAAGTTGTATGACCGGTGAGAAATTATAGAAGCTATGATAGGATAGTACAAAGCGGCCGAACTTAACTAATCTTTCACCGAAAGTCAGATGGCTGACAAAATATGCAAAAATCAACATTACTTTCTATTCTGGACAAAAAATTATCTGTAACATTCTACCTCCCCGACCAAAACGGGAAGGTGGATGAAGCGTATACTATATGTACATTATTATTATATTAAATTATTATAACGTTAAATTAATTTACGAAAATCTATTTAATGGAATACTTCGCCACATTAAGAAATTCGCTCTACCTTACATATAATTATATATAATTTACTGTGTAAAAGACTTGTAATATGCTTAGTTTTTCACTATAACTACATAAAATTTATTACATCCAGGTTGATATACTGTCAGAAGAAATCAAAACCTCCTTGAAATTACTAGCGCTCAAAGAAACTGCTTAAAAATGAAAATCTCTGGTAGTATTATACGGAAATTCTCAAAGGATTCCTTTGAAAAGACTTGAGATTCAAAGAACGGAGAACTTATGAAGCATACCATATTGTAAGGTACCGCCACCGTTGCTGCTAGTAATAGACGATCTGGTCTATCTTTTATGTCCATAAGGTTAAAACATAGATAAACCAGAGAGTAGTGTGCTGCAAAAGATTTCTGTAAAGGATGTAATAAGACAACTTGAAGAACAACTTCTGCGGCTACATTAAAGTGTTCTAGTCTTTTGTGAGGGTTTATTCCAATGCCAAACGCAATTTCAAGGAGTATACTAACCAACAGACAGACGCCCTAATGGAAAAATAATATTGAAAGCTGTTGCCTTTGTAAGTAGTCCAACGAATTGAGAAGGAAGTTTCGATTACGGTGGCATCTTTACGTATTTATGCAAAATTTTCGTTGATAAAACTGCTATCGGAAAGCATTTCAGGAGCTTTTCAAAGAAAAGGAACTAAATTATATATACAATAAAAGAGGATATGGTCCATTGAGTTTGTCAGTAGTGCAGACAGACTAAAATTTAACGAGCTCTCAAGAAGTAACTTTGTTAAATCAGAAGAAAAGAAATTCATCATTTTTCGCCCGTAAGCACACTAAATGTTCAAGAAGAGCTTTTTGTCATCCTCGAAGGTGGTTGTCTGCATAATAAATAAAACATTAATGAGAATTGTTTGACCAAGGTAACTGGAAGCTAAACATTCGAGGTGAGTACTTCAAATAGTTCACATTCATATTTTATTTATAACGTGGATAATCCAAAAGTTTCGAATATCACTCAGCAGCCTTGAAAGACTTAAGCGTTAGAAGGAGATAGTCTTCATATTTATTACATTTTTAGCAGTTCAACTGAGACAATTCAAGGTATTAGAAAAGCTGGTAGAAAAGCCATTACCAGTTTTGTTAGTGATTTCAAAGAGAACGGACGTGTAGTTGATTTGATTGTAATTTTGGAGTTTCGAACAAGATCCTAACTTTTTTGTCGCAGTTGGACCTACTAGTGCATTAACTCCTGAAACAGTTGAATTCCTTGAAAATTTATTTAATAATCCTGATACTAGTACTACTTCTGAAAGTTCTAGAAGATCTGAAGCAGTGGTTCCCATGGATAGAATTGAAAGTGGTACGTCGCTTGGGCCAAAGACCGGTGCGAGATCATGTGCTAGCGGAGTAAACCACATTGCTTGAACGTTAGTTTGAAGCTCAATCGGATTTAATGTGGATAAGACTTAGAAATCGAACACCGTCGAGTGTGGCAACATTTACAAAAACAAGAATTTTATTTTTTTATGGATATAGCACTCTAAATATATATGTACATTGTAATTTGACTATCAGAACCAGCTGAACGCAAGCTGGCTATATGGACACATCCCAGTAAACATTTGGATGGAAAATCTTCAGGGCGATATTTGGATGATATGGCCAAAATATCTTCCACGCGAAATTAAAGCAAATACTGTGAAATGATTTCTTCCTTGGCTTACGTAGACAAAAAGAAGAAGAAATCACAAACAATTCTGTTTTCTTATTTTAAACGTGGAAGCAAGAAGACAATAGTTTCGCTTATTTGTCATCTCTATGATACACGAATTTATCATTTGGAATAACGCGTCATTAGACCCAATGACAGTTCTCTAGTGATTTTATTTCCACCAATCCATATTAAAAAAAAAAAATTAATTAAATAAATATATACCTACTTTAAACAAATATCTTTTTTTCCCTTACTTTAAATTCTAAAGGATTTATTTCTACGATTCATGAACGATTTGCTTAGACGATAAGAAAGCGAAACATCTTGAAGAAACGAATAGGTTTCTTACATGATATGAAAATAACTCGTCAGGAAGAGATATGGACAAATTACTTGAAGATATAGCGTAGCAGATACGCATTCGTTTCTTCAAAATATTTTGCCTTCGGGGTAACAGTTTCTCCCGTTGGAAGTTAAGAATGCAGTACGTCCAGGTAATAAGGAAGTGAATCTTCTGCGTTTCGCCATGTTTGCTGGGGTTTAATAAATAAACGGTCAACAATACATGCGTTGCATCACTTAGTCGGTGTTAGTATTAGTATGTTACACTAAACATAGACCAAGCACCAGATAAAATGACATGCAATGGCAATGCGACATAGAACAAAAATATAAAAAACTAAATTAAATCTAACTAAAAAGATTAAATATTATATAGACGTTTTGTTAAGACATGCTTAGAGTCGTCAAGACCAAAATGCTCAGTCAAATTATTAACAGCAATGCACATGCGATTAATAGGTTGTGACAGCAAGATGCATCGCGTCAGTACCCCTTCCATTTAAGATACTGAGGAATAAGCCGCGTAGGAATTATGTTATAATTTTAATCATAAAAACACTTAACCTTTATTCGCTTACCGTCGAAAAGCTTTTATGATGGAATCTGTCGACTTTAATTCTAAAATCCTTTTATTCCATACACACATACATAATTATTTTTATTTGTTATCCCAGTAATTGGCTGTCGTGGAAATTTTAATGGTCGATAAAAGCCATCGAAACGTGATTGCACTTTAAACACGTTTAAAACAAAAAGAAAAAAATCGGATTTTCCAGCCCGATCTCAAATTTCTGTTTTATTGTGGAAATTTTTCAATGGAGCAAACCCATTTTAGCGGTGAGAGCAGTGATTGAAATGCGCTGTAGAGTACTTGAAACCTTTTACAATTCAATTAAACCCGAAGGCGTAAAAACGCAATGGCAATCTGTGAAGAGGCACTCAAATGAACATTCACAGGTGGGTTATTTAAGGGAGCACGTGCAAATACAGCTGCAAAAACAAGGCTGGAGGAAGTACTTAGAATATTTTCGTGTAGCAATACTTTTGCTACACATTGCTTCAGAGATATATGAAGGAACTACGCGTATACCTGTCTTAAATTACTTGAGGCCAATGGGTAGCAACTTTGCATTAATACGTCTGCTACCATACAAATTATACGGAAAAATTAGTTTCAACCTAAGGAACCTTACCTTGAAAACTGACTTAAAGATTTTGATGTAATTCAGTGAATCTTTAACGACACAGGTATTATCAAGGCATTGTGGAGTTTGATTGTGCCTGGCATCGACCCAGATATTTTTAACTCATATTTTCTCAAAGCCCTATTTTTAAAACGGCAAGTTATTTAGTACCTTTGTCGACCAAAAATAATTAATTATTTTTTAATAGTACTATTCCTTTTGATTACAATTTGGCAACATAGAAAAATAAAAGCGTCAAAGTTTTGACGCCATTTCTTCTGCCATTTGGCAAAACAAAAATGCAGGTGTTCATTATAATTTTATGATTAGTAAGACCATGTAAAGCAGTTTTTTGTATTGATTGATTTATATTCTGCGAGTTTTGGATTTTTAGACCATCAAAGGCACATTATTGCTGAAACAGAAATCTTCTTGTGTGTTTTTATCCTTTAATTGGGAATCTTAAAGACTTCCATCGAGGAAAGATATCGCTTGCAATCATATCAGGAACTTCGTTTTTTAAAATATTACGACGGATCTTCGTATAAGAATAATGAACTAATTTTTGACTTTTGTGCTGTAAGTCAAGCTAAGTTCCAATTTGATAATGTAGTGAATAGTTAAATATTTTTCTACATTTTAAATGAAATAAATAAAATAAAAATTTAAATTTTTGATTTACTCAATAAACATATTTAAAGTACATAAAATCATTAATAAATTAATAATTACCTATAAAAATCAAATGTATAATTTCGTAATATTAACTAAAAATAAATAAAAATGTACTGAGGATCATTTTTAATTTTCAGAACAAAAGTGACAATTATAAACTACGAAAAGAACACTTCTACGATAAATTACTTATAACTAATGAACGAAATTATACTGAAAGTGGAAATGAAAATGATTTATTCCAAGAAATCTCGTTAAATCTTTCTATATTATTTGACCCATTTAAAACTTAATTAGTTAAAATATTAGGAAAATGGAAATGGCAGAAAATAATGTTCAATTATTTTAAGCTACTCAGATAGCCCAATCTTCCCAGATGGCTCAAGCTGCTCAAATAGCTCAAGCTGCTCAGACAGCTCAAGCTTCTCAAACAGCCCAAAAGGTAACTAATGTTTTTAACAGTTTGAAAGTATTATATGATGCAATCAAAGATCTTCCGAAATTTCATGGTAATCTTAGAATTTTGTACCATTTTCTCAAAAATACGGAAGAAATTTTGTTCCTAGTTGCATGTGTGGACTACATATTATATGCAATAAGAAACAAAATAGAAGGACCAGCAAATGAAGTTCTCTCGTAAGGGTCGATATCAAGAATAACTTATGTAATTGTTCATTACTCTGATAAGTATAATGAAATATCTCTCATTAAAGACCTGCATAATTTAGCGGAACGGTCTTACTCCAAGATGCTATTGGCGGTGATAATCCCATATACGCAAGTGGAACCCTAACAGACTCCGAAAGAAATTATTCAACTATAGGGTTTTCCATTAAGAGGTGTTATTTTAATTAGCCCGCTATTTCGGTAGATGTCACTTTTGGAGCTGTCATTTTTTGACATTTGACAAGTAGAAACTACTCCATTAATAAAAATGGAACGAGACACGATTCAACAACGCATTGAAATTATTAAAATTCACTATAAAAATGGTTAGTAATCGAGGACGTAGGGCAGCCACTTTGCGATTTGGTTATGGAAAATTTCATGAAAAGGATATGGTCCTGTAGGCGTGGTCGTGGTGGTCATTTGACTGATGTTATTTTTCATTAGTAACGGAATACCTTCCTCTTTATAATGAAATAAAGATCCGATCATTTATCTCAAAAAATGGCATTTTTCTTTGAATATCAAATAACACCTGTTATTGGAAAACCCTTTATAACAACGAGTTTGAAGGCACAATATAAATAACTAAACTTATATTTTTCGAACTAGAACAGAATTTACATACAGTTCTAGTTGGGTATAGAACCTAAATAGGAATAGTGAATTAGTGAAATAGAGGCTGTCAAAATCAATCAACACATTATAGAGAAAGAAATTAATAAGCAAACCCAAATAAATGACAGAATGATGGAAAGATTTAACAATTTCTATCAAAATTAATTTTAAACCAGGTAGATAGAAATAAAAGAAATCTACAATATTTTCCAAAATGTCTTCAGTTGAAATTAAGAGAAATGAGCAAATTTACAAATCTTTTGGACTACAGGCATACTATAGTAACTCAAATGTAATCTTTAGTATTCAAATTCCCATAATATTCAATGACGCGTATTCCATTTCGGATTTAATACTATTTCCAATTATTACGACATTTACATTTATAACAAAATCCTATACTACCCTAAAGCATCTTGATATTCAATACTTCGACGAAGCATGCCCGTTTATAGAAGGAAGATACTATTATAAGTGATCTACGACCACACCAAACGATAATGAAGTTATTTTCATCCCCAAAATCATTAAGAAAAGACTCAGCCAATTTCAATCTAAAACAAGGACCCAAAATTACATCAGTACATCAACCGGAATCGGATTTCATACTCCTCGTTATTAGTCCTACTACAACTTCCTCAGAAACAAATCATTGGAACCCAGCCTTTATTCCCTTTAAAAATTGCAGTATTACAATTAACGAAGTTATATATGACAGTAAATTGTAGCGACGAATTCGTTTCAGACCGTACAGCCGATAGTTGCTAAAACCGCTGTAAAGAAATAAAATATAAAAAAGTACTTTGAAACATTTTGGTTGAAGACAGAAGGGAGATTTGTTAGGTAGGCGATTAAATTAAAATATTGTAAAAAAACAAAAATGTAATGAGTCTTAGAAAGTTTTTCATGAGAGACAGATAAAAGGAAAAGAAAAATAAACAACTTGTAAATTATAAAAAAAAAAACCAAACGACTTATCAAGAAGAATAAACAATTCAAGCAAGGAAAAAATCAACCCCTTTGATAATGAGAATGGATGTTTTCTTTGGAATTCATTTTAGGGAATAGATAAACTTTTCCTTCTAGAGTTCGCACTCCAGTAAGTCAGCGTCGACAGGACCACCTTACTTGCACATTACATATCGAGACTACTCAGTGACAGGGAAGTACCTTCTGCAGACGGCACGTACTTAATTCCGCTACTAGAAGACGTCTCTTACTGTAGTAACCTGATAATCTGGTGTCTGACATTATCACTGTGGTATTAAATCCTTCGACCTCCATCGAGTCGATATAGCTCCGATTTGGCCTACGTAATTGCATTGGTGGGGTACGAGCCAACCATTCCAGGTGCCTACAGCAGATCAGTTTTGCCGAAGATATTCGAAGTTATTAGCTGTGCTCTAATTTCGACTAGAACTATCAACTCAAGAACAACTTTCCAGTTCTCTATCGAAGTCATTAGCCGTGCTCTAGTTTCGACTAAAACTATCAACTCAAGAACAACTTTCCAGTTCTCTATCGAAGTCATTGGCTGTGCTGTAGTTTCGGCCAGAGCCACTAACTCTAGGACGATCCTTCAGTTCTCTGACGAATATATTAGCTACGCTGCGGCTTCAGCCTGAGTTACTACTTATCAGAAGACGCTACTCTTATAGCCTCTATGCCGCTTAGGGGTTTCGGCATAATTGAGAAATATAATAAATCCCCTAAAAAATCAACCAATACCTATTGGGATGATATACTCACATACTCACCTATGTTTAACGAGATCAATGCAACTATCAAAGATCCATATTTGGAAAAGGTGGAAGCCTACCATTTCGAAAACAGACAAGCAATAGAACTTCTGGAACCAAAATCAATAAAGACAGATAACGTATCTTATTGACTTATAGTTTATCTCTGCATTACTACTACATTTTACGTAATCACACAGCTGAAAATGTGCAAAACACTCAGTACAACAAGGGGCCCTTATTTTACCCTATTCAGGAATTTTTTGATATTGAATTAGAGTAACAAAGTTAGCATATAAGCCCAAATTTATGAATTTTATTGAATAAAACAATTTTGAAATTAATCAAAATATAACTGGTTGAATGAGCACTGTGAAAGACGAATCGTAATTATTTATTTATTGTATGAGCAAAGTTTTCTGGTTCGCAAACTGTTGCACGATTTACTTGGTTTTAATTGATTTAGTCGACTATTCAGTTGTTGTTTTTTTTTTTTGTTAATTTTAAGTTCCAATGTGCGCTTAATCATAAAATGGAGAGGTGCCGGTTTAATAAATGATAAAACTAGAGAATTCAAAAATATCAAACAAATTCAATATATTTCAATTCATCACAGAATAATTCTTAACCTAGGCAATTCAATTCAACTTTATAAATTCACAAAATTTTCGCTTAAATATAATTATAGACCCCATTACTACTTAATACTTCAATTATTATACTCTAAATGAAATCTATGGGTTATAGTGGAACCTAGGGAACTGCTAAGGGGTTCCTCTTGAAACTTACTTTTATCCTTTTTTCAGAAAACTTTTATTGTAATGGCTCTTCTTTGGTTTGCATTTATTTTTTTAAAATAGAAAAATAATTTTACACTTTTCTATATTTAAATATTTTAAAAACTTTTATTTTTATAACTATATTTTACAGCTATTGCTTTCAATAAATTAATATTTTTGTATATCACTTCTACAAAGAAACAAAATCAAGACTCAACTGACATTAAATGCTTTTTTCTAAAAACTATATTTTTACATGAATCGTGGCCTGACTAAAACTATCCGTTGCAAACGTGACATAGTTTTAACGAACAAATTACAAACTACACGAGATGAGTTATCGAATAAAGCTGAAACAGTGAACCATGAAAGTATAAAGTACTTACTAAAAATGAAGCAATTCCATCGCCTGTGGCGATAATGAGTTTGTCATTCCGTTTGTAACGCACAGAAATAACAATGGTAGAGCAAAATAGATTGGACACCTGCGCATAATATTCAGTGTAATATTGGTTTTTGCATGTACCTCTCTCCGTTCGTCCGTGCGCACGATATCTCGAGAACTCATGTATTTAGAGAGCTGACATTTTGTACGCGGACTTTACAAAAACAAAAAAGTAAAGCTAAGTTCGGAAATGAGACAAATCAGGCAATTCCTTCGTGGGGTTGCCATACAAAAATTTTGTTTTCCACTATATATTTGGATATTTGCCTGAGAACGGATCGACATAGAGAGCTGAAATTTATATACATTTTCTATTTACGTTAGGGCAGTGAAATATGACTTTTTTGAAAGATTTCAAGCTATCTGAGAAAAAGTGAATTTTAAAAATATACGCGAAAAGGACAAAGATCTTATACTTTATCCTTGAATTTATTCACTAAAATAAAGGGTTTTCCAATAAGAGGTGTTATTTTGATATTCAAAGATATAAATGATCAGATCTTTATTTCATTATAAAGAGGAAGGTATGCCGTTAATAATGGAAAATAACATCAGCCAAATGACCACCATGACCACGCCTACAGGACCATATCCTTTTCATGAAATTTTCCATAACCAAATCGCAAAATGGCTGCTGGTTTCGTTGCTTGTATGGCACGTAGCGCCGTCTTGTTGAAAGTAAACGTTGTCCAGATCAATACCATCCAATTCTGGCCATAAAAAATCATTAATCATCTGTCGATAGCGCAATCCATTCACCGTAACTGTTGCTCCAGCCTCATTTTCGAATAAATAAGGTCCAATGACCCCCTGGGACCATAAACCCCAAACAGTCACACGTTGAGGATAGAGAGGCTTTTCAACAATAACTCTTGGGTTTTCCGAGCCCCAGATGTGACAATTTTGCTTGTTGACGAAGCCATCGAGGTGGAAATGGGCCTCATCACTCAAGATGAGTTTTCGATGGAATTCCGGATCATTTTCATGCACTTCAAGGACCCAATCAGCAAAGAATCGACGTTGTTGATGATCGGCTGGCTTGAGTTCTTGTATTAACTGAACTTTATAAGCCTTAAGACCCAAATCTATATGCAAAATACGGTGTAATGACGTTTGTGGAATTCCTAAGTCCACACAACGACGAGGAATGGACAAACCTGGGTTTTCTTCAACACTTTCGGCTACAGCAGCAATATTCTCGGCTGTTCTTGAGCGACGTGCACGGGTTTTATTCTTCGCATCACTATCTTGTCCCGACAGCTAGAAGTTTTCTACCAATTTCTGTATTGCGGTCCGACAAGGTGCTTCACGACGACCCAAAAATGTTCGAGTTTTACGAACCGTCTCTGCCACATTTTCACCATTTTTATAGTGAATTTTAATAATTTCAATGCGTTGCTGAATCGTGTCTCGTTCCATTTTTATTAATGGCGTAGTTTCTACTTGCCAAATGTCAAAAAATGACAGCTCCAAAAATGACATCTACCGAAATAGCGGGCTAATTAAAATAACATCTCTTATTTGAAAACCATGTATATTAAAATTTCAACAGGATCAAGGAGTAAAAAATCAGGAAAATTTCACCAATCTTACATTTGCTCATAATGTAGCGAAATCCTTTTCCACACCACCGTTGAGGTAGAGTTCAAGGCGCGTTTTGTTTTACGTAGTATCGCCAATAGGCCCAATCTACGGTGTTTCCTCGTTGCATCGTATTAATCATGTGTTCTAAAATATGACATCATGGTCTGGGTTTTTTGGATTGTCCTGGTTGAATTTCGTCGATTTCTTACTCGACGCAATTCTCACTTATAAAGTCGTTATCTTCGAGTCGCTCGTTGTATGTATATTTCTCTTTGATATTGTAACTTTATTAATATTTTGTATTTTTAAAAATTAATTATATATTATATTATATTATATTATATATAATTTCACGCTAAGAAGGAATGAAACTTACCTATTTCAATTAATTTTTGAGTATCTATCTAACTGCTTAAATTAACAATTAAATTTTGATATTTTTTTCTTTATATAAACTTTAATGGAATTCGTTAGAAGAATGAGAAATATTCGTTACTTTAACATGTACTTTCGTGATATGTATAAGACAGTGCACTTTCCGCATTGATGGAATTGGGCGAATCATTTCGTATTCATAATTTAGTAGTTCTTTTGCCTTTTTGTATTTTTCGGCGGTCATAAAATTAAAATTAATATTGGGTATATTTTCCTTAGCCCATTTTTGAAGTTCCAGTGGTGTAATTAGTTCATCCTTGTATGGAAAGTATAAGTTTAATCTTACTGCAAGTCGCTTTACTATTCCGCTAAGACCGTCGCAGATATTTTTTCCATATGCAGTACCAAAGAAATTTAATTCGGCTGTAATTTGAAATTCCTCCTTATGCTTACTCAAATTAAAATAGTTTTAGCGGTAAATTTTTGTACTTGTAACAAATGTTTGTATTAAAAGCTTAGTCAAATAATGCTGAAAAAGATGATCTAAAAAGTCCATTACAACGACTATCTCATCAATTTGTAGGTTACAGATAATTATTTTTTTGATCTTTAATAATGGCGAAGTAAGGTTGGCATGTACTCGATAAAGTTATGATTAAATTCGTCTGCAGATTCCAATTTTCTTTCCAATTTCGACCGAACTTTAGATGTCCATTGGCTAAACAAGTCCATTTACTGGCTTCATTGCCGATCTGTTGAGCAGCTTGATGAGGAGTTTTTGCTACTCCAG
This sequence comes from Dioctria rufipes, assembly GCA_963924295.1. Lineage (NCBI taxonomy): Eukaryota > Metazoa > Arthropoda > Insecta > Diptera > Asilidae > Dioctria > Dioctria rufipes. The sequence goes on along the minus strand of OZ002744.1, from coordinate 53,715,461 downwards.
ACACCATACTTCGAGCCATTTCCCAGGCAGACCGATCAGATATTTTCACGGGTCGGCCAATTTTGGGTTTTAGAAATTCCAGGCTCGCATATATATATTTTACATTTCTCAGCAATATCTCTTGAAGATTTTCCTTCGCGAGAAAGTTCAAGGACTTTTTCCTTAATGTGCACTGCAATTGGCTTCGTGATTACTTTTGAATTAATACACTTATTAAGGTGCGAATTTTCGCAATTTTTTTAACGTTAATAGCGGTAAATACGAAATGGTCACGTACGCCATCTGTGGTACAAAAGTTGTCTTTTTCCACATAACTGTAATTTTTTCTTAGTATTTAGATGAAGTAAAAATTAAAAGCAACATGTTCTGAATATACAACCTTAAGTGTAAGTAATAACATTCTTTTCATTTCCTTCGGCCTTTCAGTTAGTGCGTAATAGATATTTAAAAGCAAAAGTGTGGATCATCTTTCCACTTTTACTCTTCACATATGTAGTTTTTATAAGTTTATGATAGGGATATAACTTAAGGAAAGCATTTCTGCGACTTAGGCAAGACAAGTAAGTACTTAGAAAATTGACAACTAGTACACGCTTATAAGTCAGGGTTGTAAATGAGCGGATTCATTTGTCATATCAACTCAGGACTTGAGTCCGCTCAAAACTTGAGCGGTAATTTATCGCTCGAAACTTGAGCGGGTTCGCTGCTTGAGCGGACTCATCATTTCAGTTGAGCGGACTCAAATTATGTTTTAATTAACATAACGAGAATCTGATTTAATTCACATTGAAACTGAAATTTCAATTAAATAAGAAAATCTCACAAAACCGTCATTCATTGTATTATGCTAATTTTCTTAGCCAACATTTCTTCTACGCTACGCCATTTTGGGATTCAGATTTTGAAGATGACCAAAATTCAATAGAGGGTCAGAAATTGTTCTTGGAGTATAATTTTTCCACAGATAAATTTTCGAGGGTATTTGAAAACAAACTTTTTTCGGTGATAAGAATCTTTTTACCGAATACAACACAGAACTGCCTAGTACGGCTTCGGTGGAAGTATTATTAAGGATAGGAAAACTAACGTTAACTCCTAATAGATGTCGTCTAAAGTACGAAAATTTTTAAATGCAAGTGATGCTACATATCTATGGAAAAATGTAAGTACAATTACCTTGAATTGAATTATAACATTTTACTGGGTGAACAAGTATTTGAATTTGTACATTATATTGAGAGGAAGAAAAGTGTTCGCTAAGAAAATTAGCAAAAGCTAAATTAATATAATATAATAAATGACTTTTTTGGGAGCTTTTCCAATTTGAATTAAATTTCAGTTTCAGTTTCAATTTTAGTTAAATCAGATTCTCCTTATGTTATTTGAAACATTATTTGAGTCCGCTCAACTCAAATGATGAGTCCGCTCAAGCAGTGAGTCCGCTGAAGACTTGAGTTCGCTAAAGTCAACTCAAGCAGTGAGTCCGCTCAAGATTAAGTCGGCTCAACCAGTGAGTCCGCTCAAATTTCGTGCGTTGAACCACCGCTGAACTGTTGAGCGGACTCATTGATTGAGCGGAATCAATGCTTGAGTTGAGCGACGATTTGAGTCACAATTTGAGTACTTTAAATCCCTACCTAAAGACAACTTGTTTCTTTCTAAAGCTTGTTATAAGAGCCACAAAATTTAAGACTATTTATCATCGTTAATATGAGTCAGAAAATGTCTCGAAATTTCATGAAATTTTAAAGAAGATAAGAATTTATTGTGAGGAAATATTAATTTTTTTGCTCCTCTGATGGTATCTCAAAATTTCAATATGTTTTAGTAGATAATATAAGGTATAAAATATAAAAAAAATTCTTTTTCTTGATATCCTCATACGCATATATTTTTAAGGTGTTTTGGATAGCTTGAAGTCTAATCTTTCAAATGAGACATATTTCACTGTCCTAAAGTAAATCGAAAAATATATATGAACTTTTAAAAAAGACCAGGACATCATTTTTGTGAAATTTTGAAAATGCCATAACTCGCGAAATACGCATTTTAGGAGAAAATTTTTTAATTTGTGTTTTTATTTTACAAACCCTCCAAGTATGTAAAATTTAAAAAACTTGGTGATGGTCATGTCACACTTTTCGTGATCTATGGTCGATTTATTTTGGAAAGACCCCAACGGAATATCAATACTTTGGCATTACGCTTTGCAGCTTTTTAGAAACATAGCCTAGAAAATGAATAGTTGAACTCATTTTGTATATTCATATTCAGCACAAAATACAGAAACGAAGGGAAAGCTCGCCTATATAAAGTCGATTTTTTGGAATGGGATACATCGTATCATAAATGCAGTCCCTCTATCCCAAACCACATAAGTATATAGTAAGGCCATGTAACAACAACAATGAGCAGCAGATATAATTCCAGGGTAATTTAATTGCCACAAATTGATCTACTGGATTTCAATGACAGGGGATTTGCCCCTATTTCCGGCACTTAGTGAATGGAGCCCAACCAGGCTCTTCCATAGTTATTGAACTATATATAACTAGACCTCCATAATGGCACTTTACACTATACTTCGCCATTGCATAAATTTATTTAGATTCTGCCTATTTCATTATTATGGCTGTCACCTATCGAGTGATAGTTTGGAAATTTATGTAAAAGGTTTGAAATTCCGAAAAGGGTGAAGCCGAACATAGTATAAAATATACTTTACACTCTTTTCAAAATGAGTGTTGTTGTGTATTTTACGTCAATGTACGTATGGTGTATATAGTAAGAAAGCTTGATGCTAACTGGTGGCTGAGCCAACTTACAACTAGATAAGAAAATCTCCATATAAACCCGGATCACTTTTTGAAAGCTCTTTAACTTTTTATTCAAAAAAAGAAGGATATCATTGGAAAAAATTTATGTGGCATAATACAGCCAGGGAGAGAGCGAGAATGTGTAGAGCTTTCTATTATAGGGCCATTAGCTCGTTTTAGTTGGACCGAGTTTTTGTACGACTTTGTACATCTAGATGTAAGTTATCTCAGCTGGTGGTAAACTAATTTTTCTAATTTTCTTAAGTCTACTCTATACACTCAAAGAAAAGTTGCATAGATTCGCAGAGGTGCAATAACTATATTCTAGTTATCCCAAGTTATGAACTCCTAAAAATTAGATAAAAATCTTACTATTTAGATGTTGCATCTATTTTATAGCTTTATGTTGATGAGACAACTATAACAAAGTAGATATTTTTGTGCAATGTAATCTTGTAACGAGGGCAGAGAAAATGGTTGTGAGAACGACCAATATTCAATTTGGTGTTCTTGTGACATCATGACTTCAGCTGGAAACAGGTGTACGACTAATAAAGCAGTTTGCAATATCTTCGCATTATACTTCCTATAGTTAAATGCTTGGCGATTTGTGAATTGTTTATTAAAAAACAGTCACATCCAGTGCTATTGTAATTAAGCATTAAGCCATGGTTAAGTAATTCACTTCGCATAGTGAAATGCTGAGCTGGAATTACTGTTTATTTACTAGCAGTGTTGTGGTCTCCAGCTAGCAGTAGTGACTGATGTAATGCTTTCCGATTAATTGCAAATTATTGCACTGGTCACTAGGTCAGAGTCGCTTCCTCCTGTAATGATTCTAATAGGGGGCCCGACTTTGCGAGTGGATCGGGTTCGTCAGTTGCGTTTTTCCGTGATGGAGTTATGAGTATCTAAATTCGCGTTCTTTTTAGAATTAATTGAATACCAGAACTAAAGTTTTTATATGCGGCTTATGCGAGTGTTTTATTAGGGACATGACAAATTGGCGCAGCCGGTAAATCGAGTCCCTTAGCAATTAAAACACTCCATTCTCAACAAATGCACTACTTTTATTTAATTCGAAGATCTTACTGACTGACTTGACTTTTACTTAATCTAACTATTGTGCCGACCCATCGCTGTTTAATTGCAGCCCGAACTGACCACACCAATTTAGTTGCGCACCTCGAAAACTTACAGACGGAACTCCGAAGTAGAGTCTGATCCTCAACATATGTAATTATTATTGTATAGCAACAGTTGACAACCGATGACGAAGCTGCTGGCTAATGTCACCGATGGCAACCAGCTGTGCTGTTGTAAACAAAACGAGCAATGACCGTGCTCTGTGCGAAGTAGCATGTTTAGTCACTGCAGCCATAATGTAAACAATCATCACATTATTTAATAATAAATGGGCACTTTACTGTGCAAGGTAATGTGTTGCGCTATTGCTTGCTACTTTACTACCGGTACACCTGCCAGCCTCTTGCTTGTGTGTACTTGTAGACTGAGCCACAACACCTGTTTCTAGGAGTTGTCCGTGGTTGTCACTTCGTATTCGATCTCTCATTGCTGAGCGTGAATACCTGTACCAACTGTGAAGGCGAGGTTTATATAAAGCTGTCCGCAACCAGATGACTTCAGAAGTTAGGCGAGCAAAACGACAATATTTTAGCCCGAAATTTGACGAAGATCTTAGGCCTAAAGCTCCGTGGCGATTTAAGTCCCGAATATTTTGAGGTCTATTAGCATATATGCATTTTGCATATATGTAGTTAACTAATGGTTTACATCATCCTGCTGCCTGGAAGATGGCAACAGTTTTTCCTATTGCAGAAAACTCTTCTCCTGATCACCAGCTGAGCCCCGCCCAATAAGTTTATTTTGTTTCATATCCAAAGTCTTGGAAAGCTAGTAGATAGTCGAATTTTGTTAAGGCGAATAGTTTTGTCGAAGGTTGTCAATCGGGTTTTCGGCGTATCCACAGCTGAGAGACTGCAGTTCTGAAGATTACCTCTGATTTGACAAAAGCTTTGGATCAGGGCAAGTTCAGTGTTATGGTACTGCTGAACTTTTTGAAAGCCTTCGACAGTGTGGACCATCGTATCCTTCCCTAGAAAGTTGGTGCTTCCTTTAATTTTAGTAGTTCTGACATTGCACTGTTAAGGGATTCCTTGGCAGACAGTCAACTAGTATATATCAATAATAATTCATTCTCTGCATTATCATTACTTTGTGGCGTGCCTCAAGGTTCAATACTGGGACCTCTGCTATTCAGCATATTTATTAATGATCTGACAGATTTAGTTCAAGATGTACAGGTTCACTCAAATGCCGTGATGTACAGCTCTATTTAAGCCGGCCGATCGGTCTTCTTGAAGACTTTATTGAACGTATAAAAAGTTATTTGGAAGGAATTACCATGATGCCAAGGCTAATCGTTTGATATGAAATCCTGCAAAGTGTCATTGTCTTAAATTTTACAATAACGGTTTAATTAAAATCCCATCAGTGGCTTTAGATAATGTTTCTCTGCCTATTTTAAGTAGAGTTAAAACGCTTGGAATTATCTTGAATCAACACATGAAATGTTGTGATTACAAAAGCCATGGTCAAGTTAATGCAGACTCTGGTATCTATGGCTTTCATTGGTCTGCTGTTTGTTAGCATACGCCTAAGATTAAGTAAGGTTTTAGTCTTGCCCCACTTCACCTATGGTAGAAATATGTTTTCCAAGCTGGATAGCTTCTGTGCCAGGAAAGTCACAGTGGCATTCAACAACTTTATTCGGCTTGTTTTTGGGCTGCGCAGATTTGAAAATATTTCGCATTTCCTTTCGCGTTTGGTCGGATGCCCCTTGACTACGAATTTGAAAAGTCGAGCTTTAGTTTTTTTATATTCTCTACTTAGCTCGAACAAACCAGAGTACTTACGAGAATTATTAAATTTTTAACGTCACAACGTAACAGGAACATATTAATTCTACTATTACATAAGTCCTGCATGGAAGGCTCCTATACTGTTGAAACAGCTCGTTTATGGAATAATCTCTCGTTAAATGTTCAGAATGTTGGCACTGCTGGCTCGTTTAAGAGATGCATTGAAACATAACGTAACACAATTATTTTCTTCATTTGTCTTTGTAATATAATTTTTTTAAATAAATTTAACAATTTAACTTCTTCTTTAATTAATAAGAATTTTATATTTTTAATTCTTATTTTAAGTAGTTCGGTACCTTTCTAGCACCGCTTTATTTAACGTACAAGAAAATATGTGAACAATAACCATAAATAAATATATTATTATTATATTTGATATTTGATATTTGATCAGCTACTAATGTACTTTTAACCAACTTTTATATAGTTGATTGCGTATAAAGTATAATTATTACCAACTACGCATTCATTTATTGTAGTTTCTACCGTCTCTTATTTTAGATATTATATCTATAAAATTAGGATCTAGTAATTATATTTTATTTTCTTCGTAATTAAAATATATTCATTAATGGCATATTTTCATTACTAGGTAAATAAAAATAGGGCTGCTAGAACTTATTATAATTGATAAAAATATATTTTATATATATATTTTTTAAAGAGATATAATAATTTATTTTCAACTGTTAAATAAAATTAAAAATTAATTGATTTCACTTTTGGTTGAATTGAATGTTTTTCCTTTAGACTTTTCCCAAAATTTCAGTTCATAGTTATTCGGATAGTGATCAGTCTGCGGATTACAAATAAAATTAGATTAGAAATCGAAAAGTTTTAATATATCTTTAAACTAAATAATGATTTTTTTTTAAAGACTCCTGTACCTCAATAGTTATCGGCTGTAGAAGTTGCTCTTCTCTTTTTCCTGACGATTTTTACAACATAGGACAATAACAAGAGATCCATATTTTAATTGTTCCTGTTAAACAAAAACTATTATACGAATTTTAATAATGTTATTACAAGTGGTTACCAGTAGGTTCTTAATTGATTGTAATGATTTATTTCTGCTAGAAGCTTTATTCAGCTGATTATTTTCATATCTATGTACTTACTACAAAAATTAAATTAAATTGTTTACATTAAAGAATTAATTTAATTCTATTTACATGTTTATATTCATATTTTCACATAATGCTGGAAATTGTTTGGTGTATTCCGAAGTGTAAATATTATGCTATGGTCATATGTATGAAAAAACAATTTTATTTTCAATATATCAGTTTACTTCAATAATGTGGTTAGTTCCTAATTACCAGTTTACAAGAGTTTAATTAATAAAATGATTTTATTTTTACTTTTACATTGAATACACTGCTATGATTTCTAAATTATTTTAATTAATGAAGCTATAATTATGGTTATCAATAAATATATAGACATCACTAGTAGCAATACTTAAATACCTATATACTCACAAGCAATCATAAATTTAGTTACTTACACGTATGTTTGTAGTGGCTGAGAGTATAGTAGTAGTTGTGGACTAATTTTTTATGTGTTTTGCATGAGCTCCAGCTATACTTTTGCTTTTATTTTTGTAATACTTACATATTAAGTTTATGGTTGAAAATACGAAAGAAATTTGTTCTGATGAATGATTTAACCTCTGAGCAACTTTGGCGATAAATTTTAATTATAAATCCATATTCAGCACATTAAAGTCTATCATAATATATAAAGTATCAATCCAAATCCATGAATAAGCCCCTGTGTGAGATCTAGTCTCGAGCGTAAGGGAGGGTGCCGGTTTTAAAATGGATAACTCAGCTTTGATGCAGTTCAAATATAAATTTTATTAAAATAATTCATATACTTAACCTAATATCACAAATTCAATAGTTTCAATTCAAATAATAACTTACAATCTAATAAAATTACTAATACTATTAAAAAATTCAACTAAATTTCAATTAAAATCCAACAACAACAATGACGACAATTTAAAAATCCAAAATAAAAATTCAATATAAAATCGTGCTGCCTTGCCCACACTCTCTGTCCTTAGTTCTGTTTCTAGAAAGAAGAAGAAGAAAGCTTTTATTTCTTCGGAATTAAATAACGACAATTTTAGAAGGAATTTCTGAGAAAGAGAGCGACGATGTAGCAGAATTAAACTTCGGCTGCAACGTGCTGAGACATGTAAGCAGAATTATACTTCTGTTACAGTGAGTATTGAAACGCGTAGGCAGAATTATACTCCTGCAAAAACGTGCTGGGGCGTGTAAACAGAATTAAACTTCTGTCACAGCGAATGTTTAAAACGTCTGCGCAGAACTATACTTCAATCGCAACGTTCTAGAGCGTGTAAGCAGAATTAAACTTCTGTTACACGATTGGGGATCAAGTGTCAGATTTTTGGGAGTGGGGATTTTAATAGAATTAGACTTCTATATGAAGGATAGAGCAAAATTATACTTTTGCCTTTAGGATGGGATTCTGATTAGACTCTGATGGAGGAGATTTTCAGATTAAACTCTGAAATTATAATATGCGGCAAAATTGGATGTTGGATATAAGTAGAATTATACTTCTATATGAAGGAATAAACAAAATTATACTTTTGTTCAAAGGATAGGAAACAGATTAGACTCTGGTGGAGGATGCTTTCAGATTAGACTCTGAAAACCGAATGGTGATTTAGCTGTGGCTCGCCGCCTTTTTATAGCCGCCGTGAACAGCTATGTCCCAGCTTCATAATATGTTGCCCTGGCAACGCTTGGTTCGATGGTCCAAATTTGATTGTGGCGACACCAGCTGTTTGACGTAATGTCATTAGATGACATTACAAAAAATGTAAACATTTGGAGGGAAGTGGAATTTTAGGTAAGTTTGAGCTATTTTATTTATTTTACATATTATTAATGTGTTTTCTATTTAATTTCAGCTCAAAAAATATGTTGGACGGCTGTAGGAAGGATTGGGATGGGTTGTATTTGTTCAGGACGTTTGAGGAATCAGATAAGTTTCTCTCATAAAAATATGGTACATTGATTCTTTATGTTTCCCTTTTTTTGTATTTTTTAGAAAAAAGTTTTCATCGAGGGATGTAATTGGTGTGCAGGAATTCAACGAGGGATTCGTAGCGACATAAATATGTATGTGGACTGAACACCCTGTTTTGACATATTTACACAAATTTTATCTTATTTATATTTTTCTAAAATTTCTTTAAGTACGTGTATGTTATATAGAATTTTCCATTACAGAACAACTTTTTGCAAAACGCAACTATAAATTGAAAGTGTTAGTAACAATCAAATAAAATAATAACATATTTATTTATGGTTATTGTTCACATATTATCTTGTACGTTAAATAAAGCGGTGCTAGAAAGGTACCGAACTACTTAAAATAAGAATTAAAAATATAAAATTCTTATTAATTAAAGAAGAAGTTAAATTGTTAAATTTATTTAAAAAAATTATATTACAAAGACAAATGAAGAAAATAATTGTGTTACGTTATGTTTCAATGCATCTCTTAAACGAGCCAGCAGTGCCAACATTCTGAACATTTAACGAGAGATTATTCCATAAACGAGCTGTTTCAACAGTATAGGAGCCTTCCATGCAGGACTTATGTAATAGTAGAATTAATATGTTCCTGTTACGTTGTGACGTTAAAAATTTAATAATTCTCGTAAGTACTCTGGTTTGTTCGAGCTAAGTAGAGAATATAAAAAAACTAAAGCTCGACTTTTCAAATTCGTAGTCAAGGGGCATCCGACCAAACGCGAAAGGAAATGCGAAATATTTTCAAATCTGCGCAGCCCAAAAACAAGCCGAATAAAGTTGTTGAATGCCACTGTGACTTTCCTGGCACAGAAGCTATCCAGCTTGGAAAACATATTTCTACCATAGGTGAAGTGGGGCAAGACTAAAACCTTACTTAATCTTAGGCGTATGCTAACAAACAGCAGACCAATGAAAGCCATAGATACCAGAGTCTGCATTAACTTGACCATGGCTTTTGTAATCACAACATTTCATGTGTTGATTCACGATAATTCCAAGCGTTTTAACTCTACTTAAAATAGGCAGAGAAACATTATCTAAAGCCACTGATGGGATTTTAATTAAACCGTTATTGTAAAATTTAAGACAATGACACTTTGCAGGATTTCATATCAAACGATTAGCCTTGGCACCATGGTAATTCCTTCCAAATAACTTTTTATACGTTCAATAAAGTCTTCAAGAAGACCGATCGGCCGGCTTAAATAGAGCTGTACATCACGGCATTTGAGTGAACCTGTACATCTTGAACTAAATCTGTCAGATCATTAATAAATATGCTGAATAGCAGAGGTCCCAGTATTGAACCTTGAGGCACGCCACAAAGTAATGATAATGCAGAGAATGAATTATTATTGATATATACTAGTTGACTGTCTGCCAAGGAATCCCTTAACAGTGCAATGTCAGAACTACTAAAATTAAAGGAAGCACCAACTTTCTAGGGAAGGATACGATGGTCCACACTGTCGAAGGCTTTCAAAAAGTTCAGCAGTACCATAACACTGAACTTGCCCTGATCCAAAGCTTTTGTCAAATCAGAGGTAATCTTCAGAACTGCAGTCTCTCAGCTGTGGATACGCCGAAAACCCGATTGACAACCTTCGACAAAACTATTCGCCTTAACAAAATTCGACCATCTACTAGCTTTCCAAGACTTTGGATATGAAACAAAATAAACTTATTGGGCGGGGCTCAGCTGGTGATCAGGAGAAGAGTTTTCTGCAATAGGAAGAACTGTTGCCATCTTCCAGGCAGCAGGATGATGTAAACCATTAGTTAACTACATATATGCAAAATGCATATATGCTAATAGACCTCAAAATATTCGGGACTTAAATCGCCACGGAGCTTTAGGCCTAAGATCTTCGTCAAATTTGGGGCTAAAATATTGTCGTTTTGCTCGCCTAACTTCTGAAGTCATCTGGTTGCGGACAGCTTTATATAAACCTCGCCTTCACAGTTGGTACAGGTATTCACGCTCAGCAATGAGAGATCGAATACGAAGTGACAACCACGGACAACTCCTAGAAACAGGTGTTGTGGCTCAGTCTACAAGTACACACAAGCAAGAGGCTGGCAGGTGTACCGGTAGTAAAGTAGCAAGCAATAGCGCAACACATTACCTTGCACAGTAAAGTGCCCATTTATTATTAAATAATGTGATGATTGTTTACATTATGGCTGCAGTGACTAAACATGCTACTTCGCACAGAGCACGGTCATTGCTCGTTTTGTTTACAACAGCACAGCTGGTTGCCATCGGTGACATTAGCCAGCAGCTTCGTCATCGGTTGTCAACTGTTGCTATACAATAATAATTACATATGTTGAGGATCAGACTCTACTTCGGAGTTCCGTCTGTAAGTTTTCGAGGTGCGCAACTAAATTGGTGTGGTCAGTTCGGGCTGCAATTAAACAGCGATGGGTCGGCACAATAGTTAGATTAAGTAAAAGTCAAGTCAGTCAGTAAGATCTTCGAATTAAATAAAAGTAGTGCATTTGTTGAGAATGGAGTGTTTTAATTGCTAAGGGACTCGATTTACCGGCTGCGCCAATTTGTCATGTCCCTAATAAAACACTCGCATAAGCCGCATATAAAAACTTTAGTTCTGGTATTCAATTAATTCTAAAAAGAACGCGAGTTTAGATACTCATAACTCCATCACGGAAAAACGCAACTGACGAACCCGATCCACTCGCAAAGTCGGGCCCCCTATTAGAATCATTACAGGAGGAAGCGACTCTGACCTAGTGACCAGTGCAATAATTTGCAATTAATCGGAAAGCATTACATCAGTCACTACTGCTAGCTGGAGACCACAACACTGCTAGTAAATAAACAGTAATTCCAGCTCAGCATTTCACTATGCGAAGTGAATTACTTAACCATGGCTTAATGCTTAATTACAATAGCACTGGATGTGACTGTTTTTTAATAAACAATTCACAAATCGCCAAGCATTTAACTATAGGAAGTATAATGCGAAGATATTGCAAACTGCTTAATTAGTCGTACACCTGTTTCCAGCTGAAGTCATGATGTCACAAGAACACCAAATTGAATATTGGTCGTTCTCACAACCATTTTCTCTGCCCTCGTTACAAGATTACATTGCACAAAAATATCTACTTTGTTATAGTTGTCTCATCAACATAAAGCTATAAAATAGATGCAACATCTAAATAGTAAGATTTTTATCTAATTTTTAGGAGTTCATAACTTGGGATAACTAGAATATAGTTATTGCACCTCTGCGAATCTATGCAACTTTTCTTTGAGTGTATAGAGTAGACTTAAGAAAATTAGACAAATTAGTTTACCACCAGCTGAGATAACTTACATCTAGATGTACAAAGTCGTACAAAAACTCGGTCCAACTAAAACGAGCTAATGGCCCTATAATAGAAAGCTCTACACATTCTCGCTCTCTCCCTGGCTGTATTATGCCACATAAATTTTTTCCAATGATATCCTTCTTTTTTTGAATAAAAAGTTAAAGAGCTTTCAAAAAGTGATCCGGGTTTATATGGAGATTTTCTTATCTAGTTGTAAGTTGGCTCAGCCACCAGTTAGCATCAAGCTTTCTTACTATATACACCATACGTACATTGACGTAAAATACACAACAACACTCATTTTGAAAAGAGTGTAAAGTATATTTTATACTATGTTCGGCTTCACCCTTTTCGGAATTTCAAACCTTTTACATAAATTTCCAAACTATCACTCGATAGGTGACAGCCATAATAATGAAATAGGCAGAATCTAAATAAATTTATGCAATGGCGAAGTATAGTGTAAAGTGCCATTATGGAGGTCTAGTTATATATAGTTCAATAACTATGGAAGAGCCTGGTTGGGCTCCATTCACTAAGTGCCGGAAATAGGGGCAAATCCCCTGTCATTGAAATCCAGTAGATCAATTTGTGGCAATTAAATTACCCTGGAATTATATCTGCTGCTCATTGTTGTTGTTACATGGCCTTACTATATACTTATGTGGTTTGGGATAGAGGGACTGCATTTATGATACGATATATCCCATTCCAAAAAATCGACTTTATATAGGCGAGCTTTCCCTTCGTTTCTGTATTTTGTGCTGAATATGAATATACAAAATGAGTTCAACTATTCATTTTCTAGGCTATGTTTCTAAAAAGCTGCAAAGCGTAATGCCAAAGTATTGATATTCCGTTGGGGTCTTTCCAAAATAAATCGACCACAGATCACGAAAAGTGTGACATGACCATCACCAATTTTTTTTAAATTTTACATACTTGGAGGGTTTGTAAAATAAAAACACAAATTAAAAAATTTTCTCCTAAAATGCGTATTTCGCGAGTTATGGCATTTTCAAAATTTCACAAAAATGATGTCCTGGTCTTTTTTAAAAGTTCATATATATTTTTCGATTTACTTTAGGACAGTGAAATATGTCTCATTTGAAAGATTAGACTTCAAGCTATCCAAAACACCTTAAAAATATATGCGTATGAGGATATCAAGAAAAAGATTTTTTTTTATATTTTATACCTTATATTATCTACTAAAACATATTGAAATTTTGAGATACCATCAGAGGAGTAAAAAATTAATATTTCCTCACAATAAATTCTTATCTTCTTTAAAATTTCATGAAATTTCGAGACATTTTCTGACTCATATTAACGATGATAAATAGTCTTAAATTTTGTGGCTCTTATAACAAGCTTTAGAAAGAAACAAGTTGTCTTTAGGTAGGGATTTAAAGTACTCAAATTGTGACTCAAATCGTCGCTCAACTCAAGCATTGATTCCGCTCAATCAATGAGTCCGCTCAACAGTTCAGCGGTGGTTCAACGCACGAAATTTGAGCGGACTCACTGGTTGAGCCGACTTAATCTTGAGCGGACTCACTGCTTGAGTTGACTTTAGCGAACTCAAGTCTTCAGCGGACTCACTGCTTGAGCGGACTCATCATTTGAGTTGAGCGGACTCAAATAATGTTTCAAATAACATAAGGAGAATCTGATTTAACTAAAATTGAAACTGAAACTGAAATTTAATTCAAATTGGAAAAGCTCCCAAAAAAGTCATTTATTATATTATATTAATTTAGCTTTTGCTAATTTTCTTAGCGAACACTTTTCTTCCTCTCAATATAATGTACAAATTCAAATACTTGTTCACCCAGTAAAATGTTATAATTCAATTCAAGGTAATTGTACTTACATTTTTCCATAGATATGTAGCATCACTTGCATTTAAAAATTTTCGTACTTTAGACGACATCTATTAGGAGTTAACGTTAGTTTTCCTATCCTTAATAATACTTCCACCGAAGCCCTACTAGGCAGTTCTGTGTTGTAGTTGGTAAAAAGATTCTTATCACCGAAAAAAGTTTGTTTTCAAATACCCTCGAAAATTTATCTGTGGAAAAATTATACTCCAAGAACAATTTCTGACCCTCTATTGAATTTTGGTCATCTTCAAAATCTGTTGGCTAAGCAAATTAGCATAATACAATGAATGACGGTTTTGTGAGATTTTCTTATTTAATTGAAATTTCAGTTTCAATGTGAATTAAATCAGATTCTCGTTATGTTAATTAAAACATAATTTGAGTCCGCTCAACTGAAATGATGAGTCCGCTCAAGCAGCGAGCCCGCTCAAGTTTCGAGCGATAAATTACCGCTCAAGTCTTGAGCGAACTCAAGTCCTTAGTTGATATGAAAACCATAAACAGCTAAAAGGACGCCGGCGCCGATTGGTTTTTCGTGAGTTTGACAGCACCAGTTAAAACATTCCCGCCGGAATTAATTTCCTGGGGAAAACTGGATATCATGAATGTTTTAACTATATTAAAATTTGAAGAAATTAACAAAACCAACAACAACTCCACTCCAACATCATCATGTTTTTTCTGATTTCCAGATTAGCTCTACATTTGAAGATAATCCGACAATTAAATGCATTTCCATTCCATCTAAGTCACAAGCAATAAATAATAATAATCTATCTTTGTAAATTAGAATTTTTCTGTCTATTATATGGAACCGTACTAATACCACTTTTAATAAAAGTTAAAACATGATGGGACGAACGAAAATATTCTTGCATTGTTTACCAAATGTCGCTGAACTAAAATATTAAAGCCCCTTCTGCTTTTCGATTTTTGACAATATCACTTGCACAGTTTAGACTGGGCATTGTTAAAAGTATAATTTCTTCTTCTGATTCCTCTTCCATTTCGCCAATTATACAAAATAAGCTTTCGTGGTCCATTTGATACATTCACTATTTTCATTCTGATGCTCTTCTAAGTACAGACTGAGTGAAGTTTTTATTAACGCATTTGCGATTGTAGGATACCAATTGCAATTGTATTACACATTTCCTACACGCAGTTCCGTCGCGGAATTACGTCAGCGCATTTTCTAGGAAACAATAGCTTAAGAAAATAAATGCATAGCGGAATTTGTTCTTCTGGAGGTCGAGCAAACTTTTTTTTTTTTTTTTTGGTTTTGTATATACATATTTGTTGACTGTGATCATGGCTTTACAGTACATATAATTAAAAATCGCTTGTATAAAATAGAATTACAAAATACGTGCTACAATTATTTCATTGATGACTTAGTTTTGTTTCATTTACTACATGAGGCACTTATCGACGCGTAACCTAATTCTTAATCGTCCACAGTGACCATTATAAATATTCAAACTGTGCTTCATGTTGCTTTATAACGTCTTGTCGCTATTGAGCTAGTACACAGGGGTTCATATTCGTTGCTTGTAATAGCAGTGTGCATAAACACAATGAATCTAGTGTAGATATTTCTTCGTGATGAGATCACTACTTTATTGTGATCGTGATGAGATCACTGCACTATCCTTTTTGGAGCTACTTTCTATTTTCTAGTCAGAAAATGTTCAGTTATATTTCCCAGGTTAGTAATACTTCGAAGAAAAATGCAACCACTATAAGCACGAGTCGACGAGTCACAAAATTCAACTATTTCTATGCCACTGAAATCACTGCAGAGCACACATGCTCCTGTGGTATTGATTCAATCCCACTGTGAATCTAACAGCCACAGCTGTTGTAAAATATATTTGCCTTAACTATAATGACTATGTTAGTCCTAAAGGATCAAACAATTAGGACATTTCCCAATGAATTTTACTCTAGTAGCATTAAGAAATTAATATGCCATATGATTTTATCATATATATAATATAAAAATATATATAGAATAAGTTTGGATTTATGTAGACAGCTATATTGGGAGAGGAAAATAATTTCAGCTTTATTAATATTGTTACGTGCAATAGCAAAGGACGAACGACATCTATTGGTTCGGACATAAACAGTTTCCACACGGTTAAAAATAACCAGATCTTATCCTATAACAATTTTTTATTACATAAGTGGATACTTTTTACTATATACATTTTTATATTTCATACGATATCAAATATTTATATATACAGCAATATATCATTTCTATACAAATAAGGTATAAAACATATAAATTACAGGATTTTTTATAAAAGTATTCTATAATATCAATACGAACAGTATATATGGCGAAATCTTCATTCGTAACGGTACCCAATTTAGCACCCACTCTACAATTAAATTTGTTTGCCGACGTAAAGTACCGTTCTCAGAATTTGGAATATTTTCAGCAAGTGTTCATACGTATTAGATCGGAGTATTTTAGTGATCAGTCTTTACGTAGATTTTGGAGTGTAAAGTGCAGTAAAGTGAAAGTGAAATAAATTTTAAAATAAATTGCAATCAAGTCGCTTAATTTTCTAGTGAATTCTTAATGGAAATAATTAAAAATCAGTTGCAACAAAACTTTATTTATTCATAGATATGCTTTTCGAAGGAATTTTCGTTACCGTGAGCTACCCTGATAATTCTAAGGCAATTTTTAAAGTAAAAAAGTTTTCAAGCGATATATCAGAACTCACTTATACAGATTTTGTGTACTCAGGTTGCTATTTATTTTATGTTTTTATTAAAATATTAATTTTAAGTAGTGCAACCTCTTTAATCCGCACCAACTCATGAAAGGGCGTGCTGATTCTAACAGGTTATCTTATTTAGCGGAGGCATAAAAAATAGTGCATATTGCAGAAAAAGTTCCGCAATTGGTTAGAAAATTTATTATACAGGGTGTTACGTTGCTAAATAATACCACTGAATAAATAATAATAATAACGTGTTTTAAGAAAACAACAAAGTTCATTTAGGAAAAGGCAGTATTAGCGCTCTCTTTCAAACACGTAAGTAGCAAAAATAAATTTATGTTTTTTATTTTGAAAGTTGCGAGATGTGTCATAATATAAAACTGTCCCTTTCCCTTTTCTCCTCCAGGTATAGGAAGAGGGACACCACTTCGAATTTATTTGTTAGGATTAGCGCGAGGTCGAATTAAATGGGTTGCACTTAATTATTCCACTTTTCTAATAAATACTTAATTATCTGGTAATATTAAACTCACTTCTATAGATTTGGAGAATAAGAACATTTTGTTTGAAGATTTTTCCTGTTTTGAAAATTGCAATGGTGCAGTTATATATAAAGATACTTTCATAAATTACCTCAGTCATTTTATTCTGCATCCTGCATTTATGATTTGTTTGAAAACGAAGACTTGAACTCTCCAAGTACAGAAGTATTTCTGAATAATCTTCCGGGACAAACAATTCAAAATAAAGAAGAAAATATTGAAGAAGTTAGAATTGTGAGAAGATCAAATGCTTGCTTGGGATTAAATGTAATCATTACACCAGAGGTAAGAGTTCTTTAATCAATTTAAATATTCTCGAAGTACCTTTCATACTAGGCTTTAAAATAATACTTCTGCCAAAAAGCGTGTGGAAAAGTTATTCTGCAAAACTACAATTTAAAGGATAACTTAACAGACAGTGAAAAAAGAAGAATAATTTCATATTTGGCTAATTACGTTCAAGAAAGTTTTGGTTTCAAACCCTCTAGGGAAGAGCAGATTGCAGCTTGTGAAGCCTGCGTAAGCCTATTTTCGTGCTTTGAAATTGAGGAAGTTACACATGAAAATGGTTTTATTTGCCTAGAATTTTCTAATTGCTGTAAAAATAATGAAAAGACGTATAACTGCGATATATCTCGTAGAACAAATAAAATGTATATTGTTTGTAAGCCTTAATGTTTATAACTAAATAAAAGACTTAGGTACCACATATTTAAAAAGTTTATGTTTTATTCAATAATTTATAGGACAATAAACATAAAATTATATTTCAAAAACAGTAGTTGAACTTTAAGATCCAATAATAACGGTAATACCCATACCGGTGAGAGTCGAAAGCGTAAGTACTTTTTTGTTTTTGTTAGTTCATTAGAATCTAATTTTCTAATGAATTTCAGTCATAACGACAATGTTTTATTTCAGCTCACAATATAGTTTATAAATATACGGTATAAAATACCATAAACAAATTGCAACATATTTTTTTTTTTTGTATATATATTCATTTATCAATAATGAATTTGATAATAAACGTAATTGATATGGAGGCAATAAGAAACTGCTGTTGCTTTTATACAATAAATATATTTATTTGGTTCATAAATGAGGTGATACATTAATATACGACTAGATATAGAAGCACTTAATAAGACATTTTTATTGCTTTTATTCAAGAAAACTTATAAATTTTTTTATACATTTGATATTATAAATTTATTGATCGGTTTCATAAAAGGCTGCTATATAACGTATAGGTAAACTTATGATTTTTATATATATCATATTTATAATTTTTATAAGAAATTATTTATGGACTCAAATACATATCATTCTTTTATTAAATTGATACCTTTTTTTCTAACCGTGCACTTTTGCGTGTTTTTAACAATCGAAAAACCATTCAACGCCTTTGACTCGCTAGAAGATAATGCAATCTGCGCACAGGCAATGATAGCCAATTAGCAACGATTAAAAATTAATCAGTCGGGGACAAGTCAACAGACCAGATACTGACAGTTGACATGGCACGGCAGTGTGGGGTCTGCTTGAAGTTGAAATGAATAAATTCAAAAACCTACTATAAAAAATGATCTTATCATACAAGCTACTGGTATTTTGAACACGCCTGACAGTTGAGCCCGAGCAGTAGTTTATTTACATATTTACATTATGTGTGTATTTTTCTTTTGTTCGACAAATTTAATTCGATTAACTTCATAATCAAATTTTGCTTAAAAATTGTTCATACGTATGCGTTCCAAATTATAACGTTAATTATAATTCTAAGCACTTTTCAACTTATCGTGTTTTAGTTAAATTTAACACCATCCTAGATTTCAGCGTTCGATTAAGTTTCCTTTCTCATGAATAGGGATGTCATGTTCCCTAACTCACATCGTAACATGTTTAGAAACTGCACGGTTGAAGGCACGCCAAAAGTTTTCGCATTTCTTTCATAAGAGCTGTAAGTTCTGGGTGTATTGGCATTCGTGTGAACGTATAATTGCAAGCTCTTAATATGCAAATAACTCAAGATCTTCCAGTGAACAGTAATTACTATGTCGCAGTATCAAACTCATACAGTTTTATTATAAAATTTGCAACTTCAAAACAAAGAAGTGATTATATGTATGTGTGTATGAATATGTGCGGATGGACACTGCTTACGCCATATGACAAACTATAAATTGAAATTTTCTTAAGGAGAAAAGCTTCTTGTTTTCTTTCTATAGGTTTTGGGTTGCAATTAAAAAAATAGTTGCACGATATACAAACTAATGCAATATGTAATACTAACAAATGCACTGAATGCCGTTTATAACAGCCATTTGAGAGGTAATTTAATTCCCAGCGAAAGGTGAACAATTTTTTATTAAAGGAAGGTGATTGCCTAAGGATGGTACCAAAAAATAAGGCACTCCAGGCTGTCGTTGGTGTACCAACACGGCCTTATCATGTATCTGTTGTTCTGAGTTCGTGACATATCATTACCAACTAATGTTTTAAGAACTCTGATAACAACACGTTACTTACCACTACCTATAATTATTATTGATATTTTATAAGACTGAGACAAGAGGTTTTTGGACTATTATAGTATTAAGTATGAAATGATTCACTTATGTATTTATAGCTTCCCGTCACAACAACGTAAGGGAGTAAGTTCCATAAATTAACTATTCTGTCACTGAAGAAATATCTACTATTGAGATGATTCAAAGATGATATAACTCGCGTGAATGAAACACAATTACGATAAATGCGGTATATGACACCCTGCGCGACGATTTCTTACTTTTTAATCAAATATCAATGCGAAAACGTGCCGCCCAAACCCGAGAAAGTGGCGCTCCAACGCTCCTATCCTACCCGCGCGACACGTTCTTACTTTACACACATCATTATATTATGTATGTATGTATATAATATTTGGGCTTCACTTCAATAGCCTGTTCTCTTGATCTGAATTTTGGGCCTTGGTTCACTTGCCCTTTTTTCATCTATTTTAGATTTTATGTCATATATGTTTTCGGGCCTTATTTCATTTGGAAATAAGACCAAAACTTGTTGGGTCTTATTTCAACTTTGTGACAGCTATATCGAAGGGAGCACCTTTGAAAGTAGCATCCTTTCCTAGATTGGAATTATGTGCCGCTATTCTCCTAAGTAAGTTAATTTCCTGGAGCTACTCTTCCGTTATTCTTTCCTGGCCCTCAGATATATTTAGACGTTGAAAAAAGTACGTAGCGAACAAAACTTCAAAAATGCTCGACACCATTCCTCGATCCTCATAGAAACATGTTCCATTAGCAGACGATCGCGCAGACATTGTGTCCAGAAGAATGTCACCAGAAGAGCTTCCGAAATGCAACCTGTGGTGACAAGGACTACTTGGTTAAAGGAGAATAATGCTGTATGGCCACAAAATACAAGCGCGAATTACTCAATCGCTAGAAAAAAAAAAGAAGAACAGAAATGCACCTTAATCATAAACCACTCAGAAGTATCCCAACGTATACTGCAGCAATTGTCATCACACTGCTCTTCATAAACCAAACTGATTCACATTTTTAACTACTGTCCACGTTTTATCCGCGATGTGAGACAAAAGGAAGGAGAAAATCGTGAACAAGGTTTACTAAAGGTGCACGTGTTGCAGAAATCCTCAACGAAAATTATCAAATGGGCTAAATCTGAAGCCTTTATTAAAGAAATAGATCAGATATTTGTTCAACGATAACTACCACTGAAAATTCCGCTCATCGACTTACACCCATTTCTAGATAATGACGACGTACTATGCGTGGTTGGCCGTTTGCAAAATTCCAGTTTAGATTTCAATACAAAACATCCTCGAATCCTGTCAAAGGAGAATTTCATCACCAGTTTAATAGTTCAAGAAATGCATCACAGATATCTGCATCCCGATGTTAATATATTAAGTTCCATGATTCGACAAGAATTCTGGATCATCATACTGCGACAACCTGTGAAGGAAATAATGTACAAATGCATGGCACAATTTCGCCACAAGATAAGTACGACCCAGCAACTAAAGGGAAGTTTACGAGAGCCTCACGTATGCATTAGCGACCATTTTTGCGCCTGGGAGTAGACTACTTTCCCCCGATAATAATTTCCACCAAGTGTGGTAAATCAACAAGATCGTTCAAGGCTTCTATTGCATTATTTGTTTGTGTATCGACAAAAGCGCTACATATAGCACTTGTAAGCAGTTTATCATCAGAGGCATCCTTAGCTGTCTTTCGTAGATTTGTGGCACGCTGAGGAATTCCCAGCGACTTTTATTCTGATAATGGCACGAACTTCGTAGATGTCAATCGTCTTATCAATGCGCTACAAGAAATATCTCTAATTCCATATGATAATCAATTAATGTGCAATTTTCCTTCCAAGAATAATATCAACTGGCACTCATTCCCCCGTCAGCTCATAATTTTGATGGACTGTGTGAGGCGGGTATGAAATCCATCAAGTAAGATATACGACGGGTAATTGGAGAAACAAGGCTCACCTTCGAGGAGTAGACAACCTAACTGGCACAAAGTGAGTCTATTCTAAACTCGCGGGAATTTTGCAATCTGTCAAATGAAGGTGACCCTCTAGATGTTTCACATTTTCTTGCAGGCACACACTAGCCTCCATACGTGAACCGAACTTAACAGAAGCCAAACTTTCAAATCTAGGTCGATGGCGACACCTGCAAACACTAGTGCAGGGATCCTGGACATGTTGGAGCAGAGATTACCTCACGTCATTACAACAACACTCAAAGTGGAGATGCCTCCTTCAAACAAAATGAGCTAGACGTCCTGAGTGAACCTAATACACTACCGTTTAAGTGGGTCATGAGTCGAATCGAGCAAGTGCATCCCGGAAACGACGGTTTAGCTCGAGTTGCTATCATACGAACAGAAAGGGAACTTATTAAATAAGCAATAAATGGGATACATAGGTTACCTTTAGACCAATAAAGTAGTTAACCGGGCGGAGGATGTTCGATATTGTGTTCATGATTTTATTAGTAAAATATTTCAAATCCACTGAACTGTATAGTACTCCAATTAAAGACTCAAGGTCACCTCCTCCACTGTCAACCAAGTTCACTTATACAGATGAAAACATTTCTTATATACATTTAGTTAAGGCAGCATAGTTAGACTAACACAATTCAGTTGGTATGACCAGAAATATGTTCTAGTCTAGTCGAGAAAGAACTAATTGCTTGAACACTTGTCACCAGGGGCATGATTCTGATAAAATTAAAATGGCAAATGACAATGACAAAATGATTTCGAAGGAAGTACAACCGACACTATACCATAATTTGGATCTCTGATTATTGGGTGACATGACATTTATCTTAAATTATAGCAGTGACAGTTTGACTATTGCGTAGTAATTGAATATATTCCCAAAAAGACAGTAAGTCCCCTGACAAATGATGATACACGCTCGATACTTTACACGACGTAAAAACCGGTTTTACTATCGAGTATGTCTCAACTCATAGTACACGTAGTTTATACATGGTTGATACACGCTTGGGACAGCAAAAAAAATTCATTATTTCCATATGATGCACACAAACTGAGTACACGCATATGTATGTAATGAAACACTCGTGTATCATCCGAGTCTAACCTTCTTTTGTAAATTGAGCTATACATGGAAATGCTCTACAATATCGCTAAAAAACAGTTTTTTGAAAGGTGTATCATCGTGTGTCACCGGAATAATGGAGCAAATTTTAATGCGAAGGTGTATGTAAATTTTGTAAAAACTTATTTAAATCTACTAGGGTCTTATCAACGGTCAGTTTGACAAAATTTGCTGTTAGCCATGTCACAGACTTCAGTTTCTATATGCGTAGAAAAAGTTTGCGGGGTTAAGAGGGGTTAAGTGACTTTGGCTGTAATAACTGTCATGAAGAAGGTTATTTGTCATGTCCCCATGTTTTCAGTAATTGGCATTTCGAAAATAAGTCACATTTTAACACTAAATATCACTTTTTATGGCTGGTATAAGAATAGCATTTTCGAAGAAAAGTTACGGTATCATTTTAATTTTATCAGAATCCAGCATAAGGGCGTGCGAGCGCACAAGCAGCACTGAATCATATAATGGAATTGCAAACAAGTGTCCAGTTTATTTCATTCGCAGTTCTTTTTTCACTATCAGAACATACTATGATAAAACAAGGCTTCCCATCGAGCTGGGAATTATAAGAAAAACTCTACGCCCTGGATTAAAATTTAACGAATCGCAACGAATTAGGATTAATAAGGTTAAGCCATCCATGCAATTAATAATATTTTCAGTTGATATTTCTGGTTCCTGTTGCCCTTGTAACTCTTCTAAATAAAACAAGTTTATATTTCTGAAAACGTTTGCAACCGCTTGCTATATACTTTTATTTATTGCATTTTTGATATGAAAATTTTATCTTAACTTACCATCATTCTAAGAAAATGAGGAATTAATCTTGAATAAAAACCAGTTGGTTTCTGTACGATACAGTTTAAAATCAATATGATAACAATCAATCATATTTCACTGACGTTTTGTCATTAATCTATAAATTTGCAAAAGTAAAGAGCTTGTTACAAAAATAATTAGCCCACTAAATTCCATACTTTGAAATAATCTGTGTAGAGCATTACTTACATGGCTATAAATATTTCGGGGATTTAATGAAAATTAAGAAATTTTTAAAAACAAAATCCGAAATACGTCGAAGGATAAATGCCAGGGGGATGAATTTAAGCAGAAGTTCCTTCTCGTTCAACAAATTAAGTTAATGGGCGCAACAAATTGTTCGAGTTTTTGGACACCCATTGCCACAGGAAAAGAGAATAAATCTCTAATTGAAGGGAAATAAAAAGTAAAAGAACTGAAAACAACGGAGACTTACCCAACACTGCTTCTGCCCACAGCCTCAAAAGAAGTTTATTTTACTTCGAAATAAATTTTTCTCTTCTCTTAATATCCCTGACTTAGTTAAATATCCCCGCGGGTGTTGTTCAGCTCAGCTTTGTGTCTTAATGGGATCAGTACCCCCTCAATACTTTCTATTGTTATCAACCAGTCAAGAGTTTTTTTTTTTTTTCAAACTCCCTGACCCGGTTTTCCTAGATACTCCAAGCCATACCCTCCAATAGTGTTTTCCAGTCATTCTATCTAGGATGAATTTGCAGTATCATCGGTTTGGTGGAATTCACGTACTTGGAAACATACAATTTCTATCTTGGAACGTATACAGACCAGCACTTCCTATTTCCTTCGTGATTTTGTTTTTACTTAGATTGTCTTAATAAAATAAATGAAGGGGCGCTGTCGGAATAACAGCAGCATACGGAGAGAAGTTGGAGATGCTGGTGAAAATAATCTACAAATGATTGGAAATACTAGACTGTGCATTCAAGGAAGAAATAATGACATTAAATATTATCCCAGACGAAGTTGATCCTACAGAATTGGTTGTAAGCAGGAGAACGCTTTTCTGGTATTAAGTCGAGCACAAGATTTGATGTTGCTACTTCTTCTTGTACCACAATATGCAATAATTTAGATTAAAAAGAGAAAAAGAGTTTCCTTTCAAACATTTTAGTTAAATAATTAGATATTTAAGATGACGCTTTATTGCAAGTTTATCATTATGTGCTTGTTTTTAACTTGCATTGTATTAACAAATTAGGAGTGATTCTCACTATTAGCTTAATAAATTTATTTAAAATAGACACACTTACAAAATGCGACAAAAAACTGTCTGAACCTAAAAGTTTGGAAAATTGCCCATAACAATGCGCTTTATTATCTCTGATAAAAAAAAATAAAGTAATACCATATTCAGACCGCGCCGAAATTCCGTAATTTTGACGAGGTAATTTTGAAATCATGCGAGGGTGTTCACACTGTTAATGAGATAATTTCAACTGTCATTTATCAAATATAAAGTACCAAATGTGAAATTTCAGTGAAGTGATTCAGTCAAAATTACTTTTTATTTAGGAAAAAAAGAGAAAATTATATATATATATAAATATGACTCCATGAAATAGACATTGAAAAAAAAAAGATACATTATAAATAATATTTTCTTGTAAGAAAAGGGATTATTATCAAAGAAAGCGATGACATAATATTTAAAGGATTTTAAATTTGTAACGCCAGAGTTCTATTTTACTAAGTGCAATTGCAAGAAAAAAAGTATTACACAACTTCTTAAATGACCACAATGAGCACATAAATAATAAATGGTGATTCTTAGAAAAAGGGGAAACATACATGGCTGAATGAATTATCTCATAATTTCGCATGTAATTTAATCCAAATTACGTCGAAATTACATGATTTTGAAATTACGCTAATATATGGAAAATTACGTGATTTCGAAAGTGATTTCAGAAAATAATTAATAATAAATGGTGATTCTTAGAAAAAGGGGAAACATACATGGCTGAATGAATTATCTCATAATTTCGCATGTAATTTAATCCAAATTACGTCGAAATTACATGATTTTGAAATTACGCTAATATATGGAAAATTACGTAATTTCGACGCAGTCTGAACGCCATATAAGTCAAAGTATAAAACTCACAAAACTGTGGGAGCGGTTAATTTACTGTTTTTTTCTGGTAATTAATGGGCTTTTCAAGTATTTTGCTACATTTGGGAAGAAAAATTTGGCGTAGCGAAATAACGCCCGACGAAAAAGAACGCGGTGAATTAACGTCCAATGAAATAGAGTCCGACGAAATAGCGTCTGCAAATCAGGAATGAAGTAACGCCCGAAATTCTCATGCAATTTCTTGGGTCTTATTTCTTTATTAAGGATGTTATTTCATCTGAGACGTTCGGACATTACTTCATAAATAAATTTTGTGGATCGCAGAGAAATAAGGGCCGATGAAATAACGCCAGAAAATCACGAATGATATAACGTCCAAAATTATCATAAATTTTGGGTTTAAAATAAATTTTATATTGTTTCTGTAATATTTTATTCATAGATATTATAATGAAGAAAACTGGATATATCTGAAAAATAAAACATGAGGGCTAAATATAACTAAGATTTCTAGCTGCCAACGGAGAGCGCGCCGCGATGCGCCGAGGCATCGTCGAAACACGAATGTTTTTCACGACGCGAGCCATCCCGCTCACCCCTACCGTGAATATATTGTAAGATAATAATAATCTTTCAGATTTTTAGTAGATAAAATTATCGATGGTTCTACTATGTACAGTACATATACATATATTATACTTACTTGATCGAAATATTCAATGTAACTTAGAAAATATACTGTAGGCTTTTCCAACAAGGAAAGATGATGTGCTATACACACGGTTGAAAAACGAGCAGGCTGAGGTGTTAAACATTTATGATCCAGCAAAATATGCGATTACTTTAATGTTAAATAAACGATACTTTAGTACAGTATATGTATAGTATATATTTGGAACGGGTTTGTACAAATATAAAGCATAGCCTTCATATAATTAGGCCTTTGGCCTTGCATAAATCAACCTACAGCGAAAACAAAAATAAAATTAATTAAAATATAAATATTTCCTAGAATCTGCAGCCAACGATGTTTTACTGCATTCCTTCTAAAGGCCTCAATAATCATAATCAATAAATATAAATACTTAAAAGAGCAGAAAATATTTGTCATTTTTACAGCAGCCGGGGTAAATATCCAGTGATGTTCTACTGCAGACAGCTGTATACTGCACACTGTCTTCTTTTTCTATATCCACGGTCAAGTGACAAAAATCTCCATTGACAGAAAAGCTGCAAACGGCTTCAAAATGAAAGCCACCAACGGACGCACAGCTCCCAATTAGCCAATACTTTTAGCTGGTATAAATAGCGCGCTGCTAAAGACATCAAATCATTGTAATCTGAGCAGTCAACAAAACAGATTGACAGAGTTAAATCCAAATTAGGTATTGACTAAACAATGAGGGAAGAATTGAACCCCAATTGTTTTATGAAATTATATTTTTATTTCAGCATCACTGACTAGGCACCTTTCAAACATAAACCTATATGAGCAGAGCAGTGAATGAATCTCATTCTGCTTTTATAAATGAATTATAGAAGTTCATTCTAATCCATTTTATATATTGCAGATTGATAATTCCAAGTGAAAAATTCATCGTTTGCATTGAAAATTTTTTTTTAACTTTCCGTTTTTCACTTTCAATATTTTTGATTATGACTTTTTGAATTATTATTATTTGTTTGGTTTAATTTTTTTATTTTCATTTACTAATGTTATTTTTTTTATTTATACGAGTAGTATAAGAAGTCATTAATAAATTCCTAGGTTAAGGCAAAAAATCGAGATACAGCAAACTTAAGTATTGGTGTTTTACGAAAAAATTCCAGTTTGATCATTTCCGCCAGCATGTCCCCTTTATGACAATCCCATATTGGTGCACACCTTATACGTTTTATTATATATTATATTCTAATTTCCTTTCTCCTTTTTTACTTTACCACCGAAATTAACATTTTAATAACTTGCTATCAACTTACAGACCCTTGACTCAGAAACTTTCTATTGAGCCCCGGAGATTTCCGTTCGTGACGAAAGAGTTTTAGAATAGTAAAACTGGATGGATTTACATCGGGGTGTTTGATTTAGAATAAGTGAATAGAGAGCTTTCTGACGGGTAAAATTTTCTTGCGTATTGGAGTTTTCAGGTAGATGTCGTAACTACCACCCTTTGAGAGTAAATCAAAATTTCTTACGTTTTCGGGGCTTTGGGGTGAGGCGGCGGTTTGCAATTTGGGCCATGCTTGATGCGTCCAGCGGCGAGATTCTACAGTCGACGTTCGAGAGTCGAGAGTCGGGGCTCGAGAGTCGAGAGCGTGCGTCGAGATTTGATCGTCGAGAGTCGAGTATCAAGATTCCAGAGTCGATATTCGAGAATTAGGGTTTGAAATCCCGTATTATATTTTCAATCCGGGGATCTCGGGATTGCATTATCGAAATATCAGGATCCCGGGATTGGTATCGGGATTAGGATTGGCCTGTTTATGGAAAATCCGTACACATTATCATAGTTGAAATTACATAATAAAACTAATAAATAATTGGTTTAATATTTTAATTTAACACAACTTAAGTCAACATAAATAACAAATAAAAAATAGTACATAATGACACTAAAAATATATTGCTTCACTTTTTTTTCTGCAAAATAAGCCTTTAGAAAACACAGCTTGTCCAGCGCTTTATCGTTCAAATGGCTTCCTATTTTTGTGGTAAATTGCCCTTCCGAAGAAAATGCTCGTTCAGACTCTACACTAGTAGGCTTTATCCTCATTAAATACGAGTATGTTCTTTCCAGGTAGTCACAACGTCTCACTCCATTTTCAAAAAGAGATATTTCTTTTTGAATTTTTGATGACAGGTATTTGGCTGCGTTGGTGCATATCCCTCTTCAATAATTTTATCTAGTTCTTATGCTACACTTAATGGTTTTTGTGTAGAAAACTATTCAGCTATTAAATCAATATCTGAATCAATTTCAAGTGTTACTTCATTTGAAATAGAAAATCCAGTTGCATGAGCTATTACAATGCAACGGGATTTGCAGCGTCAATCCTTTCAAGAAAATCTACTATTAATTTACGGCATTTAATTGAAGAAGGAACTGTGACGTAATCTATTCCTGAGTCGTTGCTTATACCATTGTGTAAGTATTGCATTAAACCACTTAGATTTGTGCGGCGTTCTTCCATACGAAGAATGAGAGCTGCATATAACTTTTTACTTATAGCAATGTTTGCATCTTTATGCTTCTTTAGCATAAAATTGATGGCTATATCTGCTATAAACAGATTGTTTTTACTGGTACAAGCGCAGTAATTATATCAAATAACATCTAGTAATTTACCTGTATTTTTTATGTCTATTAATGCTTTTTGTGTGCAATCTTTCACTAAATGGAACCGTTCTACCATTAACAAAAGATTGTTTCACCTCGTCTTGCAGTCTCTTAACAAGACAACGTCCTTGCCAAATTCTGCTAGGACATCAAGATTCTTGTTGTAATAAATCATACCTTGTTGGTGACCTCCTGAACATTGATATGATTTTTCGTACCTTGTTTCGGTTATCTCATTTCGTCAATGACTCTGACCACTGTCAAGGAATCGTTGTCAAAAATATCTTGCTCCTGGCATGAGTCACTCTCTGTGAAAGAACTTTCTTCTTCATTATTTTGCTGATATCATCCAATTTCAAACTTATCATAAATTACATCAATTGCCACTAGCTGCACATCATGTGCAAAACACAACTTCTGATCTACAGACATATAGTCTGTACACTTTTTTCATCACACTTGCGCCAGCCGTCATAATTGCTACAATGTCGGTATGTAAATTAAGTTTATGTTTTGCCAATTTTTCTTCTAATAATTCAATACATTTTTCACCTGGTAATGTGCCATATATTCGTGCCAAGTTTAAGCTCCAAAAATCAGAAAATTGGCCGTGTCGAATTATATTTAAATACCGTCGATTTCGTATCGTCGTCCATGCATCAAAGGATACAGAAACTCTTTCTCCTACAAAATGTCCATTAATTTTTGTATCATAAATTTCACTGATTATTGAGTTTCGTAATTTATTCTATAACCATTTTTCGCATCAATGTGTTAGCTGATTTGGGTAGATTTTTACATCCCATAGCTTCTAGACCTGCACGTAAACCAGAAGAAGAGCTTATAACGTTAACGAAATACCGTCAAGAGCATTTAAGCGTGCAAGAGTAGCTTCCATTCATTTTTTTTTTCACATTTAAAAACTGAAAAATAGTCAGTCAGATTTTTTGTCTTTTTCTTTGGTGCAACGTCTTATTGTAATGAATTTTCTTGGGCAAAATAAAATGGGCTTTAATTTTATGCATCGAAAATAAGTGCGTATCGAGACCTTTTGTAGAGCCACGAGCTATTTTTTGACAGTCAGTAAGTTCACCCTTAGCAGTTTGCCTGTTTTCACAAGTTAAAATTTTTTGCAAAATATGAGTAGTACTATTAGTTGAATAGTCCTTGTAAGCCATCATGGGGACTCTAAATGAAAAAAAAAAATTGAAACGATAACATAAAACACCAGATTTATTTAATAGTGTATAACAAAAAAAAAGAATATACTGATCCAAAAATTTAAATATAAAATAATTTCAAATAGTTTTGCTAAGAATATCCAGTATCCAAAGAAACATAAAGGGTTTTCCAATAAGAGGTGTTATTTTAATTAGCCCGCTATTTCGGTAGATGTCACTTTTGGAGCTGTCACTTATAGACACTTGATAAGTAGAAACAACGCCATTAATAAAAGTGGAACGATACACGATTCAACAACGCATTGAAATTATTAAAATTCACTATAAAAATGGTGAAAATGTGGTAGAGACGGTTCGTAAAATTCGAACATTTTTGGGTCGTCGTGAAAAATTCGAGCTGTCGGGACAAGCTAGTGATGTGAAGAATAAAACCCGTGCACATCGCTCAAGAACAGGCGAGAATATTGCTGCTGTAGCCGAACGTGTTGAAGAAAACCCGGGTTTGTCCATTCCTCGTCGTTCTTTGGAATTACGCATTCCACAAACGTCATTACACCGCACTTTGCATAAAGATTTGGGTCTTAAGGCTTATAAAGTTCAGTTAACACAAGAACTCAAGCCGGCCGATCATCAACAAAGTCGAGTCTTTGCTGACTGGGTCCTTGAAATGCATGAAAATGATCTGGAATTCCATCGAAAACTCATCTTGAGTGATGAGGCCCATTTCCACCTCGATGGCTTCTTCAACAAGCAAAATTGTCGCATCTGGGGCTCGGAAAACCCAAGAGTTATTGTTCAAAAGCCTCTCTGTCCTCAACGTGTGACTGTTTGGTGCGGTTTATGGTCCCGCGGGGTCATTGGACCTTACTTTTTCGAAAATAAGGCTGGAGCAACAGTTACGGTGAATGGATTGCGCTATCGACAGATGATTAATGATTTTTTATGGCCGGAATTGGATGGTATTGATCTGGATAACGTTGA
Source organism: Dioctria rufipes (assembly GCA_963924295.1). Lineage (NCBI taxonomy): Eukaryota > Metazoa > Arthropoda > Insecta > Diptera > Asilidae > Dioctria > Dioctria rufipes. The sequence goes on along the minus strand of OZ002744.1, from coordinate 53,684,019 downwards.
CTTTCAACAAGACGGCGCTACGTGCCATACAAGCAACGAAACCATTGACCTTTTACGGGGAAAGTTTCCGGACCGTGTTATCTCTCGAAGAGGTGATCACAATTAGCCACCGAGATCTTGTGACTTAACACCTTGCGACTTCTTCCTTTGGGGCCAATATCAAAATAACACCTCTTATTGGAAAACCCTTTCATTGTTCATATCCTAAAATACAATACTATTCGTTCATTAAGTGTTCGATGCACATTTATATTCAGGTATAATTACAGAAATAAATACCATCCAAGTAAGAAAGATTGTAAAGATTGCAATCGATTTGCTTTGCTATGCTCTCTTCTCATATACTTATCAATACGAATTTAATATATGGACTTGAATTGGTATTGATCTTTTATTACTTGCGGGCATTTCTTATGGAAAAATAATATGCAGTGTAAAAAACTTCACAAATTTTCTTACGCGATAAAAAAGTATACGAGATGTCAAAGAATGGTAATTATATCCCGAGTACGGCATCAATTAAATTATTAGAACATTTTATTGAAAAACAAAAGTTGCAAACAAAAAAATTCTACGTATACATTTCATTAAAAGAAACTATATATAAATTTTCTGTGAAATAAATTCTTAGAATTTTGATGAGAAATTAATTAATTATTTCGCGGCCGTACCGGAATATGATAAAAATTAGACTAACTTACATTTTTAATTACATTACCTTCTTTGCTCTACGAGCTTTTTGGAAAATTCCAGTTGGCGGCTTCACTTAAGTTTGATAATTTAGCCGTGTGAAAGAATGTGTACGTGACAATTTTATGTTTTTCAGTTTTGTGTGAAAGGAAATATATTATTAGTATTCTTTATAAATTGCATTCAAGAATTATTTGTATGATAATATGGCGTAAGCGGTTTCTTGCTGTGAAAAACCGGATGATGGAATAAGGTGTCAGGTATGATCGCTGGATAATTAATGCATTGAATGGAAAGGTAATTAAGATATATGTATATGTTATATGTAATTACTATATTAGAGATTTGTATACTATAACTACTACACTCGCGCTGCACTAGACCGTGAATTGTCTTGTGTATCGTACCGTCATCAGCCGATCGTTCATGTTAGACACGTTTTTGAGAATGCGGCACTAAAATCGCTATAACTTCGTCGTTTTTTATCCGATTTCAATAAGTCTTTCACTGAATTAATTATTTTATTTTTTTGTAACTATGATTTTGCATAATTAACTAAAATAGTCGTTGTTCCTCATTAAACTTTTCTTCTCTATATCACTGAGAAAGGAAAAAATATTTTTTACTTCTTAGTGCATTTTATTTACAAAATTTATTTTTATTTTAAAAGTTTTTTTACTATATTTTATTTCTTTTAGAACTGAAGAAGGACTCGAAAACAAACTCATTTTACTAACAACCGACACTACTCATTGTCGACATTACTTTTCACTCAAAACCAACTCAATCAATCATCAATTTGAATTCGTCTTCATGCGCAGTAATTAATGCAGGTCAGTAGCCACTTATTACTGCAAGCCATGTTTTTAACAAAATTTTCGATATAAGTTGCGAATGTACAATAATAATTAATGTAAATCAGTAGCGAGTGGGTATACACAATAATGTTAGCTAGTTTCTTTAAAGAAATTGGAAAATTGGGAAGGTAACACTAATAATGATTCAAGTAGGTATAAAAAAAAGTCTATGATTATTATTATTCCTATTTTATAGTTAACCATAGTGCCGCAGCCCAATTTCAAATTTGATGGATTTGGAATATCCCGACTCGGTGTAGCAAGTGTACGGCAATGGGTATTAAGTAAATGGCTTGATAGTTCCGAATAAGGTGTATCTGGCGACCTTGAAAGATACTTTGAACTCAAATCAGAAAATACCGACTAAGGTGTTCCTAAATTATATAATAACGCATTTATATTTATTTCCAGTTTTTTTTTTTTTTTTTTTTTTGTTATCAAATATGTATTTAGTTTCTATTGAAACCATGATATCGTATCGAAGCATACAATTTGACGGAAAGGAAGCTCGACTACAACTCAATTAAAACCAACTTAAAACCGCAAAAGAGATAGCAATAACAATTGTGAAAAAAAATCCCTTAAACAAATAAGAAAGGAGCTAACAAGTTTTAACCAAGTATTCGGCAATAATGAAGTTATGTAAGAATTTTAGGGACATATATTTATGGATATATGTTCTTAAGCTTTGCAAACAGAAGCACTTTCCTTCGTGACATGATTCTCCAACAGCACAAAATGGAAATTCTTCGCACAGAAGTGGTACGTCTATTCCACTATTTAAGGACTACTTATGCTTGCATACAGAGTAACATAACGCCATGCCAGTTGGTACCACTTACATAAAACCTTTGATGAAACATCAATTTACGAAACACAAGCCATTTCAGCCATTCCCCTCTTCTGATGTTGTTGATGACATTCCTTTGTTTTGGCATTAATTGAGCGTGCGAATGTGTCTGGCAAAAGCAATGCTCGTACAGGAAGCACTGCCAAGCCTGAGCACATTTAAGACAGCCAAACCATAATATATTTATAAGTGAGTGCTCGATTATGAGTTTTTTTTTTAACTAACTACTTCACTTTGGGAGAAAGAAATGCGCTGAAGAGCAAATTGAAGTGTAATTTACTTCCAGGATGAAATCCCTGAAAGGCAAAAACTGACTCAACATGATGAAGTGGCTCAAAATTTTTATGAGTGCCTCGCATCACTATTTATCTTATGAAATGAGATAGCATTGCTGGGAGTTAGTTTGAGATTGCCTTCTATTTTCACGGAGTGGACTTTTTGCAGAAGGCAAGCATTCCTTGCCACTATTCATGAGAGTAACTATGAAAGTATAAACATTTAGTTGGCTATAATACCTTAAAAGAATTAATGGAGGTTCTGTAAAAATCAATTAGAAATTTGATAAACGATCCTAAACATTGAAAAGAACTCCAAAGTAGAGTATTGCATAACCTCTCGGCGATGGCGAAAATTTCCAGTACGGAATAAAGGGTGACTTAACTGATTTTTTAATGAGTAATTGTTATAACAAATTTAATTTCGTTTTAGATTTTAACATAGGCGGTTTTCCTGTCACGAAAATTCACGACACCAAGTTTGACCAATTTTACGTAATATTATCGGAAGCAGATATGTTTATGGGATAAGCTCCTATTCAGGAACTAGTAGACCGTAAAAACCGATAATTTTCATTCTAATTTTGTTTCCGATATGAAGCACATTATTCATAATGGAATGACTTTAACCAGAAAACAATTTCTGTAAAAGTTAGGGCTTGCATTTTTAACGCCGAGCTAGGTCTCTGTTTTAAATACGGACTTTCATTCAGGCTATTATCCTTGTTTTAAATATACTACAAAGGGCACATGTGCAGCAAATAAAGGAATTTTTCCCCTTGTCAATAACTCCCTTCGAACAAATGAAAGCTACCATATAAGAACTCAGGTTGATTACTTATCAGCAGAGCACTACGTTATTAGAATCTATGAAATGCTAGTCGCAAATCCATAGCATTTCGCCTCGTATATAATGTTTAATCTACAATGCATGATAAAACCACGTCGTCAAAACGACATGGATTTTTGTGTTTGCTTCCCACTCTTGCATTTGAAAATTCATGCTTGCAAGAATTTTTCTTCTCTTTCATTCATTTGAAGACATGAGCACGGGTTTATGTGTAGCGGTTAATCGGCAAACACCTCAGCTATATTCAGCTAATTCAGAACCATGTAGAGGAATTTAGAACAAAACAGCTGTAAGCTGGAACTTGTACTTTCACTTGAAAGCAATATTTTATATTATTTGACTTGTCCCAAACAATTTCTTAGTTTACTATATTGTGGTATAAGTTATTGAGACCAAATACTTGCTTTGATGTAATTCTGCAATGAAATCGAGGAATCAATTACATTTATGATAATTGACAGGTCAACAGCTGTTCAATTTGGCAGCTTACCACTACTTAGATATTTCGTGTATTTATAAGCATTCTGCAGCAAACGATATTGTTTTAACGACGTTTCAATTGAAAACAGCTGCCAATTAATGAGTCTTTGATGTAAAATAATTGGAACTCTCAAATCGAAAAAAATGAGCGAAACTAGACAACGGCAAGCAAAACATTGCATACACTAGAGTTATTACATTTAAAGCAAACAATTTATTTTGGAATTTTTTTTTTTATATCGTAAATTGCAATAATTTTACTAGAATACATAGCTCACACGTTAAATAAAAAGAAAATATAAATTCTGATTGGGAAATTTTCAATTCATATCTTAGAGAAATTGATTGGTCGGTCTGTTTTGTTTCGAGCGATGTTGATGAATTCACATTAGAGCTTAGTGACATTTTAAGTCTTAGCATGCATGAATACATTCCTTTTTACTACAGCAGATATCAACAACAGAAAAGTCGCTCTTAGTTTAACGATAAGTTCAACCAAGTAATAAAAGCGAACGAGTCTGCTTTTCACGGGTAGGTATCAATTGCATTCATGTCTAGAATTGACAAAAGTCAACAAAACTCCACAGAACACCACCACGTCCATTATCTTTTTAACATAAATATCAAACTAAGAATCTTGGAATCAAGGATAGCAAAGGAACTGGTCCGTGATCAAAACCATCAGGAACGACTTCACCAATTCCTCTATAGCTTCACTATATAGCAATGGTGAAGTGGTTGTTGATTCTGTAGATAAAGCTAATATTTTGATTGGTAGATTCGCCTCAAATTCTCGTTTTCTATTCACTTCACAGACACCTATGTTGCATCTCCCCGTAAGAGAGCTGTGCTCACGATCCTTAAGCGTCTCTAAAGCCGTAGGTCCTGATGGGGTCTCACCCCCATTAATTAAAAGCTATGCCTCATCCTTGGTAAGCCTCTGCGCAAACTATTCTACTTGTCTTATTCGAAAAGAAAACTTCCAACTGGTTGGAAACTAGGACACGTTCAACCTATTCCCAAGAAAGAGAGGGTAGCGGTCCCTCAAATAATCGACCAACTGCAATCAAAGGCTCAAAGGTTTTTCAATCTTTTATTAATTCCAAATTAATAAAGTATTTAGAAACCAAACAACTTATCAATGACCGCCGATATATCTTCCGGACTGGACTCTCGTCTGGAGACTTGCTCGCTTTTTTTACGGAACGTTGGAGCCCTAATCTTCACAATTGTGATGGTCTAAAGTCGTTACCCTAGATATTTTAAAGGTCTTTGGTAGATTCTGGCAGCCAGCACTTTTAGTTAAAGCACCTGGTCTCTACCTCTTCTGCTATTATAATTCGAAAGCCTTTTATCTGACTGCGTAATATCGGCTGTACCAGATAGCGTCTCACCAGAGCCTCACCCTATAAATTCCGATGTTCCCAAGGCTCTGTTATCTCTACACCCCTCTTCCTATTTTTTTTTTCATGATTAGATTTTCCTTAGTTTTAAGCCTGTCCTTAGTCTTGCCTATCACAGTACCCTTGATTTCGCTTATTGCTTTAACACTCTTACGGACTCCAAAAGGAATGCCACATCTGTTAATCGAGTTTGCATGATTAGAGCATTGATTAATGACCATGATAATAACATCGCTTAAGGTAAAGCGAATTGCATCTAAGTCCCAAGCTGTCTCATGTGTTCAACAAAAATTATTACTTTAACACTTCCATTTATTTGCTGGAGCACTGACTTACGGTACACCGTCTTTATGCACTTTTGGCATTAACATTTTCTGTAAATTAAGCTGGACAGATCACATCTTCTCTGTTGCCAAAGAAGCATCAAAATGTCTTTAGTTTCAGAAAATGTGTAAGAAATATTTCATCCCATCGAATCAGACCTAAAACGGAATACAATTCCCATATCTGATCCGGGACTGGTCGCACAGTTTTAGCTTTTAAGTGATAAATTTTGTGTATTTTATATTTGCGAGTGGTGGCGAGTGTCTTGGAACTTTGACGTGTTTCCAGGCTATACCGTTTTTAACCCTAATTGCCCCCCTCCTCAGGAGAATCCTGGAACCGCTCCTGTATTAAGGGCATTGACTTTAATACTTAAAGCTCAAAAATACTAGAAGTATTGTGTCTAGTATTACTAGGAGCATTGTGCCTAGTCTACTTTCATATATTGCAAATATACATCAAACTCGTTAGCATATAAATACAGACAGTTCATTGCGTTCTGAGCTATCATTCGAACATTCGAAACATATCGGCAGCTCTGAGGCCTAATGAAGGCTTGAAATATCAAAACCAGGAGCAGTGAATCTGGTATATAATGACAGTATTCAATCCAGTATATGATTCGAGACTGCTAAACTTCTTGATTTTAGCATATTTCATGTGATAAGAATTTTCTCTTAACACCTAACCTAAAATTATCTAGATACATTGACTCTAGTATACCCAACGTATTAGAAATATTTATCATAATACGTCATCCAAACTGATTCCAGGATTACCAAAAAATAAATTCGTATATTGTCAGCAAATGTATAATTGTGCTACTCGCACAAAGAAGCCACTACTCACATTGAATTGCTGCCTGTGCGCACGGTGCCTTGCCACATTAGTCAACTGCTATATATACTGCCACGTGTGCGCCAGGTTAATTTGCGAGCAGCTCGCTGCCTATTAATTCTAAATCATTGATGGAATTGTTATATGTATGTAAAAATAAGATTTTTGAAATCATACTGGCTCTAAATTAAACGTTATCTTTCATTATTCAAGATTTTTTTTTTGTTTATTTTTTATTATTGAAGTTATTATTTCATAATTTTTATTTGTACCTTTATTATATTGAAATTCTTTTAATGGTTTAAGGATTAGCAAAGTTAAACAATTTATACTGAGAGTGAATAAAAATAATTGAATTTTTGACACCATCTTGCTATAATTTCGAAATCTTTCTGTTCCAGCACCTCTTCCTCATTTTATGACTAGATCTGTCATTGGCCTAGACAGCAACATATGAGCAGAGTTTCTATTAACTCCTATTCAAAAAACTACATTTTTAACCCGCATGATTTCATTTAATTGGGAACTTACTGAAATCTTTAAAAATCCCCTAAGAATTGATAAAGCGACTTTAATTTGAGACAACGAATCAAGCTGGAATCGATATTATCTTTATCGATTCGTCATTACGATTCTATATAGAATGTTCCTTTTAATCCTGGATGGATCGAAATAAAATCGGGAACTACATCGAGATCGAAGTCAACTCCGCTAAAACTAATCGGCTTCAATTTAACTTCGAATCGCTATGTTTGCTGCGTGCATGGTTTTTAGGATGCATACGCTGCTATAGTTTACAGTAGAATAGAGATTAAACACCCATCAGGATAGTTTATTATTCAAGCCAGTAGATGTTACCTCGCATGGAGCCAGTGACCTCTTTTACTTTAGGTGCGTTAACATAGATGAACTGACTGGTCCTGAGAACCTTTCACCACGCTTTATCAAATTACTGGTTCCAGTAATCTGTACATTTATTTCTCATATAATTAGTTCATGCCTCTTATCATACTTATTTCCCTCTAATTGGAAAATTGTTCTGCAGAATCTACAGCTGAATTTTGACAATTTAGTATACTATGCTTCCTGTCAAAAATGGTTGTAAAACTAACGTACTAGCAAGCTTTTGAACATCCAGAAAAAAATTTTTTACTGGCCTACTGGCAATCCAGATTTAAGATGCACCACAGTAGTGAAATTATATCTCAAAGATTGTCAGTGGAAGCGCTATGGGTCAGGATAAATTTACCTTAGTGCTACAGCACGTATTAACTATGATTTAGAGTTGTGGTGATTACGGAATAGCTTTTGTCGGAGCAAAGAATTAGCCCGATAAAATAGTGAATAGGAATCATACAGAACTGTCCAGTCAAATAAAAAAATGCGGAATATAGTGGTATTTCATACCTCCTGCTGCCGCAAACTTCTGCCGTCTATTGGAAACTGGAGCAAAATCAGTAAAGCATCATCTAAAACGAATAGCAGGAAAACTGACGCTTACTTACGTTGAATTTTCAACTTTATTATGGTAAATAGAACCCCGTCTGAATGCAAGACCAGTATGCGCTCACAATAGTGAACCAAATGAGTTAGCTGTAATTACGCCAGAGGACTTTCTAACAGGCAGTTTAATGGTTTTTCCAGCTAAAATTACACCACGTGACAAGCCACTTCGTTGTCTGAAAATATTAGAGCTCCTTTTCAAATTAAAACCCGGTTTTCAGAAGATAGTTGTTAGGTTATACATTAATTAAATAAATATCTATTAGTAACATACATATAAATAATCAGTAATAATAAATAAATGATCAGTATTTTCAAAAGCACATTATGTTTATGTCTTGTGTTTAGGTTTGAGCTAATAAAAAAGTAAATAATCTTAGATCCAAAGGCGGCTCTAAGTTGGATACCGGGAAGAGGGGAAAGTTTAAGTGATTTAAAGCTCCGATGTAGTAGCATATAAAAATTTGCACGTCATTCGCATATAAATACGTACTACTAACGTATAACGTCTGGTAAGTCATTAATATAAAAATTAAAAAAATAGTGGTCCTAGATTAGAACCTAGGGGGATTTCACATATAAAATTTCTAGCATTAGAAACGCAGTTATTAACTAACTTGCTCTCTTCGTCTAAATAAAACGTAGTTAATAACTGAAAGTGCAGAAGTGGTAATGATAAATTTTAACGTCAATTCTTGAAATAATTTTCTGTGGTTGTCACTGTGAACAGCTTCGGAAAAGTCAAATAATACTCGGATTTGCCATGTTATCCATATCAATCGCTTCACGATTATGGGTGGTAATTCTTAGTAAAATGCTTTACAGTTGTGTTTGAAACGATAGACAGATTGATAAGCAGACAGTAGAAAACGTTCCTTAAGATACTCAAATATCTCTTATTCTTTGCTGGAAACTGACGTAATTAAGGCTTAATTAAAGATATGCCTGACAGCATGTTTTTAATATAGCAACTGTAATTTCACGAAAAGCGGATGGATGGCCCACTAGCATTCGAACTTATGGCATTAATGGCCATATATATATCTAATTAATTTATGCAGAGCAGACTGAAACCATTGAGAATTTCCACGCACAAAGTCAGATGCCATTGGGAATATGAAGTAAAATACTAATTTGGATCATAAAGATCAAAATCACAAGTTGACGAATGTTTATCATGACTGTCAAAGCATTTTTAATTGGACCAAAACGTTTTTGAAGGGAGACAAAGATCAAGCTTGTGATCCAAAAGTTAACGCATTTCGAAACATTCCTTACTAGTTACCAAATTTGTAATATATTTATGCTGTGGCTTGGCAAGATCAGTTCTGAGGAATTTTTATGCCTTTGATAAAGTATCTCACGCTCTGCTATATGGCTACCATGGAATTCTGGGTGCATAACTCGGCCGTGTGCGAAGTGTATTTATCATGCAAATATTGCATGACGGTAATCGAAATCAGAGAATTCATAAATTGTGTTCCAGGGTAGCGTCGCGCATTCCATTAACATATCTTTAATATTAACGGAATTATATAATTACGATACAAGGTCGATATTTAACGCTATCTCTCTCTCTCTCCATTAAGAACTCATGTGTCAAAAATAATATGTCATGCTCTATGATACTTGGATGGCTAAGCTGATTAAAGAACTTGACAAAACTTTCGTTTGTAACAAGAAACGAATCATTAAGTTAAGTTATTTTGATATTTGCATGTCCGTATGTTTGTCTTTGTCTGTCTCTTTCTATTTGTCCGTCTGTATGTCTTTCCGTTTGTCCTCACATTACTCGAGAACACTTTCACTTAGTGCACTGCTTTTTTAAAGAAAATTTAGATTGAAGTTCAAAAATGGGGCAAATCGGGTAACTCCTTCGTAGAGTTGCCATACAAAAATTTCGTTTTTTCCTATATATTTACATTTATAAAATGGACTAAATCGAGCATAGAAGCCATGGAAGACCTTACTTATATAGTGCAAAGGGTCAAACCTAGACATTTTTAATTAAGGAAAACTAAAAAACTTGTTAAGTTTCACAGAAAATATATAAGATGATTTATTTAAATTTAATTTAATTTAATTTATACCTAACGCTTTTCGATCTCAAAACTAATTAATACATACAGCTTTTGAAGCCATCGAACCAAGCATCATTACCAATACATACCAAAAGGAAAATTACATACAAGCAAACATTGAAATGAAAAAAACAATATTAATCCAACAAAAGCGGACTTATGAGAGGGCTTGAATTTTTTAAATCAGTCTGATGGTTTAACATAAAACTGCCTTTTTCTTTTTCTGCACGGATTTCTTTAATTTCGTATTTATCTAACAATCTTCCGGCCGGTAGACTATGCAAGAGTTTAACATTATTTTCAATTTTGTGCTTATTGTACATTAGATGCTAATGTACATTAGAAGCTTTGGAGCTAATCTGTTCCTTCAACCTAACTTTTAGTTTCCGTCTTGTTTTTGCAACATAAATGGCGTCGCAATTATACAAGATATTTTGTAAACTCCACTTTTTTCTAAGTCATCAACCCCCGGCCTTAACTTATTGTTAACCAATAATTTCCATAATGTTAACTTGTTGGAAAAAGCAGGCAATACGTTATTGTGTTTTAAGTCTTTAATTAATTTATGTGACACATCTTTGATAAAAGGAATTTTCTATTGTTTCATTTCATAATTTTTGTTTTCTTGAACGACAGGAAAAATCAAAGAAAGGTTTTTAATTTTTAGCTTGTTCCTTAGTAACTTGTCTATTAAGCTATTAGAGTATCCATTATTCTTCGCGATCAGTTTAATAATTTTTGTTTCATCTTTAAAATTATCTGGTGATAATGGGATAGATATCAACTTATGTATCGTAGAATGAATGGCTGATAACTTAGTGGACTATGGATGTGCAGAGTCTGTAGGAATTATATATCTTTTCTAAAGATTTTAAAAATTAATGAGTTGTCAGAGATAGTAATTGTCAAGTCTAAAAAATTAATTATTTTATTACCTAACCCTAAAGTGAATTTTATATTATCGTCAAGTTTATTCCATATATTATTCCAGAAATATTTTAGTTGTCGCTCAGTGTCCATCCGTCCAGATACATAAAACATTGTCTACACACCTATACCAGGTATGTACGTGTGCCAAAATAGGAGAATTAAAAGAATACAAAGTTTCCTCCAAATGGTCCATAAAAAATTCAGCATAAAAAGGTGAAGAGGCAGACCCCATAGTCAAACCATCCTCTTGAATGTAATTTTTCCCATTAAAATGAAAACTATTTTGATTAAAACTTAAATCAATAAGGTCAATATATTCGTTAACTATTACTATATTGTCGATTTTCTTTCGAATTCTATTTACTAACAACTCACGACACCTATGGACTGGTACAGACGGAAAAAAATGGACACATCAAATGACACTAATTTAGCATTTTGTGGGATCTCCAAATCTTTAATTTTATTAATTAATTCAATAGAAGTTTTTAAAGAATATTTAAAACTAAACCCAATTACGTTAGGTATTGTATTACTCAACTATATACTTGCATAGTCTCTGGTAAGTGGAGTTAAAAGCGACAGGTACTGTCCTTACAGGTATGTTGTCTTTATGACATTTTTATTGTACCGGAAAATTCTTCGAAATATAGAATCCTATATTAGCTGTGTTCTTTTGTGCACCTTGTTCTAGAACTCCCATATACTGGAGAGAACAATTGTTCTGTCGACTGAAGCGAACTATTTGTTCTGTTCGCTTCACTTAAATCTGTCTATGAAAATGTATGAGGCGTTCTTTTATATATCTCCTGTTCTGCTCTGTTCTGCGGACACAAAAGAACACCGCTATAATTAGTTATAATGAGTTTTAAAAAACCTGGAAATATTGGAATCAAATGATTTTTACCTTGCTGTGTTGAGTCGTGATGTCCAACAGTATTCTATTTGATTGATTCTGCAAAAAATTTTTGCTTAACTTTCAGGTTTAATGAGAAATAAGTCCAAGTTCCTTTATACACGTAAATATATGCACTTTATATGCGGTTCCTTCAAGATGGGGGCATCAATTCGGATTCTAAACGTTACATATGAGGCACTATGAAGGACAGCCATGTCATAAATGTTTAATAAAATCTAACATATCTGCACGATGCGAACAGTCCAAGCAAGCTCTCCGTTTTGGTCGAAGTGAGTCTATGAGGTTTCCCGTGATCTTGGAGGATTGATTTAAATTCCTCTTTCGTTATTATATGAATGTATTCTAATCTCTGTTGGATTTTGCACATCTGTAATTAGGAATAAGTAGTAAATTCAATTTGAAATTATTAAACTGAAATTTACTTACCACTGTTAATATGATGTAGTGCAGGAACTGCACTCAGTAGTCAAGAGCCCTAGAAAGGAAAAATGTGGTATTTATCTTTTCATACCCTAGATGAAATCTATAGGATATACTAAGCTAGTCATTCTGTTTGTAACGCACAGAAATAATGATGGTAGAGCAAAGTTAATTGGACACCCACTCATACACTCAGAAAAAAATCACCTCTTAAAATTATAAACAAAAAATTTAAAATAAAAAAGATATTTCTACACTAATGACAAAGTTAAATTAACATGACAAGCCTATGCTTTAATATGGCAATGCTTAAATATGTATCGGATCAATATAAAATTAACAGTTGTTCCTCTTAAAAATGTAATAACTTTTATAGTATATCGATGCCACACCAAATTTACAGTGAGAAAGGTATACTTATAAGTTCACAATGTTAAATCAACATTTGTTGTAGTATATTGTTGTATATATTGTAGTATATATATAAATATATGAGACTATACCGTCACTCATTAAATTTCCTTGGAACACATTTAATTTATTGAGCCATGTATATGATTTTGAAATGTGCTTGTTTATTTTAAGGATATGCAATGTAAAATTGACATTGTGCGATGTTGTTTTAAACACATACAAAGTATGTATTGCATCTTGAATCGGAACTCATTTAGTACCTTGTTGATAATTGCGGAGAAATCGTGCGTTAAAATCGGATTTTGGTAATTTGCCTCTTGTTTTTTTTTACTTTGCTAGAACCTTCTGTGAAGCATATTGAATAAGTATATACAGTTATATTTTTACAAAAGCGTGTTGTGGACAATTACCGCAGTTATTAAAATCTTTAGTATAAAGGATTATACAAGTGAGAAGCGCTGTTACAGATTCATAGTTTTCATTATTTTTTGCCCTAATTAAAATGAGTGAAAATAACATCCAAGAAACATCTAATAGTGTCATTATAATATTTCCAAGAGATATTTCTGTACCTGCTGTTGAAACGGTAACAAATTTCGACATATATTTGTACAATTTTTGAATAGATTTGAAGCTAGAGGATTTATATACAACTATCCAAGGTAAGCCTATCGATAAAATTTTATTAGTGCAAGTTAGAATTATATAAAACTGATATTTGGTGTAAAAATTGATAAAAATAGTAATTGTTTACGAAGTTTTATAATGAGAAATTTGCATTCTTGCTTTCCGATAGATAAGAAAGTAGCCTTCCGAAACACAAAAACTCATAATTAACTTTTTAGGGATCAAAGAACCTACTAATCACTATAAATTACAGGATCTAGCAGACTTATTAAATAAGCCAAAAGGGGAAAAGCTATACGGAGTTTCTATTCCAAAAACGATGACTTGTTGGACTTTTACAGACAAGAACTAATGCCTATCTATTATATTAGAAGACGTAAACTATAGTGGATGTGAAGTAAGTACAAGCTGATTTCCGTCTTTGACCAAACAAATTAGGATCCATTTTCCTAATGAATGGGAAGTATGTCTAACATGTTAATTTCATATACAAGCTTTAACTTCTAACAATTTTTTTTACCAGGAATACTACTTTGATCCTAGACAAGGAAAACGGAATCCAAAACGATAGCTTTATGACAAGTATTCAAAATCAAAACCAGAGCTATGAACTGGTAAGGAATATCAAAATGTATCTGTCTATTATTATTAACTTAACTTTTGCAGATAACAATTGATTTTCACTTGCTTTACCCGAACAAAGAGCAACTATTAGGTAGATGGGTTGATTTTAAGGAGAAAATTAATTCTTACTATGACGTATACTTACGGGATAAATCTAGCAAAGAAAGCTTTATGGCCACAAAAATATTGAAAAAATTGATACATTAAAAAAAAATTATATTCTGTATAGTATGTGGATTGTACATATTGTATTCATAGTACATAAGTACTATACTATCATATGTATAAAGTGGTATATGAACAGTACCCTTTATACCCATTTATATTATCATTTCTATACCCTAGATGGATCAATTGAATTATTCTAACTTTTACAACATTTATTGTTTCTCGGCTGCTACTGGTGAAGGTGGGCATCCATATATGTTGCATGTATAAATTAAAAGTGCTCGATGTTAAAATAACCTATTTTACTATTTATATTCCTAATACGGTCGCTATAAAATGTACCTTTAGGATTTGTTAAATTATGATGGAACATGCTATAATAACATGTAAGACACGTCCTTTTATAAAGACATAGTCATTTTTTCATAGCCTTCAAATCGTTAAACTAAGGTGTAAGCTTTTATTTTATACAAAATATGCAGTTAATTTAATTTTGTGGCACGCTATAATTGAAATTGAACAGCATTAGTTTCACTGTGTGATAATGTTGATTTTTCAATGAGCAAAACTTTACTATTATCGATATTAATTTAATAAGAAACGTTTATGGAGCCATTTTATATCGAAAAAATGTAAAATCATAAACGATTTCACAAATTTTTTCTCTGGGTGTAATATTAAAAGTTATTTTGATTTTTGCATGTCCGTCTGTTCGTTCGTCCGTCCGTGCAATTTTGTATGCGGACTTTAAAAAAAAGGAAAATGAGATTCGAATATGAGACAAATCGGGCAATTTCTTCGTGGGGCTGACATACAAAAATTTTGTTTTCCACTATATATTTGGACAGTGCCTGAGAACGCGTTAACATAGAGAGCTGAAATTTGGTAAATGGTGTTTTCATAGTAACAGCAAATAAAATTGCAAAAATGGAATAACTCGGGCAACCCGTTCTTGGCATTGTAATATAAAAATTTTAGTTTTTTACTTTTCTTTAGAATATGAAATCCTATAAAATTGGTTATAATCATTTTTTCTGTCCAACGAATCTTTCTAGAAATATATGCGAAAACCCACTCCAAAAATCAAAATTGCTCAAATGGTTCATAATTAGAAATGTGATACGGACATTCATCTAGATTATCATAAGTATTGGTCTTATAACAATTTTAGCTTTTTTACTTATCTATATACAGAATCGGTGTTAAAATAGCTTGGCTTACTTCGTTCGGTCTTCTTTGTTAATGCGCCTAAAGGAACTTAGTATCACTATCCACATGTATGAACATAACATTATCACCAATACCAAAATTTTCCACCCTGAACATCAATTCCCTGGTCATAATATCAAATATAATTGGTCCCCTCGCAGCTTAAGGCATATGTGACCCCAAAACATTGGAAAACCACTCAAAATTACCGTTAAAAATTGGAAAGTCCCAATGAGACTCCCACAATTTACAGAAGTTATTTCCCTTTGCGGGAACAGCTATCATGCAATAAAAATGCAAGAAGCTATTAGAAATAGAGGCCGGAAGTAGCAAATAGGAGTGTTCATCGTACAAAAAGCTTTGGTAGGTGAAATGGGCAGCCAATTAATAAAGGACATGTTGGTGTCAAAGAAAATACTAGTTAAAGAGTTTGGAAGTTAAAAATAAAAGGTGAAAAAATCAGGCGAAAGGAAAAGGAAATCTGAATAAAAGCATGGCAAGTGATAAAAAGTTAGAAAAAAGGGTAGTTGACAATAATTACAAAATTTGTTCAAGGAAGATCGACCTAGGATCAATCCGTATATGCATATATACACACATTTAAAAATAATAAAAAAACCAATAGAAGTATATCTCTTTTCATTAATATAATTAAATTCCTCAAGCTTTCATTCAATACTGATTTCCGAGTAGCTTGACTAAGTTATATAGAGTACTAATTAAGATTTACATCTTATGTACTTAATTGATTAATAAATGAATATGTTTCTTTTAATTTTTTTTTTTAATTCAATTTACAATTAGACTCGATTACGACTTTTTTAATTGATGCGATTACGAATTACAAAGCTTTTTATACGTAGAAGAGTTTTTCTTTTTTTTATCTTATTATCAATTACGTGGAATTTAATAACCACGTGACTCCGAAATGTGTTTGACTTCCTGGATGGATGGCATTGACCTAGACTGTAATAATAATTGCTCTTATACAAGTTCTAGCCTTTGTCCTTGTTTCTTAACAAATCATCGATGAACTTGATTTGGACACTGCCCCCCCCCCCTTGCTATTCCTGCACATGCGATATACCTTTAACTTCAAGACTTAAATTATTTACTGCAACTGAGAAAAATTCCAATATTTCCGAAACCATGGAAGAGCATCAGCAGATATTTTCCTTTCACTCCGGGATAAAAGGTCACCTATCAACTATAGAAATTTAAATAGCAATATTATCCATTTTATGTAAGTGCTTCTGCAAATATACCCTGACGCAGCTACACACGTACACAATTGGCATATCCAAGGATTTTTATGGGATACAACAGCTTTCAGGTCGCCCGCCCACCCATCCAAGCCCAGCTCCTCCGCACATCTTATAATTTCCTCCGGTTTTGCTTACGATAAGAAATATCTGGAGTTTATTGGACTTTTGCCACCATCATTTTCGTTCTTCAATAGGCGTCGGCTTGGAGTTCTTGCATTATAACTTGCCAATACCATGCTACCCCCTCATAATCTGGTATGTGATGCGGATGTCGCATAGACATGTGAACATCCATACATATTAGGTTTGTAAGTATTCGAACACCACGGCTTTGACTTCAAGTACCCTGTTCAACTCTAGAGACATTTGGGTAATACCACTTTTATTGAAATTGGGTATTTGGGCGCCATTAATTTTTCATCTAATGGCTTTCATGACGATCAATACGTTGCAGAGATGAGTTTCGAACTCGAATGGCATAAGTATGTAGGTATGTGGGAGGGCATATCTTCCAAGTTTTAAAGTATTGCAACATTTTGTGAGGCGAGCTCTTACATAATATTTAGTTAATATTTGCAGAAATAATTTAATACCTCTGAGTATTGCTGTAAAGGGAAATAATTTTTGGAATGGTTCGGTAATGGAAATGTTCGCTTTTCGTCCGCCATTACCAAATGTACTCCACGGGCTATTAAGACTATTTTGTGTGGAAATTTATTAATCTATTAATAGCTAATTAAGCGGAAATTTTCTTCGGTAGCGGATGTAGTCAATTCAAAAATCTATTGCCCATATGCAATATGGGATACGTGACAAATAACTAATTTTCCACAAAATGCTAAAAACCTTTCTCTTTTCTCGTTTTAAAACTGCTCAAACAATTTGTTTCAATTATGATTACAGAAAATCAATATGTGAAGCTGTTAAATAATCAGAAATGATTAGATAATAAGAGAAAAACAAATTTGGACATATCACCTCATCCAACAATATAATGGACATACCTACTCCTTATTGCAAATGTTAGTTATGAAATTCTGCTATTTAGCACCTGTAAAAGGAAATTTAGTTAAGGAATATAAGACTGATCCAAGCAAGAAAAAGACTATGCAATATTTTTATATAATTTTAATAAAGTAAAAAACGAAAAAGTTTTATCGTCTTAAATAATATTGTGAAATGATAACTCAGGGTTTTTCAACTTCAAATATAAAATTTTATTCAATAATTCATTTTCTTAACCTAATATCACAAATTCACGAAATTCAAAAAGCTTAAAACTAGAAATTCAAATTAACAATTCAAATATATTTAAAAAAAATTCAATAATAAAAAAAAAATGGTCCAAATAACGTGGTCCGTCTCTTTATTTCTTAAAAGAAGCGGAAGACCGGAATTAGTTTCTGTCACCTTATAAACTACTAGAATAAAAATAATAATGCTGCTAATACGTGTGGGCACTAGGGCAATAAAATGACGCACACAAGAATTTTCTGCGAATCTTTTTGATGGTAGCGGCCCTGTCAGACAGAAAAGCTGAATAAGCAGCAAAAGGGGTACAGCAGCGTGCTGCAACGTGTGGTGCAAAACAGATGTAATGAGACCAAACTTTCCGATTAAACTCTGAACAGAATTATACTTCTGTAATAAATATGGGAATTTCAGATTAAACTCTGAACAGAATTATACTTCTGTAATAAGGATGGGAATAATTTCAGATTAAACTCTGAACAGAATTATACTTCTGTATGGAGGATGGGAACACGATTCTTTTCAGATTAGACTCTCAATCAGATGAACTCTGACCAAAGAATTGTGCCATCTATTGCGACTCGTCGGCCTTATATAGCCGTCGTGAACAGCTATGTCCCAGCTCCATAATGTGTTGCCCTGGCAAAGCTTGGTTCGATTTGGTCCAATTTTGATTGTGGCGACACCAGCTGTTTGACGTAATGTCACTATATGAAATTACGAAAATTGTAAATATACTGGAGATGTATATGATTTGGTAAGTTTATGATATTAAGTTTATGATATTTTGGTTAATTTATATGTAATTAATGTATTTTCTATTTAATTTGAGCTCAAATAACATGTAGGACGGCTGTAGGCAGGATTGGGATGTTTTATATTCGTTGAGGAATCAGATAAGATTTATATATAGAGCATTGATTATTTGTGTTGTTTCTTTTTTTGTATTTTTTAGGACAAGTGGTTTCATCGAGGGATGTGGAAATTCTGCAAATATGTATGTGGACTGAACAAATATTGTAATCTTCATCTGGGATGTCATCAAAATCTCTATCTGACAACGTCTTTCTTTTTTGCTTCTTTAATTGATATACGGTATTTATCCGTTTTATCAAGGACTTTGCCGTGCCGATATCATTTGCATAATGGGTCTTCCGTTATTCAAGTACATTTCCTGTTACGATTTTGGTAACAATAAATCTTTTGGAGGGGGCGAAGTGAAAATGATAAGATGAAGGATTAACTGCAGTTTTCCAGTCGTATACAGTGCATACTTCATTACAAGTAACTCGGTTTAGGGTTCCTGCGCTTTTAAAAAAAAAGTAAAATTAAGTTCGAAAATGAGATAAATCGGGCAACCTTTCCGTGGGGTTGCCATACAAAAATTTCATTTTCCACTATATATTTGGACACTGCCTGAAAACGCGCCGACATAAAGAGCTGAAATTTGGTGCATGGTGTTTTCATGGTAATTGCAAATAAAATTTCAAAAATGGACTAAATCGGGCAACCCTTTCTCGGTGTTGACATATACAAATTTAAGTTTTTTATTGTACCAAAAACTTCTTCAGAATACTTAGTTTTTTTATCCAATGAACCGATCTAGAAATATATGCCAAAAACCGCTTCAAAAATCAAACTTGTATAGATGGGTGATCATATGAAACTTCATACGAGCATTCATCTAGGGTATCATAGGAATTGGTCTTAGACCAATTCTAGCTTTTTTATTTGTTTATAGCTACTTTTTTTGGCTTTTGCTTTGACAAAATCTATATCCTGATCCTTTATCGCATTCTTCCTGTAACCCAAGCTCACCATGTAGTTAGATTCAGCCATGCAGTAAAATCGAATTCTTCATAAGCAGAACAGTAAGATTGTGCAACAGTTTGTCATCCTCTGAAATCTTCTGGAAGTGGAGAGATTGGGAGGTGTTGCGAATTCAAATTCGAAATTGTACAATTTTGCATTGCAACATTTTACTTGCCATTTAACGATACGAGCGATTTAGTTATAACTATTAAACAGCGAACTGCTTGCGCTCGTTTGCTACAAATCTGAAATCATCCACCATCCGAATGTAAGTGACTATGTTTTATATTAGTATTCGTGTTGTCCCCACAATTTCTCCTTAATTTTGTACTCCTTTAAATTTTTTTTATCTCCATAGAACTTAGGAAATTGCGAGGCGAAGCATTGCATCACGTGCTACCGTCGGCGCGTTGGATACGCTGACGGGAGATTTCGGTAGAACTGTATAATTTCGAGGGAACATTTTGGAGTAGGGGACAATTATGTAAGGCGATATTTTTGTATTAGTAAGAATTACATCAATAACTTATAATAAGATTTGTATTTATATGAACTCGATACTTCTTTCATTTTGTTTTTCCGAATTTCTTTTTTAACATAAAAACCAAGTGGCGCCCATATTACGTTCCCAAGAGAACCCAGCCTGTCTGCACTCAGTGGCTGTATGAAGGATGGCGGATCCCTGCTTAATGTAAATTGTCGTAACAGATGTTAATAAACCTTTGGGCTCCCATCAAAAACAAGTGTCCGACAATAGCGTGGCGTGGACTTTGGTTGAGGGGAAGCAATCAAAAGCGTTAAATAGCCATGCGCTCACATGTTATTGCAGCGCTTCTAATAAATTATAGGGTTTTTGAACTCGATTCCACTCGACTCGAACTGGGTAGTTACTCGGATTCGAAACTCGACTCTAATGCTCGACGAGTCCAAGTTTTTAAAATTAAGCAAAGACCAGGAAATTTAAAAGGTAAGCTACGTATTTAGGAATGTTCTGATCAGTTTCGAGATTTACGTTTTATTTATTTCTTAATTATGCACATTGCTGCGGACATTAATAAAAACTCGTCCTCATTTTCCTTTGTTACTGAATGAAGTGAACGTTTACATAAATAAAACTAAAAAATGAAAATGTAAACAGCTAATCAAACTGGTGTAAATTTGTTCAAATTATCTGAACGTAATCAACTTATTAAATTCAACTGCCATATTATAAAATAAAAGAAAACACTTCATTTTATTTTACATATATTGTAACCACCAACGTGCGTCTTATCAAAACATCATCAGGGCTCTTGTTGTAGCCCTGATAAGACGAAGCGCGTTAGCGGTTATAATGTATGTAAAATAAAAATATATGTGCACGTTGTGGAAAAAACAAAAAAGTGTTTTCGTTTCTTTTATAATATAGCAGTTAAAATAAATCTATTCCATCCAGCAAGTGTTATCTATAAAATCTGTAAATTATTCAATTCAATAAATTATTCTAATTTTAACAAACTTTAGTAATTTTTGTTTTTTTTTTTTGTTATAAAAACTTTATCTATAAGAATCGTTATTGAACTCCAAATTATTAAACGTTTTTGGTTATTGATTTGAGTTGAGATTTAGATCCAGACTCGATTTGGACTCGACGAGTTTTCAAAATTTGGAACTCGTACTCGCCGAAACTTGAAAACCCGATTTTCCAAATACCCTAAATAAATTATTTATACCCCTCTCGATATCTATTACTTAAGAACTCCAGGAGTTAATTTTTGAAGAAAATAGGCATGCAACAGTGAACTGCGTCGACTGGATGAAGAGGAAGATGAAACCACGAAACATATCATATGTGAGTATCCCGCGCTTGCAACTTTAAGTTTGAAATTCATTGGAGAAACACTTCTCTAAATAAGGTTTGCAAGCTAACCCCAAGGACAATATCGAGCTCGTAAAAGTGATAGATTTAACTTAATCACTCTAAGGAAGGACACAATAGTGTATATGTCTCCACTGCTCTTAACCTTAAGCTTAAGCACGTGAGAGTAGGCATGAATTTCAGTTTTTAGCTCCTTGATTTCAGATTAAAATAAAAGGAATTAAAGGAATGATTATAGTCAGGTGGCAGTGTACCTACTTGAATATGTATTATGCACTCTATTTCAATCAAAGCTGTAAACAAATTTGAAATTTTTCGTTTTCTCGAAAACGAAGGCAATGATAAATGGTTTTCGAAATTCTAACGTACTGTGTAAGTTGTCTAGTAAGATAGAATTTTCAAAACACGAAATGGTAAAATTTCAAATTCGCTTACAACAGAGTGCATTACGAAACAGAGGGTATTATTCGTCGCCTTCATGAACCTGAGAGATTAATCTTTTGAGAAGCAGAGAAAATGTTTTTTGAGTATCTGAGCTCATTATTGAAAACGAGACCCGGGAATATCTTGTGTACATTAGTAAAGTTATATAGATAAGATTTTCATAGAATACCAGAATATAAACTTGATTTTCATAAGTTACATATGAGAACGGCGGTTCAAAATAGCCAAAAAAGCAGACTCGCGATTATGGAATGACTGCGACAAATAAATTCCAAATAAGCTAAATTAAAATATTAATAATTGCTCATTTGCTTATATGGATCAGACTGTACGATTTTGTCAACATCTCTTCTCTAAAGTAATATTCCCGTATCCAACTTGAAATACTCCTCACGAATTTACAATTTCCAACCGAAATGCTTTCTAACCAACCTACCAGCTTGATATTGATGGAAGCACAATTAAAAACACCTCCAGTCGAAACAAATACAGCGTTGAAAAATTCATATGAATGAAATTAACTCCAACACATGCTACGGTATATCAGTGTTTGTGGGTCCTATAGAAGCATTTTTTCAATTGCAACCGTTAGGTTTAGTAACATTTCGTATTGAGTCTACCTAGATACCTACGATACATGGTGAACGAGCTAAAAAGATGTGTGACGTCATAGGTGGATTTCTGAAGAGTTCGAATGCCACACATTTTGTTGGATGTTTACTTTTCGTTGCATATTATTCGATTGCTTTGTTTTTTCATTGTTTTTTTTTTTAATGGAGGTAATTTTATAATGCTTTTCTTCGATAGTTCACAGCGAAGGACATATAAAAAGGCTTTAGGGAAAATATTTTTTAATGAAAATATTATAAAGAAATTTTTTGTCGTAATTTTTATTTTCCTCCCTTGCTTCCAAAGACGCCACGCAACTGATGTTCGGAATATACTACAGTTTTCCCAGGATAAAAAGCATTTCTAAGCTTGAAAATATATTCATTGCTGGACTTGTAAAGGCGCTAGACTTCAAGACTTTTGGAAACGATGCTTGCCTGAAACTTTTAATACTGAAAACTATAAATAGTCTAGCAAAAGAAGGATGTATCGATGTATCACATGAAGGAGCAAAAAGGGGTATATTTCATTCTTGGACTAGACCCTGACGATAATTTAGATTTAAATTCAATTTGCAATTTTATTAGATCTTTTTAAAGTAATTTTTATTGGCGATCTTGCAAATGTCATAAACAACTGACTAGGAAGCCTTGGGAAGAAAAAGCTGAATATCTCAGAACAATAGAAAACTATAATCGTGATAGTTCTATAAATTCTTTTGGACAAACGGGAATTTCAAAGGATCCTATGCTTAACCAAATACAGTCTTTTCATTTGGTACAAATTATTCAATTGATTTGATGCATGACAAATTTGAAAGTATATGTCATTAGGATTTATGCCATATTATTAGATATTATTCTAATGAGGTTAACATTCTTTCATTAGAAAGCTTAAATACGCCCAAATCAGATTTTAATTATGGAGAAATTGAAGCAAAAAATATTTCTGGTCCCATTATAATTCACGATTTAAAAACATTCCAATTGAAAATGACTGCTAGTCAAGTACACGTTTTTCCACTAATGGTAGGGGATCTAATATCTAAAGATGATGAAGTGTGGTAATTCCAACTGTGCTTGCATAAACTAATTGATCTTTTACTTTCCAATAGTTTTAGTGCAGACACTCTTCTCGTTCTGAAACATCTTGTGAAAGAACATAGTTCGAAGTACATGTTTTTGTTTCAAGACAATTCTAAGCCTGAAGCCATAGCTTGACAGACTGTCCTACCGTCATTTATATTCTGGACCCCAAAATATTACTGGAGCTTTCGGTTGGAAGCAAACTGTAAGGAACTTAAAAGTTATGCAAGTTGCATAACATCCAGAAGAAATATTATATTGTCTTTAGTTAAAAAGTTCCAGATGAAATTTTCACATCTTCTGCTACATTCCGAACAAAGCAATTTGATGCTAAACGAAAAGTATAATATCAAAAGTATTAATATAAATATACTCTGCAATATACCAAAAGTTGATAGCGGTAAGGAAATATTTACTTACTCTCAAATTTCTTTTAAACATACAATTTATAAACGACATTATTTTTTGACAAAATTTGAGACCCAGTTAAGCCTTTTTGAAATTATTAAGACTTTCATAATTGACAGTAGTGACGCATTTTTTTTTTTTAAATGAAATATTAGTTGTCGGTCCAAACCCCTACTTTTACTCACATGAAGTAGATAAAAAAAATCAATTGTAACAACAAATTTAATTATTAATTCATTATTATTAATTATAACATTGAAAAGTTCTTTGGACCACAAATAAAAATAGTTCAAATGGCTAATGGAAAACTAATGATTAGGATTAAGGAAACTTTTCAAGCTTTGCATAATATCTCAATATAAATTTTTATATATACCCACATCTAAGTGAAATTATTTTATAATTTTTATTAGTAATTAGATTTAAATTTGTAACCACATGCCCAGTGAGAAAATGATGAATGACAGTAGGTATGGAGGAATTCGTCGAGGAAATCAGTATCTCTGAAAAAAAAATATGTACATTTCTTGCCGAAAAGAAGCGAAATCCGACTTTGAAGCTCAAATCATGTTGAGGCCGGGGTGCCTGAATGTACATGATTATTTTACTCTTTTGTAGATGTTATTTCTTTGATGAGTCATCTGCGTAAATGTCGATGCAGGTCAAAATTTCAGGTGTTTAGTTAAAGTAGGCTTGGGTACGAGTGAAAGTTAAATAGTGCGTGTGATAAAAAAGAGATTTTCTACAGTAATAGGAATATTCGGTTATTGGTCGTCCTGCAGTGCTCTTACGCTATGTTTTTTTTTTTTTTGCAATAAAGTAATAAAGTATTAAATTAAATATCCTATTATATCTTCGGATCATGTGAAATATACGCTCAATTGTTTGAAAGATATTTTTTCTATTTTATTTACAAATATTTTCCTGGAATATCAATAACTGATTAAAAATCCTTTTCTATCCAAAATCTATTCTTTCCTGGTATGACGCTACTATGTTAATTGAATCGAATAAAGTCAAAACGATTTCTAATGGGTGCATTATATAAAAGAAATCTAATTAGATAGTCGTTTCGACTTTACTCGATTCAAGTTACAAGTAATTTATTAATTAATATTAATTGAGTTTTTCTCCAATGACGTTTTCAACAATGATTATTTTTTGACGTTTTCATCGATCATTATTCTTTCAAGTTTTCATCGAGGATATTTCTTTGACGTTTTTATCGATGACTATTCATTTAAGTTTTCATCGAAGATTATTCATAGCTTTCATCGACATTTACTCCCTAGAACATCGTATGTAAAATTTATCGATGAAATGGTCATCGAAAAGTGCAATGCGACTTCGATGCAGAGAATTGGATTATTAACTGCAAAATTCGAATATAAAAAGTAAAATGAATCAATTCTGTCAATTACGCGCATTTTATGATGATTCTGATGGTTTCTGTAATACAGAAGAGAAAGCGCTCAATACTTCTACACCTTTGTTAAATATTTCGGGAGATACTATTCTTTTAATCTCCTTGGAGCAAGAGCAATTGAATCTATCTTCAACTTCAAGAACAGAACCATACAATAATCAAACAATAGCATATACTATGCTTCAACCATCGAGGCAATCTCTACCGGAGCAACTACAATTATTTACAAAATGGGGCGTAAAACTTGGACTCCCAATAAGATTTGAGCACAATTTAATGAATTAGATAGTCGGAAAAGATTTCCGATTTATCAAAAAATACTTTTCTAATTGATGAAATGCATTCAAGAATCAAGAAGCGACTTAAAAAATATTAATTTCGAAAACCTACCAAAAACTAGCAGCCACGTCAGATCACTTCTAGATAAATATAAAAATAAGCTTCAATTAAATGATGGCTGCAGAACTACTATGGCCGATATTATTTTTTTCCATTTGATTAAAAATTACATCAATATGACTTTGTATTTGGTAGAAGATCTGCCAAATAAAATTGCTGCTCTTTACCCATCAGAGATAAAGGTTTGCATCATATCATTATTATTCTTAAGATTTACTGAGTCTAAAATTAGAAATCATTCTTAGGCGCTCTATTTTTTATAGGAAATAGGAAAAGCACCAATAGGAAAAAATTATGGTAAATACTTTAATCTATTGCGAGTTTTAATAAATAGTGGCTTGCTTAAGAAAAGTACTTATTTAAAGGAGCCTGAAGTGAAACTCTATTACGATGAAAGCATTGAAACGCTTCTTGGTAAAATTATGTGTTAATTTATAAATTGTAATACACAAAATAATCATATATTTTAGAACCGAAAAAAGACATTCAATGCAATTTAGAAGAAATAAGAGCAGAAAACTCTTCTTAGGCTGAACTGGAACATACTGGACCCTAACAATAAATTATAGGTTCCAAACCATTTAAAAAAGCCGATGTTATGCTTCAATGGCAACCTTTTGGATTTAAATTGCATTAAACTAAATCAACATATATACGAGTTTCCGATTATATGCGGAAAACTTATGTAAATTTTTGAAGAAAAGCATAAAGACACGTTGCTTAAAGCTGCATTGCTGTTTCTTTCAAACTAAAAAGCAAGACTTCACTAACTGAAGTAAGCAAAATTTTAAATAGATATACCATAATTAAAATAACTTTAAAAACTAATATTGTTATATATATAAAGCATCTTCATGCAGTTATAACAACAACGGGAAAGTAGTTCAAGGTAAAAAGCGGAAAAAAATTCATTTGAAATTTTCTCTTAAGGACTCCAAAAACCCATTTGTGATTGTTGGGAATTCTATTCAAAATGTAGAAACGAAGCTTATACATAAGTAGGAAACAGAAAATGAGTCAGTCGAGCAATTAATTTTAATTACTGGGTGGGACATTCTTTTATATTTTGATAATATAAGATATAAATTTTATTCCATTCTCCGTGCAGTAGACATTTGTTTTAAGTCATTTAATGTTTTACATCTTAAGTAGGTATCAATCTGCTTCAAATTTAGTCTGGGATTTTTTTCCAACAAAATTTTTTATAAAATATCAACCAATTATGATATAAGCTATCCTATTAGGGTCATTCCATAAATTAACACACGATTTATAAGAAAATGATAGCGGACGCGTTTTTAATAAAATTGAAAATTTGACTGGAAAATGCAATACATCAGTTGCCTTAATATATGTATGTAATTTGTTTTTTGTTAGCCACCATGTTGAAAATGATCGTCACCCTTCCGTTCAAATCACCTATGCAAGGCTTTCCGCTTTTTGGAATATTTCAAAAACGAAAAGATATATCCATTTGATTTTGAGGCAATAAACTAAGAAAATTTTAAGCTACAAAATACACTATTAACTTTTAATTAGCTGTAAAATATAAGGTACAAAGCTGTTGTCTCAATTTAGCTTAAATTCTGGACATTTTTGATAAGTTTAGAACCCAATAGCTCAGAAATGCGGAATATACCGAAAATGAAGCTCCTTGGGCTGACAGACTACTCATTGATAAACAATATAAAATTATGAAGCCCAGGTGTAACCAAGTCCTTCATCCTGGAAAACTGGAAAAAAGTTCCCTTTTGTTTTTGTCAAAATTTAGATTTTTGAGTACGCAAAAGGACTGTATCCAAAAATTTGAAAGTTTTGGAGAAAATACTTCAACAGAATAATATAAATACACTGTCCAATTTCCTTCTTGTGTTTCTAGTTGGGTTTGGAGATACAGCATGTAGAAGTACCAAAAAGTTGCAAGTGGCAAATGAATTTTACTTAGCCGTAAACCTTTTTATTTGTGATAGAATACATAATTTTTCATAATTATATAGGTATAGGTACTAATATAATAATAGTGATAATAAATAAAGGTACTAATACAATAACTTGTGTTTATGGATTCAGCTTTTGAATATTTACCTCAAGTTTTTTACTAATCCTGAAATTAGACTAACTTTCAACTGAAATTTGTATATCGGCGTGAAAGAATTGTACCTTGTTATGAGTGGAATCAGTGATGCACTTTTAAATCTTTATTCTAAAGGTACAACAGCAGCATCTATATCCACCGTAGACACCAGTTTAAAAATAATTCCTGGTATGTTGTCCTTGCAAAAATTATACATGTCTTCTGCCATCAAAACCTGGTTCTCATAACGATGTTGTAGGCTAGCCTTTGTAGGTAACCATTTCACTGTTCCTCCAGTGCCATTACATGGCCCTTTCCTATGAGGTGTGGCGAAAAATGGGACACAACAAGTATTCCAAAGTCATGCTCATGCTGGCACAGGTTGGTAAATTTCTTACGCTGCATATCCGTCCGAAAAGTGATATATATATATTTTTTAAGTCCAAGCTTCTCAGATTTTAAATGAGAAATGATTTGTTTGTACTAGGCATAAAATGATGTGGTATTGTGCTGTAGATTTTTCTTACATTCACCTAACATGCAGGCCTCACTTATTATATCACAAACCGTGATATAAAGCACATCTTTATACTCTACTTTTTGCTTAAGGGCCCGAACCATTAGCTTCACATTTTGATGTACATCACAAATACGCACAGAATGTGTTCCTGTAGCACCAGCAACACACCACTTGAACCTAAGCTCAGCAAATTTCGAACACCCTTTATTAAGTCTAGGATAAGTTTTTGGAATAAATCACCCTAAAGTTACACATAGTCTGCAAGTACACCATACTTTTCAACCAGTTTTTTTTTTTCATATTAGTAATTAAAAACTCAGACACTCCAAACTCTGACACAATTTTTTGTTTTTACCAGCTCTTCTTCTATATCCATTGAATCCCTCTGAAAATGTGGCTAATTCTAATGATGATTCCATTTTTCGTTTCAGCTTTTGTTTAACCTCTTCTATTTTTAATTTAGTAGTTATTTTTCTTTGGCCTGAATTCAAACGATGAATTTTTTTAACAGGAGTGAGGAATAAATTTTAGCTACTGCTTGCAAATGGTCCATATACGGAATATACTCTTCTTCATGTTGCTGTTTGTCTAAACTTATAGACACATCAGTATTGCATTTAGCTATTTTACTCCATCAATTAATGTAATGCTACGATATGTACCATTTTGTATTGTGATTTCTCTAAGTGGAGAAGTGATTTTTTTCTTATGACACTCTAAAAGATCTCAGCACGTCCGTCCAAAAACATGTCCGTATTTTAATAAATATCTGCTATCATTATATGTACAAACAGTTTTTATAAGTCCACAAATTCTTGCATTAAAAAAAAATTTTACTTTTTCACTGTATGCTCTGAAAAGTTTTAACTTTATTTCTTTACTTGCAAGCTTAGTTTTCACACTTTTCACCTAAAATCAGTCCAACACTGTACACGAGAATACTACCCTCAGCAGTATTTATTGTTATTAAAAATAAAATTCGATAAATAAACATTTACTTTACAAAAGTGATACTTTATAGATCGGCAACAGTAATAAATATGTGCGCTCGTTGCAGCAGCATTGCATTAATTTTACTATTATTATTATTATTAATTGTACAAAGAAATATAAACTTTAGAATGTATGTAGTAAAACATAATTGAAGCAAATATTAACAATGACAAGTTTGAGAGAAAAGTTAGATTGATACTAATAAAATAATTCTTATGTAAGCATATAAGTAAGAGAATTACCTACAGCGATTTTAACACTAATTCCAAGAAATAAAAAAAAAGGAAAAACACTTCACTAATCTAATTCTAATTCAAACATATAGAGTAAAATAGAAGAATAATAAAAACAGAATTCATTAATATATGCACTTATTGGCAAAAAGGGGAAATGAATGCAGGAGAGGATTAAAGAAAAGCGAATTTTATTTCAGACATTATTTACTGAAAATAAATATTTACTTTATAACACCCCCATAAGTTTGTCTTTAAGAACTCGCCTACTCACAGGAACAAAACGTTTTAGTTCTTTATGTAGAGAATTGCAAAGTCTGACAGCGTGAACGAAAAATAAGCGCTGACTTTGAATAATTATATATAATTATATCTAGGTACCAGCAAGTTATTGAAGCGACCCGATGTTAGGAAGTGTACTTAATTAATTATATAATGAGGTAGTCCGGTCCAAATTAGTTTATAAAGAAATACACAGTTTCGGATCTTTAGATAAGTCCCGAGAGAGCATACCAGCACATTACTAACTACATGTGAGATGTGTTCAAAGCATCGCAGGTTATATGCATATTTTACAGCAGCGTTAAAGCAACATTCAGACGATATGCCGATGAAGAGTCCAGTTTGCAGTAAATAACATCGCGTAAGTCATTATAGGAATGATCAAGGATCTTACAAGTGACAGCCGTATGTTAAAAGGCATAAAGTAGGTGGAGTAATATAATTGCTTCAGTGTACGATACACTCACCCGGAGACATATT
This sequence comes from Dioctria rufipes, assembly GCA_963924295.1. Lineage (NCBI taxonomy): Eukaryota > Metazoa > Arthropoda > Insecta > Diptera > Asilidae > Dioctria > Dioctria rufipes. Next base: position 53,653,419 of record OZ002744.1, on the reverse strand, counting down.
TATGTGGTCATTCCAAGTCAGGGTTTGGTTGAAAATAACGCCATGATTTCTCACCGTCTTCTCGTATTGTAACTATGAGCACCATAATTTGATGCGACGGAAATATGACGTATCCAGAATATTTTTGTGAACATCCAAACACATTCTCAGTATTTAAATCCAATTTATTAGTTACCTACGCACCAGGAGAGTATTGCCTGTAGATCAGCATTTAACCAGCATGCACCATCTTCTAAAAGTCCTAGAGGCCGAGAGATATAAATTTCTACATCGTCAGCGTACAAATATATATTAGTATGACGGATAACCTCGGTGATATTATCAATATACATAAAGAATAATAGAGGTGCGATTATTGAATCCTGGGCGACGCCTCTGTTGTGATATAAAAACTCAGAGAAGCATTCACCAATATTCACCCTTTGGGAACGATTTACTAAAAAATTTCTAATAAATTTAACCGATTTGCAACTAAACCCAAACTTCAATCTTAATTTGCTATAGAGAATACCGTGAACCACCTTATCAAAGGCTTTTGAAAAATATAATAATGTTAGGAAAGATACCTCGTCATTGTCAATAGTACACCGAAGATCATCAGTTATTTTGAACAACGCTGTGATACAGCTGTGTTTGGCTCGAAATCCCGATTCTGAAGCTGAAATGTTACTATGAGACTCAAAAAAACCGCCATTTGATCAGCCATGAGCCTCTGCAAGCCATTAGATAAACAAGGCAATATACTGCTTGGACGGAGATCCACAACCTGACACACTTTTGATTTCTTGGGTATGGGGATAACATTAGCTTGCTTGCATCTAGGTGGGAATTGATAGCAAGTAATACAAAATATGCTTATTTTCAAAAATTTTAGTGAGATCCCGTCCATTCCCATTGCACACGATTTGATGCTACTTAAAGCCTTAAGAGTTTCCAGTTCGTTGACACAACTGACACTTAGCCACTGCTTGCTCGAAATTTCCAAACAACGACATCATTGAAGACAATGTAACTAATTTAGTATATACCATAAATAAAAAGGTTTGCTGCTAGGTAAAATTCATTCGTAAGACGAACACTCAAACAACGTAGTTTTGAAAAAATAATTATTTTATTAGCTTGCGCTCTTCATGGAAAATAATTTCTTGTGGGCATCCTCGTACTTTAATATAAGTAGTCTATAACCCAACATTTTTAGTCACTTTATAATCCTCTGTGTAAATATGTATTGTCATTTAGGTTAAAAACAAACCATGGGATAGTTTGTATCCTTTAGTCTAGTGTAAATTAATTATTACATTTGTCTTCTGCAATTTTTTCGGTACTTCTGTATGCTGTATTTCTTACACTAACTAGAAAAATAAGAAGAAAATTGGGCAGTGTATTTGTATTCTGTTGAAGTATTTTGTACAAAATTTTAAAATTTTCGATACAGTGCTTTTGCAGATATATGTTCTGAAGAATCTGGGTTTTGACCAAAAAAGGGAATTTCATTTCAGTTTTTCGAGCAAAGAGACGTGGGTGCACCAGGGTTTCATAATTTTTTATTGCTTGGATGTAATAGGTCAAATTAAAGGGGAAAGTCTACAGTGTGCACTTTTTGTAAAAAAAGTTATGTTAATGACATTTTTGCAGAAATAATAGAGGTCAAATTAAAGAAAAAGGTAAGAAAATCCGATATTTGTAGTTCAGACAACCATAATTCTTCATGGGAGGGGGGTATGGGGCTGATTGAGCAGTCGTTGGAAAGGCCATTAAGTTCTGCATACAATGCATACTGTGACCGTATACCCTGTAGTTTTGAAGATACAGAGTATTTTGTGGAAAACTATCTTTTTTTTCCTAATTACTTTGTAACTCCTAAATGGTTGATATTGCCCCCCCCCCCTCCTTGCCATAAGATTTTTGGTTCATATAGGTAAGTACTATCATTTCCTGCGCTATTAATCTGCTACGGGGAAACACCCTGTATATGCATGGCATGCATTTTATATCTACATGTTTTAATAATTTGTTAATATATTAATAACGTTGAAAATTTTAAGAAGTAAGATTTATTTTAAATAAAATAACACGTCTGATACGGGTAGAAATAATCTTTATTTATGTTTACACTATGCGCCGGCCAGAGGTGTAATGCCATGAGTTGGCGTCTAGTCCAGCCATTTCTCAGCTCACCGGATTCCTAGAATTTAATAGAAAAAAATATGTGAACGACACGTTCAGTGAGGATCATTATATTTCTATCCTACGCCTATCCTATTTTATCCTAGCAAAGAGAGAAATAAAAGGAAAAGCTTTAGGTACAAATCTGCCGTACTCATAGCCAGGACGAATCAAGGATGCTATATACCGACCCTCCTTTACACACTTAAGACCTCCATGACAACTCAATGATGCGGCTAAGTGTGTGTACGTACGTGAAAGTGTTTGGCCATAACAAATCAATGAAGCCGTCATTAGAAGATCCGGATCAGACGTACACCGCGCATTTCTCTCTATCACCTGCCTGACCTTGTATCTAAAGAAAATCCCTAACAATACAACAGTCCTACTCATCTAAACAGTCTTTCACTTACACGCGCACACAGTAAAACACAACAATCACTCACCCTCTTTCCTTATCCGAGAGAACACAACACTTATTACTGCGCACCGCGCAACTTCCACATTACAGTTATTTCACTGACTAAATTTGTGATCCGATTGCAACGCAGTAAAGTCGCAGTACCTGTCCTTTGCGTTTAGATCTCTCATTCTTACCTATATTTATGTACCAATGTATACGTACAGTTGTGAACCATAATTTCTTGTTTTACTTATGTTGTAACTCTTTCTTTACTTTATGAACTATAAGCATTTAGAGCACAAGAAATTACATTATTCGACAAAATTGTACGTCTTCTTAAATAATGTAGCTCTTGCAAAGAATTTGTCTTTTGAATCCACAAATTTTTCAATTTCAAGCACCTAAATTTATCTCCGACATCCAGCTTGTACTCAACTGTCATTAACGATATGAAATAATCTGATATGATTGTTGGTAATTGAATTCTATCATGATCTGGATCAAATCACGGCCAACTGGAATTATTCGATAAAAATAAATATTTTGAATTCCCAATAAGAGCTTAATTTTATTCCACGTAACTCGTCTAAAAAAGAAGATCAGCAAAAACAAAATAAAAACGAATCAATTTGAAAAATTAATTTGTTTATATTGATGAAACGTTTTGCCAATATGATTAAAAGTTTGATAAAAAATATATGCATTATAATAAATATTATTCATTTTGAAAAAGAGATTTATATATTTTGAATAACCTTTTAGTTGATTTGAAAATTTATATTATATACAGGGTGATAGACCAAATCATAATAGTTATCTGAAAAATATCAAAAAAAATCTAAGTCATCTATTTTTCAAATTATAGACATTTCTTTTGTTTTCGAGAAAATGCATGATGGTTTTTTAGCTCCTATCGCTACAAATCTTTACTCTTTTTCAATATTATTTTTCTTATGTAATCCCTAATAGTGCTTATGTAACCTGTTGCTTTAAATTCTAAGCCAACTGCTCCAGCTTGGAAGAAAGTGTCACATTAAGCCGAACCAAGAATAGATAATTAATATTTCACCCAACTTTAACTGACTGTACTGAAAAAAAAATGTACTACGCCAGTTTGGCAAGTAACATTAAAAGTTGACGCATTTAAAAAGTATTCTAAAGTGGTATAATACTTGCTACATTATTTCTTAGATTAAGGAAAAAAAATTTTTTTTCTTAAAGAAACCCAGTTTCGAAAAATATCTTTTTACCTACTAAAAATAATTCTAGTGTACCCAAAGCCTGCCTTAAGACCGCAACTTTAAGATTCTAGTTTGAGTGAGACGGATAGTCATTCCATGAAGTGTGAGTGAGACAGATAGTGACTTACTGATAGTGCTTATGTAACATGATACTTTAAATTCTAAGCGAAGCTCACCGAATATTACAAAACCATGAGCTACACCCATACCATGTGCAGCGAGTACAAACCCTGCTACCTCGGGATTATCAACCTCGGGTTGCGTTTTGCCAAACGATGCCACAAAGACAACGGGAAGATCCGCGATTCTTCGAGAAAAATTTGTGGTCGGATGAATCCACATTTAAAAAAGACGGTTACATGAACCTACACAACTTACACGAGTGGCACGTAGAGAATCCGAATTTAATGAGACAAAATAGATCTCAATATCGTTTTAAAATAAACATGTGGACCGGAATTTTAAACGGAAAAGTCATAGGACCTTTTGAGTTGCCATAGGTCTTTAATGCTGAAGTTTTTGTAGATTTTTTACAAAACCGTTTACGTAATTTACTGGAAGACATACCACTAAGTATTTACAGAGAGATGTGGTATCAGCAATACGGCTGCCCAGCGCACTATCCCCTTTCAGTTAGAGAATGTCTCAATGATTAATATCCGGACAGATGGATAGGGCGGTCTGGTACGATCTCGTGGCCAACCCGCTCACCTGATCTAAATCTATTAGATTTCTTTTACTGGGGAGCAGTGAAAGAGAAAGTTTATAAGAAGTCAATTGAAAATTTAGCCGAGCCTCGGCAAAGAATTACGGAAGCAGTTGAATTTGTCAACAATGGAAGAATTGCCCGTCTGATAACTCGATCTTTTTTAAGAAGATGTCGAGCTTGTATTGCAGCTGAAGGAAGGCAGTTTGAACATCTTTTGTAAATAATAAATCTTAGCAGCCAAATAATTGATGTTTAATTTTAAAATTAAGGAAAATTTGTCCTAAATTTAACAAAAAGTTAGCATCTCTGACTAGAAAGCTTCACTCACACTTCATGGAATGCCTAGAACTAGAATCTTAAAGTTGCGGTCTTAAAGCAAGATTTGGACACACTAGAATTATTTTTAGTAGGTAAAAAGAAATTTTTCGAAACTGGGTTCCTTTAAGAAAATTTTTTTTTTCCTTAATCTAAGAAATAATGTAGCAAGTATTATACCACTTTAGAATACTTTTTAAATGCGTCAACTTTTAACGTTACTTGCCAAACCGGCGTAATACCTTTTTTTTTTCAGTACAGTCAGTTAAAGTTGGGTGAAATATTAATTATCTATTCTTGGTTCGGCAAAATGTGACACTTTCTTCCAAGCTGGAGCAGTTGGCTTAGAATTTAAAGCAACAGGTTACATAAGCACTATTAGGGATTACATAAGAAAAATAATATTGAAAAAAAGTAAAGATTTGTAGCGATTGGAGCTAAAAAACCATCATGCATTTTCTCGAAAACAAAAGAAATGTCTATAATTTGAAAAATAGATGACATAGATTTTTTTTGATATTTTTCACATAACTATTATGATTTGGTCTATCACCCGGTTCCGGCTTATATATATATTATATATATATTTGGAAAGAAATTTTGTTTAAATTGACGAAAGGTTATGTTAATACGATAAACATGACAACATTTTGTTTTACAAAATTGTGTGATAATAAATTTTCAATTTGATAAACGTTTTGGTTGGATGTACATTGATAGCTCTTTTGTTGATTCTATCTGGTGTTTTGTCTTTTTTACTATGGTTTTTCTTTCAGTGTGGCGGGCAACAAAGCCTAGCGTCAGCGATTTTGCGAACAACAAAGTGTACAAAAGTGTACACTTTGGATGACAGAAAGCGAAATGGAAAAATGAATATTTGTACGAGAGTGTTTAATTAGGGATGCACAAAATTTTAAAAACATCGATGTAGTAATCGGAAGATATATTGATAAGCAAACCTCAAAGTCGTTAAAACATCGAACAAAAAATATCGATGTTTTGATACATCGATGAAACGAAAGGAAAAATTTTCGACAATTTAAAAATATTTCACATCTGCAGACATATGGTATAATATATAATTCCTAATTAACAACAGAATTTCGAAAATGCTTCCAAAATAAATATATTTAAGAATAAAAGCTTTTTAATTTATCCGACAAGAAAATTAGTATAAATCGTGTTAAAACGGCTGGAAATAAAAGACCAAATTAATTTAGGATTTTCTTATAGTAATACTAATGATATCGTAGTGCATATGCATGTATAGTACATAATTTTAGAAAAAGGAGCAAATTAAATCAACATAATAGAGAAAAATACACAAAGTATCGAAACTGTTCACAAAAAAACAAAACTAAAAAACATTTTTTTTGCCAACTTCTTTGCCCGTCTTTGAGAAGAGTTTTTCTAATGGAGCGGAGGTTGCTATGTATGATGGACAAAAATTCTTGTGATATTTTAGTCAAATTAGGACAGGATTTCATAATATTTTGCCACAAAACTAGAACATTATTTGCCAGGTTTTCCGTAAATGGATTTTTAAGATACCGAGATACCTCTGCTGGTTGCACGTCCGCTTCAAATTCTGGTGAAAGTAAAACGTTTTAACAATTCGGTTATGATCATTCCACAGATCGAGTTGCTTATTGCCTACAAAATAAAATAACCAACAATGATTGTAACAAAAGCTATAAGGAAAGGTGTTACCCGAAAGAAAACGGGATTACTCGTTGCAAGGAAATAGGTGCATATTTAAAAAATCAAATAAAATTACAAAAACAAATATCTTTTCCAATAACATTTTATGTAAAACTGAAAGAGAGACTTATCTTTGTATATTTATTTTTTAAGTATTTCGCATAATTAATCACATCATAAATATTTAGAACCATTTAGGATATGTCTTAATGCATTTAAAATTATTCGGTGGAACCAAACCGAATGTTCTCAATGTAAAACGACTTATGCAAGAGTAATTGCGCTACAACTTAGAGCGCCTGGTGGAAACAATAATTGTCCATTTCACTCTTACTTATAAATTTGAAGGGCTGGACATGTGTCGGCACTCGGCTTGCTTCACCACAATTCGCAATATTTGCCTCAATTTTTGACATGCATCGCATATGAAAATCAGGCAGGATGTCAAACCATGCGATACATACACTGTGTTACTGTGAATACACAATTTCTTAACCCTTGAACTACTCTTCCACAGTACTTAGCTGTCAGTTCAAAAATTTAAATGCCATACCATTTATCGATACATAAAATATCTGAAGACGAAAGTTGATGTGAAAACATCGGATATTTTTTAAGAAATATCGATGTAATCAATGTATCGACATATCGTGTGCATCCCTAGTGCTTATGTCCGTAATGAATGCAGATAAGTTGGGCGTTATGAGTGCAAACTCAAATCAAAGGAAGAGTTGGAAGTTCTTCATGGAAGGAGAGCAAGGTACGCTTCCTGTCCACGATCAAAAGATAGAAAAATTAACTCGCATGCGACAGATGCCAGCGATACTTCTGCTCAATACATTATAAAAAATGGTATTTTAACTGTCTTCATAAATAAAATAAAATGCATAATTAGATGGCATATGCACAATAATATTATTCCTAAATTATTAAAACTTTCATACCTAACAAAGCTTTTGAATTTCCTAGTAAAATCGGCTAATTCCAGAGAGGGGTCTTTCTCAAGCACAGGGTAGGAATATCAAATATGAAACTATGGGTAGTAATAAAGCGTTAAAAAATATTGGAAAGCAATATTGACAATATATACATGCTCCGAATTTGTTCGTCATTTCCGAGTAAATAGTATGCTGTGTTCTTCATTAAGGGAATTATTTGAAACAAGCAAACAACCTAGAACTTGTCTAAGACCAATCCTTATGATGCATGGTCGTAAGTAATTTTGTATGGTCACCTTTCTGTGCAAGTTTGATTCCTGAAGCAGTTTTTCACATATATTTCTAGAATGGCTTCCTGTACCGTAAAAATGATTATAAAGAGTTTCCAAAGATTCTGAAGGACTTGTCAACAATAAAAACATCTAGGACTGATCCTTTTCACAATATACGTAACAAACTCAATTTTTTACAGGCAACATCCGAATTAGCACATTTTCGAAATTATATTTGATATTTCTATGAAAATATGCACAACATTTTTGCCCTCTATCTCGACTCTTTCTCAGTCAGGGTCCAAATATAGTATAGTGAAAAACGAAATTGTTGTATGGCAGCCCCACGAAAATGATCTTAAATTTACTTCTTTTTTTTTTAAGCCCATGTGCAAAATTTCAGCTCTCTAATGACACGTGCTCTTGAGTTACTTTGGGGAGCGGCGGACGGGCAAAGGGTGAACGGGCAAGTAAAAATCAAAATAACTTTTAATTTTATTCATGGATGTTTAATTCATTTAGCTCTACCATCATTATTTCTAGGTGTTACAAACGGAATAACAAGCTTTGTAGGTATACTCTACGATGTCATCTAGAGTATAAAAAGTTAACAATATGTAGCACTACAGCGTGGGAGATGCAAACGGTGGAAAACATATTCCATTACAACATCCAAAAATAAAAGGGACGAGTTTGTCGATTGGAAGGTTAATGTTTCGGTATGTATGCAAGGATTCAGTGATTCACTGATAATTTGATAGGCTTGGCAGGCTGTTCGCATGACAGTAGGTTATTCAAGGCTTCTAAAATATATCATAAGGTTTCATAATAATACAAAAAAAACTTTATGGTTCACTACCTAGGTTTTATAAATTTAATATTTTTACTTTAGTGTAAAGTTTTCTGCTTACTGAAACATTCGCCTTACCCGTTGTCGAATCATACCCTTACTTTGTGGATATTAGCCAAAATGCAAAAGGGCTATAATTGATCATACCGCTGGGATTTGGAAGCAAATGTTCCGCCAATTACATTATTGCAAGTTAAAAGGAGTAGAACACCTCTGTCATTTTATCAGAGGTTGCTGCGTTGTACATAATATGGCAGATCAATCGGATTTGGAGTTTTTGGAAGTCTTGTCTAACGACCAATGAAATGAAGACGATGATCCCATTGGCAGCAAGCATTACGTTTACAATGACGAAATCTCAACTTGTGCTCGCAGTAAGCGAATTTCCATAAGCATTGGTAATGTAATAAAGAAAGTAAAACTAATAATGCACTTAAATAAAGAAATTATTTCTCAAGGTTAGTATATACCTAACTAATCCTACAAATTAACTTATGTATATTGCATTCCAATTTAATGCCATCATCTGTTCAAGTGATTCATCGAAAGTCAACTCAAGTCAAGTGTGTTTTCCGCCTTTTTCTTTTATGGTTGGTATGGATTTCCTCGATGTTGCTTTGCTTGTATTTATTTCATCACTGGAGTTCATATTTAGCTCTCAGTTCAATTTGATGTTGTCTCCTGTCCACTGGTTGACAATTGTCCTTTGGAGCTTTTCAACTTTCTGTTTCACAGTCGTCTTCTAGTTTACAGCTGATACGCCGTATCAGCCGTACTGCATGTCGTTCTTCTTTTGGAGTTACTTTTCATCAAAAATTCAGGGAGATATGAACAAGTCTTGAAGTCAAAATTGTGTGTAGGCTACCTAAAATTACAACCAGACCGCATTGCTTTTATATGTATTTTGCTACATAGGAATCAGAAGCAGCTCGTGCTGTATGCAAACTGAACTGCAAAAATCGCTTGCAAATCATTGAGAAAAACTTTCATATTTCTTTTAATAAATAAAATGAACTAAAAAGTAAAAAATAATTATTTTCTTTTCTCAGTCATATACACAAGAAAAGCTTCATTACAAATCAGAAATGCTAGAACTCCGATTAAATCTTATAAGTTTGGGCATGGGTCGCAGGTAGACAATTATGCTTATAGCTATGGATGCCCAAACTTTTAAGATTTAGTCGGAGTTCTATGCATTTTTAATTTGAAAAGAAGCTTTTCTTGTGCATATGACTGAGAAAAGAAAAAAAATATGTTTTACTTTTTAGTCCCTTTTATTTACAAAACATATTTCTTTTAAAAGTTTTTTGAGTATATTTTATTTTCTCTCGACTATCGAAACTCTACCCACGAAACTCGACTCTCAAAAATCGACTCTCGAATCTGGAAACTCGACTCTTGAAACCCGAATCTCGGAACGCGAATCTCGAAATTCGGAAATTGACTCTCAATACTCGATTCTTGAAAGTCGACCTTCGAAACTCGATTCTTGAAAATCGACTCTGGCAACTCGAGTATCGAAATTCGACTCCCGAATCACGAATTGTGGTAGTTACCACCCCCACGCAAAAATCCCTCAGCACGTAAGAAAATTTTACCCCTTCGGAAAGCTCCCCATTCTCTCATTCTAAATACAAAAACTCCATGTAACTCCAAGGTATATAGAATACAAGGTATAAGAACTATCTTCCCCTATTAGGTGACGTAATATTGCGAAATGTGACGAAAGTACGGCACAGAGAACATAATACTCTATCTCCTCTCTCTGTCTTTCCTATAAAAATCTATATACGTTAGTCATAGATTTACGACATTGCAATGTGTCAAAATTAATTTTAATGGGAATACTTCTCTTCTATATACCTTGATGTAAATCTATCCACGTTTATAACCCTAAAGCTCTTTCGTCACGAAGGGCACTCTCAGGGGCTTAGACACCAACTTTCTGAGGCAGGGCTTTGTAAGTTGACAGAAAATTATTAATAAATAAGGAGAAACAGTTGTTAGAGAGGAGGCGCTGTTCCTGAAACATTTGTTGGAAAAATTATAATAATTAACAATTTAATTCTATTTTGTACAACTGTAGATACATACCTACATGAGTAATTAAATAGTGTTTAGTTCCTATTTTAATTTTCGATAACACAATATCATGTCTTTCTAAGATCTTGCTAAACGTTCTTCTTTATTTGAACAGCTCCACTCAAGGTGATGTGGAAACATTTTCATGACAGCAAGCAAATTTCTAGTGACCTTCTTAGAACAAAAGCAGTTTCTGCGATAAACGAAGTAAAGAAAGCAAAATAGCTTGAATTTAAATATGACACAAAACAGAAGTAATATGGTCGGGCAGCTGGGGGCCTAGATGTGCTCCACAGAAACAAAGAAAATAAGTTCCAGTCTTTGCGCTTGTAATAGCCGGCTGAAAAGAATTTCAAAATTAAAACTTTCAGGAGTTATGCCTCGAAGGAATTCAATAGAACGATTCCGTAGCACGGTTTTAACTCTATTTATATACGCTTCATACATAGATATGTAGAGCTATACATAAGTAATATAGTGCAAAAGAAAAATTGATCAAAAGAAGTATATCCCAGGTAGGAACAAAGGTGTATCCTAGCTTTCTATGAACAAAAGCTTAATCCAAAAAGAACAACAGTTTCTCGAGGACTATTGTAACATAAGAAGGTGCATACATACATATACGTAAGAATTTTTTTTCTTCTGCAGTCGATCTCTTTTTTCCAGAAAAGTTCAAGCGTTCTCGAGTTTATTGAATTAAAAGCGAGGAAGATTTCAAGTACTATAGTATGGCATTTTACATGACAATAATTTATAAAGAAAATTGACTATTTGTCTTTTGCCTAAGGATATGTATGAGAAAAAGACCATAATTACTAAATACTTTTATTTCAGTACCAGAACAAAAGAAACAAACCAACGAAAACTTAATATGGAATAAGATTTTTTACGTAAAGCTCTACCTAATTTCATTTCAAGAAACTATGAAAGTCCTAGAATATGGAATCAAATGCTTTAGTTACATACTTATATAAAACGTGAGATAGCTGTTTGAGGAAGTTAGGTCTATTATCTCTTCATGACTGCGGTAAATAAACTACTTAGTACATGCATATTTGTTGTTACTAAAAATACTAAAAGTGAATCATCCCAGACATTTCCATTCCTACTTACTAAAATCATATGGTAGCCCAAGATAAATAAATACCTCGTTACTATCGTTAACAAACATTGACAAACCTTTGCTAAAAAAACCATCTAGCCCTTCACCAGGGCACTCAGAAATTGACGGGAATTTAAAACTCCTATGTACTAGTCATAAAATGAGCATCCATGCCCCTCATAGGATCGGAACCATTTTACGGTATCTCTTACAACACTGTAAAACTTATCATCCATATCTGGTTCCAAAACAGAATGGATCAAAGATGAAATTCACTGATAGGCTCCAGATAAACCAAAAGATCCAGATAAACCAAAAGGACCTTCACCAATAAAGAGCTTGAATCTTTTGAGACTGTATTTAAAAATCAACTCAGAATCATTAAAGAAGTCCTAACCGGACACTGCAAATTAAACAAATACATGCATCAGATAGGTATATCACCCACTGATGTACGAGGACTATGTCTTGAAGGAGATGAAAAATCTGGGGAAATGCGAGGCCATTGCACGCTGTATATTTGAGGCGTTTGGCTCATACTTCTTAAAGCCTGCCGACTTCGAAGAAATTTCACACAAAAAAATACTGCTCTTCATGGGATTGTTGGATGAACTATAAAGAAAGAGGTGCACACCAACACAATAAATAGCTAATAAAGGCCACTCGCTCCGCTTAATTCCTTAGATTAGATTAAATTTGTGAAGGAGTGTGCAGACGTTAGCCTCATAATCACTGCGACCTGAAAGATCTATTGTGAATCCCCGTTGAATTTACTCCCTTTATAGGTTCAGACTGTTAATACAGTCTAGCACCATTCTGGGATTGAGGTTCCATATGTAGTTTGTGCTCCTAGGTTTCGTGAGCATCTCGAAAGAATCCAAGCCCAACTTATTTAGGCGATACCTCAAGTGGCAATGGTCTTGAGGAGAGCTCAGTAATCATTTCGAGCTCTATTTTTCTAAGGAGAAAGAGTTGTTTTGTTTTTCCGCCAGAGGTGTTGATAAACTTTTTTGCCTGACGAAGTCCTTGTAGCATTTCCCAATTCAGAGTTTTTTGTTTATTCTCCCAATTGTTTTGTGCAGCTCTGAGGTAACTCTTGGAAGTGCAACCAAATGGCTCTCGTCCGACAAACTAAGCTTCCGCTCCTTTTTTGGCTTTTTTATTGCCTGTGTGGCCCACATGTCGAGGTACCCATATGAGGATAACTTTGTTTCTCCTTGATAAGGTTTTGAGGGTTTACAGAGAAGCCCATACTATCTCTGATTTGACAGTGTAGGACTTTAAAGCTTTAAGGGCAGCCTGACTGTCCGAGAGGATATTAATAGTTGAATCATTTATTCCTCTTTTAATACAGGTAGTGGCGCATTCTTGTATGGCCAATACTTTTGCTTGGAATACGGTAGGGCTAGAGCCCAAAGGCTTTGATATATGGTATTTGGGCCCGTATACGCCCAGTCCGACTCCACTGTTCGTTTTTGAACCGTATGTATACTAGACCGTCGATCCTTGCTGGAAGGACTATTTAGTAGAACGTCATTATTGTCGGTCTCCCAGAACAACTTGGAATGGTCTTACAAAATCCAACTTCGGTGTGATTATATCAGATATTGTCGTCATTTGCTCGAAGCATATCTGTTTTAAGATTCTTAAATGACTCTCTTTTTGCTCTCTGATAGTACTGGAGATCGCTACTTTTTGCACATGTAAGGGTGGAAGGCTTAATTGGTCTTCGGTTTTTTTTTTTTTCAAAATAGAGCCTCAGCCGTCTTTTGATTAGTTTTTGCCCACCACGAGGGGCCGCAAAGGTGACCATGCGTCTAACTTGTGCTGTACATCCAGTACATCATTTTCGGATTCAATACCCATGTTCTTAATCTTAATTGTTATGAATTTATACTATATACATATTAATTTGAATAGTTACCATTCCGACCGTCTCTTATTTGTTATATTAAATTGTACTAATTTCATTTTTATTTAAACATATGTTAACACTGCCCCGCTAACAATAACAATGTTTTTATTTACCGTATAAAGATCATAATACAATCTTAGGGTGTACAAAGTGTGCTGGTCTCAATAGGCAAATTATTAAGAATTATTATTTATATTATTATTATTTATATTTATTTATACTAAAATTATAGTTAAAAAAAAGGAACTATAAAATATTTAACATTTAAAACAAAAACATAAAATTCAATGAAAGAAAAGATTAGATTATCTTAGGTTTAGTGGAGCCACATTAAAAGATACGACAACAATCCGATTTAAACAAGGGTTAATGCTTTAGTAAGACCTGCAAAAGTTTTAATGCTTCTCGCGCACTGAATATCACGTGCCAACAGATTCCATTTACGAGCACATTGGACAAAGTAAGAGTGCTGGCCATATTGAGAACTACAAGGAGGGATTAGAAGATTCCTATGTCTAGCCGATTGCAGGAAGCCAAGCTTTTCAAATAGGTACGCGGTTGTTGGTTATATAATAATCTGTGAAGAAATTTTAATCTACGTTAGGTTAGGTATGCATCCAGAGAGCATCCAAACAAGTATGATAAGAAAGACGATATATGACTGAAGCGAGGCAATTTAAATACAAAGCGGAGTACGTCGTTATATGCCAGCAAAAGTCTCCTTCGACAGACTGAGTTAAGATCTGAGAACACCACCCTACTATATGTGAAGTGGAGGACCACTAAAGAATTGTCTAGCTTCATCCCCATATGAAGAGAGAGAAAACAAGAGCTTAACCATAGCTGCCGCAGACATCCATATATTTTTCCTATTGTAGCTCTTATATGATTACAGCAGGTGAGCTTTGAGTTGAGCTCAAAGCCAAGGGCTTTAGCTGAATCAACATATGATAGTACGGTGTTGTTGATAGATATCGGTTGGACAGTATTAGGATCAATTCTATTTCAATAAATCGCTAAGCAAATCGACTTACTGAGATTCAACTTCAGATTATTTAGCAGTAACCAATTATATACATGCTGCATGTCATCATTGAATTGGCATACGCAGTCCTCCATCAAGCCGATTGGTCTGCTTAGGTACATTTGTACGTCATCAGCGTACAGATGAATGGAAACATATGATATTACGTCAATAATGTTGTTTAAGTAGAGACAGCATAGTAAAGGGCCAAGAATGGTTCCTTGAGGAACTTCAGATAATATAGACGTTTCACCGGACCACACCTCATTCTCCCTAACAAAGTGACTGTGTCCACTTAAAAAATTCTTGACGAGTTTTACTACAGACGAAGAAAATAAAAATTTTTTGAAAGTTTTCTCAGCAGCTTGCAATGATTTATAGAATCGAATGCCTTGCTGAAATCAAGCAAAGCAAGGATTGTATGCTGGTCTTTATCTAGCGCTTCGTGTATATCTGATGTTACCTTGAGCATAGCAGTTTCGCAGCTTTGTTTCGGTCGGAATCCAGATTGCCAACAAGTCAAATATCCATTTAGATCGATGTATTTCAAAGCCTATACATAAGCTATCTTTTCAAAAACCTTAGCAAAAAACATAAAAGACTAACGCTGAGTGGGAAATTGATACGTTGCGTCGTGAGGCAGTGGTTAAAAATATGAGTTATCATCTTAGTAATATTATGTGCAATCAGAACCAAAGGAATGATAAAGAGATCAAATCGTGGTTCCAACCTTGAAGTAGGTTTGTAATAAATGTAGAAGATTCATTCAGATGTTTTAAAGTTTCCCTGCTTTAAGGCACTTTCACATCAAGGACAAGAACCGAAGAATGTAAACCGAAAAACTCAATTTATTCCACTTTAAAACAAGATCTTTGCTCCAATGATTTACAAAATCCAGGGAAATAGAATAAACAAGAAAATAGTATATTTATTTTAGCTTTTTAAGAAAAACACAACTTTTTTTGTTTTATCGACCGAAAAACTTTTTCGGTCGATAAAACATAAAGTTGTGTTTTTCTTAAAAATCTGGAGTAAATCCAACTATTTTCTCAGTAAAATGCTTAGTTTATTCTATTTTCCGTGATTTTATTGATCATTGGAGCAAAAGCCTTATTTTAAATTGGAATAATTTAAGTTTTTCGGTTTACATTTATTCGGTTCTTGTTTTTGATGTGAAAGTGCCTTTAGTCGCCACTTTTGAATAGTAAATTGCTAATGCACAAATGCAAGAACGCAATTGATGCGTTTACGCAGAGCACTTCTCTGAGCGCTAATTTAGCTCCTTAACAGCATTTCCTGGAAAATAATAATCAAATGCAGCTGAGAGCACTGGTTTTCGCAATAAACATGAAACTTCTTGTATATAAGTGGTAAGTGTGGTCAGTGAACAGAAGGTACATAGAAGTAGAAGCGTCGCACATCATTCAAGAAATATTTGTTCCTTTCTTCAGAAATGTAAGTTTTCTTAAATACTTGCTTTTTTAACAAGTTAAAAGTTTATAGGTCTTTTGTGGTGTAATGGTAATCTAAATGGCGGGGGAGCACTAGCATTGTCAAAAAATGGAAAATATTGGTTTGATAGTACTTATATTCGAGTTACATGATATGAATTGTATTTTAACGTGCAATATAAAAGGACATCTATTGGGAATGGATACTTCGCGGGAAATCGTCTTAAGCTTTAATGTCGGATTTTAGTAAGTATGATGCAATTGCTAACATAATTTATAACAATAATAAAATAATACTTTATTCAAAATATAGAGCACAAGTGAGTACAAAGCTCGTTAACATGCGCAAAATCCAAATAATAAATTCCAGTTAAACAAGCGTGAAAATGGTAAATAATAGAGATAAAACAAAACATTACGAGAAAAGAAAGAAAATTACAATATAAGAGAAAAGAAATAAAAAAAGTTAAATTACAGTTTTTTATAAGGTAACAAATATTTAAGGAAGTAAGGCAGGGAAAATAACTTAACAATCAAAATACTAAAGCACTTATGATGGTTTACAGCTGATTGGAGTTTTCCAGCTGGTTATATTTTTGAACGGATCTATGATGTAAGTTTTGGGATATTTTTTAAGGAACTCCGATCTTTGGATTATGCTTTTTTTTTATTGTTCACTCGACGTTTCGGGTCTTGATTAGTACCCTTCTTCAGGAGTTAGTTACATTAGAATACAAGATAGTATTCTGTACAATTAAAATATTTGATGTTCTCACCTTTGTTCTTGGTATGATGAAAATTCTTTTAAAAATATTATTCAAACATATTTCACAAAAAAATATACAATACAATATACAAACGTTAACTGAACATATAAATAAATAAACAATTTAAACAAAAATAAATAAATAAGTAAATAATTTAAACAAATAAATAGGTAAAATTTAAATGATTGTTTTATTTAAGGGATCACAGATGAATGGCGTGCGGATTTCTTTGTCATGCTGTGATGTCAAGTTTCAGTTTTCTAAGTAATCTTTATTTATTAGATCTGTGTCTTGTCTTAAATTAGTTAGATTCGCTTTTTCCATGTAGATGTGGCATGCTTCTTTGAATTCGCGTTTTGCTTTGTTTTTCTCTGTGTTTATAATTGTCGTATTATGAAATGCGAATAAGTGTCCGGTTTTTATTGTATGCGATGCTAATACTGATCGTGGTGTTTTCTTGGGTATGTATGTTTGTGTTGTGATAGTCTGGTTTTGAGTTTTTTTGATGTTTGTCCTATATATGCTGCAGTACAGTTTTCACATGGTATTTTGTAGACAACATTATTGGCTTCTTGTGTGGGTATAGGGTCCTTTAATTTTGAATAGCAACTATTATTCTTATTATTTTGAATTATCCTGGCGATTTTTAGGGATAATGGATGTATATATGGGATAGATCTGTATATTGGGGTAGTGTTAATCGTACTATTATGTTGGGTATTATAATAATGAGTATTCCTTGTTGCTTTCTTGATTAATGTGTCTATTGTGTGGTGTGGATAGTTGTTTTTCGTCAGAAAGTTTGTTGTAATTTTTATGTTTTTCTGTGTGAATTGCCGATTAATTATTTTAAATATTTTATTTATGAATGATTGAGCTGTGTTAATTTTTCTTTTTTGTGGATGATTGGAGAAATAGTTCAGTATCCGGTTTGAACTACAGGGTTTACAGTACCAGTCTGTTATTATTTTATTGTTGTTTGTTCTTATTAAGCGGATGTCGAAGAATGGGATTGTTTTATTATTCTCTTTTTCGATGGTGAATTTTAACCTATTGTGGATGCTATTGAATGTGTGTGCGAATTCTATTTCGGAGTCCATATTTTTGTCTGTACATTTTATTATTGTATTTGAAGTAATTGGAGTATATAACACAAAATTTAATTATTTCTTTAAAAAGAACTATGTCTATTGGTGTAATTTCTTCTATTAGGTGCCACTGATTGTCAATTATCTTTAATATTAGTTCTGTGCCAACATTTGTATAGAGAGATTCCACATCTAATGAGATAACATGATCATTCGGTTTTAGTGTTACACTATCTAGAAAAATTTTCATTTCATATGTATTTTTTATATTGTGCGTACTGTGATTTATTTGCTGCAGTATATTGCATATATATTTTGAGAGATTGTAACTAGGGCTACTAATTGTTGTAATTATTGGTCTCACCGGTATGCCGTCTTTGTGTATTTTTGGGAGACCGTATAGATGGGGGCATGTGGCTGTATCGATGGAGAGATTTCACTTTTGGATATTATTGATGTAGTGTTTGTTAGCCATGGTAAGAACTAGTTTATTGTTTCTATTTTGGTATACTGTGGTCGGGTCATTTTCTAGTTGTGTATAAGTACATTCGTCATTTATTATGGATTACATATTTTGTAAGTATTCTTGTTTTTGCATAATTACAGTCATATTGCCCTGGTCTGATTTTACCTTGTATAGATGTGGGTTTTTATTGAAAAATTTCATCGTGGTTTTTTCACAGTGTTGTAGGAATGTTTCTATTTTATTGAATTTGTGGTTTTTCATGTGGCGTTGTATTTCGTGTATTACCATTTTACGTGTTTCTGATCTCTGTTCTAGAGCAGGAATATCATTGGCTGCATTCTCTGTAGATGTTATAAGTTCAAGGGCAGCTTTAAAAAATATCCCAAACCTTAAAGCACTTATGTAAATAAATAAGGTTTTCTACATGTATATATGGCTAAATATAACCAGATATTAATAAAATGGGCCTATAACATGCTCTTGAAATTGCCGGCAGATCGCAGACGTCGAATCTCAATTGGCAGAGCATTCCATACCTGCGTGCCGTAGACGAAAAAGCATTTTGTGCTAAAATTAGTTCGATGCCAAGGTATCAAAAGACCACTTACACGATTGGAAGACAAAAATCTTATACAATTAGCTAAGCAATTAGGACTTAACTTATTTATGATTCTAAACATCATCACTGCATTTCGGAATTTAAGATAATTATTAAAAGTGCAGCCAAGAATACTCCTTGAAAATTCTGTGACATTGTCAAAGCACCGTAGTCCATAGATATATCTTGCGCATGAATTGTAGGCTATATTGAGCTTAACACTACAGGTAATACTGAGGTTCGCATACACAACTTTTGCGTAGGTAATAATTGGGATAAGCAAGACTGTGACAAGACGGAGACGAGTCTCTTTGGGAGTATAAGAAGAATGAACCCGCAAGCCTCTCAACCCATTGAAAACCTTACTCACAATTGAATCTACGTGTCTGCTCCAACCAAGCTTAGCATCAAATATCATTCCAAGATTTTGAGCCGATTCAGAATATGGCACAGGCGTACCATCAAGAATCAATGGTGGAAAATTCGAGTTATTGACATAATTTTTATAGATGATAATTGCTTGAGTCTTGTAAGGATTGAGCATTAGCTTGTTTTTCTTGACCCATTCAGAGATTTGTAAGAGGTCACTATTAAACCTATCAATGGCTACATTAAATTCACTAATTCGCATTGGTAGGAGTAACTGAACATCATCAGCGTACAATTTAACAGAGAAGAATCTTGGAACCACAAGTAAGTAATTTATACATAGACAAAAAAGTAAAGGTCCAAGTATTGATCCCTGAGGAACACCTGAATAGATAGCTTTTTTACTAGAAAGCCGATCATCGGATTTAACTACATGAAACCTTCCAGAAAGATAGGAATGCATGAGCTTAATAACTGAACTGGACAATTTAAACCTTTCCTTCAACTTTATTCATAGTATATCTATATCCACACAATCAAATGCTTTTGTAAAGTCAAGAAGACAAAGTATACTAGCGCACTTATCCTCTACGTTTTGTCTAATAATCTCTGTTACATGTAGAAGTGCAGTAGTAGTACTATGACCAGAACGAAATCCCTCTTGATTTTCGCACAAAAGTCCCTGGTGATTTATGTTGCCATTTAATTGCATAAAAAGAATCCTTTCGAGAACTTTAGATAACACAGGTAGTATACTAATGGGGCTATAATCACTTGGTACACTTGCTCTAGAATGTTTTTGTATAGGTGTAATTTTAGCCTGCTTCCAGCTTGAGGGATATAGCATTTGTGTAATTGATGAATTTATTATATGCGTAAGAAGTGAGATTATTATAACAAGTAAGAGCTTGACGAACTTTAAATCAATATTGTCCAAGCCCACTGCATTCGGTTTAATATATTTTATTGCCAGAATGACTTGTTCAGAATTAACATTAACAGATATAAACAGATATAAAGTCAGGTACAACGGTCAATATTTGTATTGGAGCTCGCAAAGTAAAGTAGTAATTTAGCTCCTCAGGGGGAAGTTCGCAAGAATTTTTGTTTCGACCCACTATACTTATATATTTAATATTTTTCCACAGTTTACTAGATGGAAGACTCGTATCTGATTTACTTTTGCAAAAATTCATTTTTACTCTTCGAATCTCCGATGTAACTTTATTACGCAGGTATTTATAGTTTCTTCTTAAATATTCACCCCCATATCTACCGTGCTAAGGTAAAACACGTTATAAAAAAAATCACCATTTCGAGATAAATGACTTTGAAGTTTACGATTATCATTAAGGGGTTAGAAATGCATCTAAGTTTGAAAATATTTATGTAGCCAAGTCTGAAATATTTTTCTAGACTTTTTTTATAAATATATATACATCAAATAGTTTAAATAATTATTTTAAGTGGATTATTTTGTTATTCCATTTCTCCATCATATGTCCTTTATGTGTTTAATAACAGGAAAAAAGCGTTATGTTAGTATAAAGTCTTATTCCTCAAAAAGCTTTAGAATGTCCGAAAAGCTTGCAAAAGGTAAAAAGCTTTAAGGTATTATATCTCTGTAAAATGAGTGAAAATGCTTCCTCGATTCATATGTAAAAACAAATTAGTAACTGCAATGGATTTTTAGAATAAAACATAATATAATAGAAAAATGTATTTATTAACAACACCATTTTTTCGTTTTAAAAGGGTGAAAATAAAAAGTAACAAAATAAAATTTTGAAAACAATAAACTTCAGGTACTTGTAAGATAAAGCAAAATAAATCCAATTCTCTCATTTAAAAATAAAAATGCGGCTCCTATATTCCTTCTTCTAAAAGGTCTTTGGAAGCCTCGTTTATGGGAATATTTACCCAAAATTCCCGGCTATTTGGAGGAATCTTGTCAACTAATTTTTTTATAAGCCCGTTGTTTTTCTTGGAACAGAGCCCCTTCCATTTACCATCAGTTTTTTCGTACGTTGCCGATCCACCACTCTTGGGGTTTATAAAATTAATCATTTTCTTATAGGACTCTTCATCAAATCGTCCCTTCCATTGAAGTTCCTGTGAGCCTTTTTCTAATTTTACCTCAACAATGTCTTTTATATAAGGTATAGTTTCAGTTTTAGATTTTGACCTATTCCTTATTACAGCATTAACTTTGATCAAATCATTTGATTGCATCTCAATAATTTTGGATCGCTTTGAACTTTTTTTGCATGCCTTAATATAATCATTTAAATCGTAGACATTCTTCATGCGGCGCATATTCTGCTCTATGTGTCCGTGAAGGCCGTCTGCTGCCATGACGGTATGTCCAACTGTGAGATACTTTAGCGTTATGGATTTTGTCGTGTTATTTTTTTGAATTTAGGTAGGCAATAAAACTGGAATATAAATAAAAGTTTTTATTTTGTCCGGTACAGTTGTCCATCCAGAGAATAATATGTTCAGCGTCTCTATTATGGGCAAGAAATGTAATAAATGCACTGGCCATATATTCCTTTTTTCTCCCGGTGATTGCTTCGTGCCATATTACAAAAATGTGCTCGCTCTTAGCATTCTTTTTCATTGAGGCGAATGTTTCATTGAAAACAAGAAGTCTGGACAAGAAGAACGATTCTTTAAATTCAGGCATCCTTGGTAATAACACTACTTTTTCATATCTGATGAACATAGAATGACTCTTTCATCTGTTGAAAACTTTTCAATATCCCTTTTGTATTCAATGCGAGTTGCTTCACTCTGGAAAGATATAGATAAATACACAAACTAATTTATATAGTTGAAACTAAACTATCGAGAATAGGTTGTGGAGTGTAAAAAGAAAGTTTTAAACATACCTTTGCAATATGATCCTCTTTGGATTTTATATATTCCGGAGTAGGATTTGCATCCACCATAGCGCAAAAACTACATGCCCCAACATTAGACTCATAGAAACAAATATTAAGTTTTTTTATTTGCTTCCTATAGGTCTCATAGCCAATCAGTGATTCCGGATAAATGACATTAAAATCATTCCACATAAACTGAATTGTCAGATCACGAGGAAGGTACAATCTGTTTGGCGCATGGTGCAATTTGTAATGCGATTTTCGCGGGCCATATTTAAGTATGTGGTTTTTTATTAGCTCATTATCTTTTTTATTGGAAGGTGTGCTTTTGCCTCGTTGGTCTGTCTTAGGTGAAACTAGTATATAGCCATCCTCGTCCTGTTTAGATTTCAAGAAAGAATTCACAACAGAATTGTACTTATATCCCAGAGTAGTTAAAAAGAAGGACTGACAGAATTGCTGATTTTTTCCGTCAGACTTAGGTAGCTCATACCTTATTACATTGTTTCTTTGTTTGACAGAATTTTTCAGTTGTCTTTTTGTAGGAAGTATCTTCAGAAAGCCATTGAGCCAAATTCTTTTTTGTTATAATCCTGACACCAATAGGAGCTATGAATTGATTCCCTTTCATCTTCGCCGATTACTTCTTCGCATTTTAAGTGGCACTTCGTATTGTGTTTCAGCACGGAAGGCGGGCAAATCGGATGTTTCTTCTTCTGCTTATCAACTTTGTCCTCGGTGGATCGTGCTCTGCCTTTTGACCGTCCAAGTTTTTTCCGCAAAGATTGATAGTTAATGTCAGAAATACTGTCAGGAGTACTATCGGAATCTCCTTTGGGGCAATTATTTATGGAGTCAGCAGTGTCCATCGGTATGGGTATAATATTATTATTTGGAACGCACAAGTCATTGCCATCAATAATTATATTATCTTCTCCCAATGTTATAAGTTCTCCGAGTGAGTATTTTCCAACTTCACTTATTGTTAAAGACTCATTCAAAAGCATATTTTGCTTTTCTTCATCTGATATGGAGGTAAAATCAACTACTGATATTATGTTTATACCATTTTGCAGCTCTTCCGAGGGCGATTTCAAGAGCTGCTGGTAATTGGCTGCTATCTTATTTATATTGTCGTTACCACCCCTTTCTGTGCCACCAGTTTGACATTCCAAACAATTCGATTCGGAGCCTGAATATAGCATCGAAATATCCTCCTGCTGTGTAAGACAATCTTGACGAGGCATCAACATGACATCCACATTACCACCCAAAATAACTTGCTTAGTTTCACAATAATTTGCCCTGTTTGTCTCACGATAATCAGTATTCTGAGTACATATTCAAATTTATTAGTTAAAAAATTCATTAAACTAATAGGTAATCAATATTTTTACTAACTATGTCAAATTCTAAGTCACGCGGCAACAGTCTTCCATCACCAAGTTAATTTTATTGCATCTGTTTTCACTCAAACATAACGGTGATGATGAGGACGTGTTAGATAACTGCGTGAGAACAAGTCATATTAGAGTAAAGTTAATATTTTAATGTAACTGTAATCGATATAATTGAAATGTAATATACCACTTACTAAAAAATTTCCATCACATGCTGGATTCGCTGGCAATTTGAGAGTGCTTCCCCCATGGCAGTTTTCTTTTGATGAAAGAACTTTATCTAACATCTTATGCGCCCGACTTTTTTTATTCATGTTTGCCTCAGAAGAACTTGAACTGAACACTCCACTTTGAAATAGTGATCGATCTATTTTTTCGGCAAAATAACTGAAAAATTGTGTCAACGTTCAACAACCACTAAACTTTTACTTGCTCCGCTTTACATTCTGTAAAAATTAACCCTTGCAGTGACAGTTCAATGGAATAACACGTTAGAAGTCTTTAACTCGTTATGCACAACACATTTACAAAAGCTTCCAACGGCAAAGAGAGCTATGAACTGATAACGGCTTTCTCCTGTATAAATATTTCAAAAGCTTTGCAAAGCTTTCAATGGAGAGACAATTTTTACTGCTCAAAGTTGTTGTTTACTCAAGTGAAAAGGCGAGTTATTTTTTAAGTTTCTAAATGGTAAAAGACGTTTACAGATCTTTATTCCTTTTTCCACATTTTTAAACAAAAAATATTTCAATCGACTTCGTTTTAAAAGCAGATAATTCGTTTTTCTTAAGTATTAGAGAAATATATCGTGTTTATAACGCTTTTTTCCAGAAATTGTTTTTGCATAGAGAGGGCTTAGGGGAAAAGCGAGTTCACAGGTGCATAGAGGATCGAAAGAGGAATTGTAAAAACGATACAAAGGAAAAAGACGTTATCCAACTTTAAGCTGTTTTGACATGAGACGGGAGATATTTTGTCCAGCGTTGATAGACAGGATTGCGTTCCGTAATCAGAGCCTCAATTTCTGAGTTCATCCATGGAGATCGAAACCGTGGAGTGTAGACCTTGAGTGGTACAAATTTATCATAGAGATATGATATCATGTCATTTAGGTAAGATAACTGGTCGTCCACACTACACAATCGATATATACTATCCCAATCGTGCGTAAATGCCTCGGCATGCAAACTATCAACGTCAATATCTTTAAAACAACGGAAAGATACTTTAGTTTTAATTGCATTAGGTACCGCTAGGGCGAAAGACGCAAGAATAGCACAATGATCACTTATCGCAGAGATTGAGAAGCAATCCTGATGTAATAATTTACTGGGCTGATTAGTCATAAGAATATCCAACAATGATGCACCGTTCGCATGATATCTAGTAGGTTTGCTATTGATAATACTCATGGAAAAATTATTAAGCTGGGCAAAAAAGTTTCTGCTGCAACTATCATCTTCTAATAAATTAATATTGAAATCACCACAGACTATGTATATTTAGAGGATAAGCACAACAGACCTGCATGAGAGATTCATAAAAAGAATCTAGATTAGTGACTGTAGGTGGTTTATATACATACCCAAGCAAAAACTTATTTACACCATGATATATCTCCACAAACAGGTTATTGTATGAAATATTTGACCAGCTTAATAAGGCACCTATATCGAAGTTCCAGAAATATTCACATTTATTATTTTGTACTTTAGAGTCTTGAAGCTTACCTAATACAAAATAGTGGCGCATACATTACTCAGGAATATAAGAAAACGCAAACCCTTAAGGATTCCAGCCGCAGGATTTTAGTTACATCTGTAACCAATTACTTGCGTTCGATATGCGGAAACTACCCTAATGAAAATCGAAAAGCTGCCTGTGCAAAGGCCATTATCTCTCTATTCCCTAGACTTGCAGCTCCCAATAGCAACTTTGGGGGAATTGTAAATTATTTTGTACATACATTGTGGTATAATTGTTATATCTTACGCACACTCCGTGCTCCAATGGAGAGAGCGCGCGCGGGTATATTTATAAAGAAAACTCAGCACAATAATTCCTTTTAGTTTTTATTAGCCGTATTTGATCTATTCTAATTTATTCCAAATTAAATATATCAGATCGTTTTCTGATTTTTACAATTTCAATTTTATCAGGCCGTTTTCTGATAATTCACAATTATATTTTATATTGCTTGATTTCTTGATACTTCAGAATTAAATTAATTAAATTCTATTTCGATTGATTCGTTGATATACTTCACGATTAAATTCTCTTGCGATTGATTCGGTGATACTTCACAATTAAATTTTTATTTCGATTGATTTGTTTGATACTTCACAATTAAATTTTTATTTCGATTGATTTTTTTGATACTTCACACAAAATTATATTTTGTTTCGATTGATTTTTTGATACTTCACAATTATATTTTATTTCGATTGATTTTTTGATACCTCACAATTATGTTTTATTTCGATAGATTTCTTAACATCACCCGCTTCCTAAACTACTCGCCCGGTGGTTAAAAGAAAAACTCCTCGAGGTTTGGGCTAGCTGCCCCCAGGTACCCACGAAAAACTTTTAGAAAAAGCTTTTTTCTTTTTGCTTTCTCACGGCGATTTTAAATTCGTACGTGAGAGAATGCAAATTATTTATGTTGAGATGCATATGCATCATGTAGAAAATGCAACCCGATATGCACTTGTGCGCCCGGCTTGAAATAATAATTTTGAGAGGGCGCGAATAATTCTGATAATTGTATGTATGTATGTACATACAATTAGATTGGAGGAAGTTTGTAATGTACGTATGTACAAAGTAAGAAGACACTGTATGTAGGTAAGTGTGCATACCGTGTGAGTGGAATGTGTGTCTGATAACAAAATGCAATTTATGCTAAATTGCATTTTGTTATAATATGGGAATGCATTTCTAAATGCATTTTAAAATTTGAATGAGATTTTATATGAAATTAATTTTGTTTTTCAGGGTCATTTCTGCGATACATCAATATATTGCATAGGGCAATATAGTGATGTATTGACCTTATGGTTGTGATTCGGGTTATTGGGCACCTGAGTCACAACATCCCTCCCCCCTGGGGGAAAGAAAGTTTTATTCTTTCCAAGAAGAAAACTTTCTTTCTCATCAAAGAAAATTAAATATGTATAGCAAAAGGAAATGGTACGTAGCAGTTTAGCTTTGAATTATTTACACAAAAAAAACATATGGTAAAAAGAAATACATTTACACTTACATATCTTAATTTCTAATGGGGAGTGAGATTATTTATTACTACTAATAACTATACGTAACTACTAAGTTATAGTAGTTTTGATACCTTAATATTTATATGTAGGTATATATATACTGTCTATTTGATAATTATTATCATTGTGAATGGAATGATTTAATTCATAAAATGATGTATGCTAAAATATTTCGTATAGGCTGGATAAAGGTAGTAAGTATTATTATTAATTTAAGTACATATGATATTATAACTAACCTATTCTTTTTTTATTTATTTATTTATTTTACTATACGTAAAGGTTATTGTTTTATAGAGAAACTATTTACAAGTTTTTATTTTTATACCTCTGTCTTACCTACTTGGTATTATCGTTTCTTTAGAAAAAGATGTACATTTAATAGATATATTTCTGCAAGATATTTGGCATATAAGGTAATCTTCAGGTTCTCCTAATTAAAAAAAAAAATCGTATGCATTTTTTCTGTTTATTTTAAGTATATTTAATTGTACACTCGTTTAACGAGTAAAAAAAAGGGGAATTCCCTTTTTTTTTTCTTGCTTGTCGTTATGAGGATAAAAAAAATTTTTGGGAAAGGGAGGAGTTATTACTGTCCGTTGTCTGTATGACGTATCTGTTTGTGTAGAATTTTGTAGGTGTAGAGTTATGGATCTATCTAAACAATAAACAAAAATAGAAAGAGAGAGAAAGGGAAAAAAATATAAGAAAATCATTAAGCATCAACCTGTTAATGATTGTTTGTTGATAGAGTTTGAATGCGAGATGCGAGATAAGGAAAAAACACATCTAACCGTTCTGATAAGAATGGCTTGTTTAATTTCGATATCATGTGGGTGGGTTAGGAAGAAAATTTTTGTTTGGTTTTGTTGCGGAGCCGTGCTTGATATTTTGTTTAATGATAAAAATTGCTTGGGATGCAGTTTTTGTGGTACATCGGTAGGATGGGAGTTTTGTTAGTTTCTTCAGTTTCAACATGATTTTTGCGGTGGCCATATCACGGACTCCATACAAGGCTCCGCCGGATTACGTAATTGCAATCGACGGGATCTATGTTGAGTCGGTTTGGGCCCGTTGGAAGGGGCCAATTCGGCTCAACTTTGTTTGTCCGGGCCGGGACACGCTAACTGTTTGGGGGGCTGAACCCCGTGCCCTGCAGTACCATGTATGGAACTTTTCCTTGTGGCCTCAATATAATATGGCCTTGTCGGCATTGGGTAAGTTCCTGTGATTAATTAATTTTCCTTAGTTATTAAATTTTCTTTTTCTTTCTGTTTTAGGGGCCAACCTGGTATTGATTGGTCGGTCAATGTACTGCCCCACGCCGAGTCCCATGGATGGTCATTTTCCACTGGTGGGTCCCGATCCCGAGGCTGAGTAATTCGGACGACAACAAAATTTATTCTATATTTGATCTTTTATTTTCTTATTAATCTCCTTTCCCTCCTACGTGTCCCAATACGGATTGAAAAAAATAAAAATAAAAAAAATTGTTTTATCAGACAAAAGATGTTGTTGTCAATTTTTCTACTTATTCCCTTTTCTGGCCCTCTTTTAGAGTTGGATATCTAAGTATTTGTTGGCACTTGTTTTCTTCTTTTGTGTATATTTTGGTGTTTTGGTTTTGTTGTATGTCTCTACTCGTGGGCAGATATGACATAATGTCTCAATTGGCTTTTTTTTTTTTTAATAAAATGAAATATTAGTAAGGTGATTATAATTATGTCGAATTTGATTTGAACAAAATTTGTCTTTGTACCATTGTAGATGGTGTGAAATCTATGTAGATTGTTGGAATTTATTGTTTCATTTTGGGTTTATTGCTGTTAGAGTTGGATTTTTTAGACGTTTTCCGGCGTTTTCTTTTTAGGTGATGGAGTCAATTTGAATTTTGATTCCCTCGGTGCCGGAGTAGGCGCATTCTCCTGTTTATGTTCAGGAAGTATTATTCTTTTTGAGTTACGGGTTTTTGTGTTGTATTTAATATACAGATAGGCACAGCCCATAGAGATGATTAAAGCAATAGTCACATATGATATAGTATAGTGGTGAATGTGATGATTGCTTATTGGATTGAGCGGAATTAATTCCTGCTCTTTTTGGGAATGGATGGATTCCAGAAGGCTCTCCAGATCCGTGTTTGTTGTAATATTTAACGGATTTGTTTCTATAAGCGCTTCTATGGGAGAAGACGTCATATTCCATATTATATTGGAAATGTTTAGTGTTGGGATGAAATGGGAATTGAATTTGGACATTTTTACGTTATGCCCGTGCAGGATGAATTCCTTGCTGCGAACATAACAACCGGGATTGATGTGCATTGTTCCTATTCCATGCAGGGTTTGTGAATTAATGTAATCTTCACAAATAATGTCTATGTGGAGGGATCCTTTTAGGGAGAAAAGCCAGGCGTTCTGCTGTGATAATTGCGTCCAATAGTAATCCTGTCGCAAGATCAGAATTTTACACTTTTGTGTAATAGGTTCCGTCTTTAGTAGATTCACTTCACATTGATCTGTTCTTGTATTTGTGCTTAGGATGGGGAATGAAATTTTGCAGTAGAAATGCATATGGTCCAACGTTGCGCAATTATGAATATCCTGAAGTGTTAATTCAACAAAATGTTCGCGATTGTAATCTATTAATATGTATTCCTTTGCTGGTTCGATATATATGAACGATTCGTTAAGGAGTGTCGGTAACGGCATTGCCTTGAATATCTGGTATGGTTCCTTGAACGGAAGTGGAATTCGGAGCTCAATAATTATCTTATTGTTGAAAATATTTGCCGAAATTGTACTTAATTTGTAAATTTGTGATAAAATATTGTCTCTGAAATTTATAGGAAGCATCATTGAATTTGGTAATTCTTGCCTGATCTTTGATAAAAGATCTTCAATATTTTTCGGTGATACTAGTGTGGGATGGAATTTTCCATGCTTGGAATCTGTTAAAAGATCTATTAATTCCGACTGGGTATTTTGGTACCTGAATACCATTAACGAGACTAGCGAGATTAAGGATTCAAGTTCAATTGATATTTTGTTATCCAACGTTCTGTTTTCCATTGATGATATAGTTATCTGAATTGATATTAACTTTTTATGCATAACCAGAAATTCCTTCTCAATTGCGGTTTTAGTTTTGTTGAAAATATTTGTGGTTGCTTCGATTATCGCAGTTTGGCTTTTCATAAGTGATAGGAGGGAGTTTTGGTTTAAGGTGAGATTACGGATTTGCTCATCATAAATCTTGGCATCATCTTCGTTCAATGTGCCGAAGAGAGCTTTAGAGATTGAACCTATAGCATTGAAAAGTGCTCTGTGTTTTCTATTTTGGGTCACAAGTAACATATTCTTATATTCTATGTTTGCTAATATAAGATTAATTTGTAACAACGTACCGTTACAAGTGTGGCTCAAGGCTGCGTATTTGTCCAGTTTCAGGCAGGTCGCTCTAATTTGTTGGGCTATGAACTGAATGTTGTTGAATTCCGATTTAAAATTCGCCAGGTCGTAGAATGTCACTATCTTCCACTCGTTTGTGTAGAGATTGGCTCTGCCAATCTCTTCGAAGTAAATGCCTGCAGTAGCATTTAGCTGATTGACTTCTATCCCTGAGCCGTAGACGAAAGGGATGCAAATTAAAATGAATGCTGTATGCATCATTTTGGGAACCTGGAAGATGACACTATGTTAATATCTCTGAATGATATTTGAAGACTATGAAGTTTTTATTCTGAGAAAAGTTTTAGGTCATTGTTATGGACTCTTTTGTTTTTATTATTGATATTAATAGTGGAATTTTCGGGGGAATTAATCTCCATTATCTCATACGGACCTGACCATAGTGGTGAGAATTTGTTCTCTCGAACTCTGCTCTTAAGTAGGACTTTATCGCCTACCATAAAATATTTTTGGACGGAGTTCTTATCGTATTGCAATTTTGACCTTTCCTTGTTTGCCATGCCTATGTCCTTAGCTATTTTGAAGCTATGTTGTAGACGCGCTTTTAACTCGTTTGCATAATTGTCATAATTATAGCAAACGGCTGGAGATGATTTCAGATTGTTTGGAATTTCGGCTGGGAATCCGTAAAGGAGTTCGCGGGGAGTATAATTAGTACTCGAATGAGGGGTTGTATTATATACAAACATGGCATAAGGAATCCATGTGTCCTAGTCTTGTGGATCTTTTGCTACATAAGATCGGAGATATTCTGCTAAGGTTCTGTGGCTTCTCTCCAATGCACCATTCGTTTGAGGGTGGTATGGAGTGGTTTTGAGCCTTTTAATTCTCAGCAATTTAGATACCTCGGCGAACATGCCACTTATGAGGTTAGAACCTTGATCTGTAAGGATACTTCCTGGAATACCATGTCGACAAACTATTGTTGTCGTGAAGGCTTCCGCTAATGTCTTAGACTCGGTGTCGACTATAGGAATAGCCTCAGAAAATTTTGAAAGGTCGTCTTGGAATGTAAGGAGATATTTGTTTCCAGAATGAGAAATTGGGAGAGGTCCTACAACATCTAGGTACACTCTTTCGAAAGGTTTGGAGCTAATGCTTGAGATTTTCATTGGAATTTTAGGGTTTCTGGATACTTTGTTCACCTGACAAAGTTTACATTTCCTTACATGCTTTACGATGTCGTCTGACATGCTAGGCCAGTAAAATTGCTTTTTAATTCTTTTAATTGTACGGGAAACGCCTTGATGGCCTCCCGTTGGTAATGAGTGAAAATCTTTCAAAACTTGTTGGATGTCATTAATGTCGGATAAATATTTAATAGAATCTTGATGGAGTTTAATGTTTATTTGTTTAGCAGTGAAGACCTTGTTAAAAATGCTTTTAATTATTAGAAGGTTTTGTGCATCTAAAATTGGGAAGGAGATATTTAATTGATTTAACTGATTTGCTTCTGTATATGAGCAGATCTCAGTTAAAATCTTTTCGAGGTCTAATCTATCTCTTTGGGATCGACAAGGTAAATTAGTTTTTGATATAATTATTGTGGAGTCTTTTTTCTTGAAGAAGTTCAGTTCAGTTTCTGAGAGTGGGGATTTATCTGAAAATTTTAGTTTCGAATCCAAGACTCTTTCAAGTTCTGTATCTTGCATTGGCAACATGAAAAATTTAGGATTTGCATTTTTAGTTAGTAAAAGAGGGAAATTAGTCTCAGTTATTATGACTGAGGAATTGTTTACAGGTGATGGAGTTGGGTTTGGAGTAGTTACACTTGCGTTGGGTGTATTTATATTCGCCTGAGCTCTGGCTTGATTTCTAGTTACCACATTTATGCAGGTGGTAGGTTTTGCGAAATTTTCGCTATTATCTGGAATAGCTCTACTGAGAGCGTCTGCATTTGTGTTGAGCTTACCTGATTTATGGATTATCTTGTAGTCATATTCCTCAAGACGTATTCTCCATCTCATCAGTCTTGAGGAGTGATCTTTCAGATTCATGAGCCATACTAATGGTTTATGGTCAGTTATAATTGTAAACTGTCTACCATAAACGTATGGTCTGAATTGCTCAACTGCGAAGACGATAGCTAAGAGCTCCTTTTCTATTGTTGAGTAACGAGTCTCTGCACCATTGAGAACTCGGCTCACATAGGCGATTGGATGATCTCCTTGATCATCAACTTGTGAAAGAACAGCTCCGATGGCGTAGTCACTGGCATCGGAGGTGACAAAAAATTCTTTGTCAAAATCGGGATATGATAGAATTGGTGCTGTAATAAGTTTTTTGCGTAATTCGCAAAATGCTTCATCACAAATAGCGTCGAACTTGAAAGGGATATCTTTCTTTAAAAGATTTGTAAGTGGTTTAGCTATTTTTGAAAAGTTTGGTATAAAGCGGCGATAGTAGCCGACGAAACCAAGGAAGGCTTTAATATCTTTCTCCTTCTTGGGTCTGGGATAGGACTGAACTGACTTAATCTTCGCTGGGTCGGGTTTGACTCCATTTTCTGTAATAATGTGCCCTAAATACATAATTTCCTTTCTTAGGAAATGGCACTTGTCGGGTTGAAGTTTCAAATTGAAGTTGCGGAGACGACTAAATACTGCTGTGAGTCTGGAATTGTGATCTTTGAGATTGTATCCATGGACTACAATATCGTCCATGTATACAAAGCAATAGATGCCTTGAAGTCCAGATAGAACATTGTTCATGGCTCGTTGAAAAGTAGCAGGGGCTCCTTTTAAACCAAATGGCATACGATTGTATTCGTAGTGGCCATAGGGTGTGCTAAAGGCAGTTTTCTCCCTGTCCTTGGAGTCCATTTTTATCTGGTGAAATCCACTGGCTAAGTCGAGTGTGGTAAAATATTTCGACTTCCCCAACTGGTCTAATATATCAGTGATATTAGGCAGTGGGTACGCATCGCCAATAGTAATGTCGTTAATACGACGAAAGTCTACCACTACTCGCCACTTTTTGTTTCCATTCTCATCTGGTTTTTTAGGAACCAGGAGAAGTGGAGAATTCCAGGGACTATGGGATGGTTTTATGATATCTGACTCAAGCATTTCGTGTATTTGCCGGTTTATTTCCATTCGGCTTGCTTCAGGAAGTCTATATGGCTTGGTATAGATAGGCGGTTTATCTTGGAGTGTTTCGATTTTGTGGGTTATCGCATCTGTATAAGATAGGAAATCCCCTTCTATGAAGAAGAGATCGTTGAATTCCCTACAGATATTGTGAATACTTTCAGATTCCTCTGAATTACAGTGATCCAATTTTATAAGGTTTTGCAGTTTAATTATTCTGCCCTTAATTGGATCTCTGTCAGAGTCTGTGGAGATGACCACAAAGTTGTCCAAGTCTTGGTAAACTGGGTTCACCTCGTAAGGTGCCAGATCGGCGTCCTCCTCATTTGTGTTGAGGATTAGGACTTTTGCCATACCATTGACTGGTTCGACTATCGAATTTCCAAGAAATAAACCTGGCCTTATTTCCTTCTTGAAACAGACCGATTGATTTTGAATAGAAGTAGTTGGAATTTCAATAATGGATTCTGATCGAGCCGGAATTTTAAATGATTTTAATTTATCCGATTCTTTCGGATTTCTAAAAGGAAGGAGATATGATTCCAACTTTTGTGGAATTTGGAAGGAGTTATTCGATGATTCCGACTCGATAGAATTTGAAGGAGATAATACTTTATTGAAATTCCTTGACTTCTCTTCTGATTTATTTCTGAATGAAGGAGATAGAATTTTATTATATTTAGCCTTTTGTGCGGCTGTAGATGGAGATATACTTTTATGTTGTTGCTTCATATCTTGTGAAGCCTTGGATGGAGATAGAATTTTATTTAATTCAGTCTTTTTTCTGGCTATAGATGCAAATAGATTTTTATCTTTATGCTTCACTTCTTGTGAAGCATTTGCCGGCGATCGATTTTCATTGCTTTTCGAAGCAATTGATGGAGATAGATTTGTATTTATATCTTTACTAGAGACTGTTATTCCTGTATATAACAGACTCTTTGTTTGAGATCTCTTTTCTGGGTGTTCGCTTTTCAAATAAACGTATGGATAATTGGAATAATATTGTTCATATGGATAAGATGAATCAGATTCATTAACTTCCAGAGATACGAATTTATTTTTATAGTCGATACTCGCATTGTATCGAGATAAAAAATCGTGACCAAGCAGGCCATCGTATGAGAGGATGGAGTTATTTCCCACAATTTGAAATGGGTGCTCTAGGATGTAGTTAAATTTGGTAGATTTCAAATTCAATTTTGCAAATATGAGTCCTTCTGTAGAAGTGGACTCTGTGAATAGTGTGTTTATATTGCAGACAGCATCTCTGTAGCAGATGCTATCTGGCTTTAATGGATGGAGTTTAATTAAGCTGATCTCTGCTCCTGTATCAATCAAAAAGGTAAGCTTCGGAGCAGAACAGATGTCGACAGGCAAGGAAAGCGTTAGTGAATTTTTATTTATTTGAACGGGGATTTGAATTAATTTCTTGCTGCCTACTTTTCCGTCGATATTGTCTCGGGATTCCTGTGGACCTGTGCTGTAGTTTGTATGTGCGAGGGGTTGCCGAATGAGACCCCCCGCTGCATCCAGTTTCCCTGCCTGGATGCCGATGGAGTTTTGTTATTCTTTCTGTTCGGAGATGGCGATCTAGCCGAGATATTGGCATTATTGTATCTCGGCGGTGAAGTTCGACTTTCTCGGAATACTGGCTGTTGCCAGTTCCTATTTTGAGGCTGTCTGTCAGCCGTGTTTGTTGGTGGAATATTTTTCACGTTTTGGAAATTATTTTGATTTCCCTGGCTGTCGTTAAATCGGGAATTATTTGCTGCTCTTGTCCTGCATTCTTCAATAGAATGGCCCATCCGATGGCAATATCGGCAACTAGGGGCCTGTGACGGAGATGTAGCTTTATTAAAATCTTGAGGGCGTTGTTGCTGCGAAGTAACTCTTGGAGCTACATTGACATTTTGCGTTGAGCTTTGTATGACTGGGCATCTTGAAGAAACATGCCCCAGTCTATTGAATTTGAAACAACGAAGGTTATTATTTGTACTTTGAAGGGAATTTTGATTTACCTTGTTATATGTTTGGAAGTTGGGTTGCTTCTGCTCTATACGTAATGAGTGATCTAGAATATGTGATTTTAGTGAAGCGAAAGATTTATCCGAATGGACCTTAGCTAATGTCTGTAATTGTGGATTGGATAGACCGTCCTCAATTGCTCTTACAGCCTGACCCTCATTATCTCTTAATAAAGATTTTAGAAGTATTTTGTCCGCTGTATAAGAGTGCGTTGCCTCATTTAATTTGGACAAGATTGTATTTAACCTTTGAAGAAAATCTTTTACACTTTCTTCTCTTCTTTGTTTCGAATTACTTAGTTGAGATTGTAAGGTGGATCTAGAGGTTTTTACCTCGAAAGTCTGTTGTAAAAGTGATTTTAAAGTAGGCCAATCTGCATCTTGATTGTACCTATATACATCATACGCTTCGGCGGATAGTTTACTCCTTATTAGGCTAAGGAGGGAGTTCCTTTCATTCGCCGTCGTTGCCGTTGCGTATATATCATCACAACTTGAAACAAATTTGTGAAGATCTTTTGGATTTCCGCTGAAATTAGGAACTAATGATCTTGCTTCTGATAAGAAGAAGGTAGATTGGTCTCTAAAGGAGACGTTATGGTGATGGTCTGTGTAGTTATGTGTATTATTTGATATGCTTTGCAATCGAGAGTCTAATTGTTCTTGTAGGGCAATTATAGTGTCTGAGAATGATGTTTCCATGTTTATATATACATCATTTGCGAAATACTCGCTGTCTTTGTCATTAGGGCTCGCATTTAAAATTATTTCATTATGTGTAGCCTCAAAATCATCCCAGTATTTATGTAACGAATTTATCTTTTGGTTTAGATATGCCTGGCTTGCATCTGCTAGTGAATTAGTTCCAATAGACTGAATAATGTGTGAAATTGTTTTCCGCCTATCTTCTTGCAGCCGAAATCGTACTGTATTTTCTCGGTCTTGGTCTGAGTTGTCCTGATTATCAGCTGCAGTTGTTTTTTGAGAAGTTTTTGGAAGTGGGACGTAAAATGGGTTATTTTTGCGCTCTGTGTGGACCGATATGGATTTCAACCTATCAGACAGAGTTGCCTTTGTAAGATTGTACCAGTCCTCCGTTTTGTCGTAGCAGGACTGCTTAAAATAATCATGAGTTTCAGTAAAATCTTCATGATCTTGAATCAGGGTTTCCGTTTTTTCAAATGAAGCCCATACGTCTTCCAAATTTTGGAGTTTTTCAGAAGTAAAGTCTGAAGTCCTTTTGCTTTTATTGGCTCTATGATAGTCGGACAGAATTTGTCTAATATCTGACATTTTTGGGACTTGTGACAAGCAAAGCTCATCGAAAGATTTTCTTTCCTCGTTTGACATGTTTAAAAATTTATGAATTAAAATCGGGTAGAAGTTGATTAAATATAATTAACGAAAGGCTACGAACGCACTACTCACAGAGTAGAGGAAAGCTAGTGGAGTAAAAAATTGTCCGTATATACTTTTAGTGTCTGTACGTACATATGTATCTGTTTTAGTAAAAAAAAAAACAAAAAATTTTGTTTTCAAGTTTCGGAAAGATTAGTTAAGTAGAATTCTGATTTTGTGTAGTCGTGTGTAATACGAAAAAGTATATTTAATATCCAGTTACAATAAAAATCGCTCTTTCCAATCAATATCTTTTCCTGATCGATAGGCTAATAGGGCTCTATCGCAGGGGATCGATTATTGATTTATCCGAAGTCCTCTGGCCAGCAAGCTCACGAAGTCTTACCGCAGAGGTCGCTTCGTGGAAGAGCGGATTTCAATTTTAATGTTTATAGTCAAAATTTCTGTTAAATTAACCGAAAATTGGAAAAGTATTTCTTTTCTCCTTTCTCTGATGTTCTTTCCCCTTTTTCCATTCACTCTCTCTACATATATGTATATATATGAAAATATTGGTATAATAGGAAAGATGCGAATATGAAAATAATCGGCAAAAGTGTAAATAGTTTGAAAGTATGTAGTTAAAATGCAAACAATTAAAAAAACACGTAAATAAATTGAAAGTTTTGAAATAAACAGAAAATAGTAATCATGCAAATAGATTGTTTTTCCTCTCTTTTTGTACTAGTGATAATAATATATACGCTAGTAGTTATAATATGTATACTAGTAATATTATAATAATTTGTTTTTCTACCTTATGTATTATCCAAAATGTATTACTATAGAATTGTAGGAGATGTACACGACGTTTGTAGAGGTGTATGATTTATGTTCCTTCGTCAGATATTTTTGTTTGTTTCTGAAGCTGTTGAAGAATTTGTTGTATGTTGTACGATGGTGTTGGTGTTGTATGTTGCAGATGATTGATGAAACTTGCACATCAGATGTCCAGGTCAATGATTCTGAAGTCTTCCTTCCTTCTATATATCGTCTTAGTGAGGCAGGGATGAAGCCTCCTTCGGTCCCACGGTGAGCGCTTGGGCGCTTAAACTATCTCCTCTAAGTACCTCCTGGGTACCCGGGTTTATTTTTTTTTATTTTTATTATTCACTTTCATTTATTACAAGGGTTATCAGTTATTACAAAACTCTGAGAGTTTTAATTTAATTTAAAGTATTGCAACAGAATTTTTTTTTTTGTTCACTGATTTGTTTGGTAGATTTATATTATTATTTAAATTTTTTCGTTTATTTTTTTAATTTTATATAATTTTATTGGCACTAGTTTTTATTTAGAGTCCAAAATGTTGTTACTTTTTATTTATTTTTTCAAAGTTAATTTTTTTTTGTAGAAGTTTTTACTAATAAGTTAGTTAAGTTTATGTGTATGTGCTCGATTTCAATTATTTTAAATTTTCATTTTTTATGTATTTAATTAAAATTTAATTGATTTTTTTTTTTGTTAAAGGCACTGTGTTACTTTTAGTCCGCTGCCACCAAAATTGTAGCAGATTTTATTATTAATTTGTTGTTTCTTTTTATTTGTTTTATTTAATTATTGTAGATTATTTTTTGAATTAATTAAAATTAATTTGAATTGGTTTACCTCGTTGAGGCACCTAATTTGCGAAGTACCAATGATGTTGTGGCTATGGCAGTTTTTAATTATTATGTTATTTCACTAAACTTTTGTAGGCACTGACTATTGTTTTTTCGGGTACCGCTGCCACCAGTTGTTATATCTTACGCACACTCCGTGCTCCAATGGAGAGAGCGCGCGCGGGTATATTTATAAAGAAAACTCAGCACAATAATTCCTTTTAGTTTTTATTAGCCGTATTTGATCTATTCTAATTTATTCCAAATTAAATATATCAGATCGTTTTCTGATTTTTACAATTTCAATTTTATCAGGCCGTTTTCTGATAATTCACAATTATATTTTATATTGCTTGATTTCTTGATACTTCACAATTAAATTAATTAAATTCTATTTCGATTGATTCGTTGATATACTTCACGATTAAATTCTCTTGCGATTGATTCGGTGATACTTCACAATTAAATTTTTATTTCGATTGATTTGTTTGATACTTCACAATTAAATTTTTATTTCGATTGATTTTTTTGATACTTCACACAAAATTATATTTTGTTTCGATTGATTTTTTGATACTTCACAATTATATTTTATTTCGATTGATTTTTTGATACCTCACAATTATGTTTTATTTCGATAGATTTCTTAACATCACCCGCTTCCTAAACTACTCGCCCGGTGGTTAAAAGAAAAACTCCTCGAGGTTTGGGCTAGCTGCCCCCAGGTACCCACGAAAAACTTTTAGAAAAAGCTTTTTTCTTTTTGCTTTCTCACGGCGATTTTAAATTCGTACGTGAGAGAATGCAAATTATTTATGTTGAGATGCATATGCATCATGTAGAAAATGCAACCCGATATGCACTTGTGCGCCCGGCTTGAAATAATAATTTTGAGAGGGCGCGAATAATTCTGATAATTGTATGTATGTATGTACATACAATTAGATTGGAGGAAGTTTGTAATGTACGTATGTACAAAGTAAGAAGACACTGTATGTAGGTAAGTGTGCATACCGTGTGAGTGGAATGTGTGTCTGATAACAAAATGCAATTTATGCTAAATTGCATTTTGTTATAATATGGGAATGCATTTCTAAATGCATTTTAAAATTTGAATGAGATTTTATATGAAATTAATTTTGTTTTTCAGGGTCATTTCTGCGATACATCAATATATTGCATAGGGCAATATAGTGATGTATTGACCTTATGGTTGTGATTCGGGTTATTGGGCACCTGAGTCACAACATAATACTATTTTATTTCTCTTCATAAGGATTTATTTTATCATCCTGAAACAAACAGAGGTTATTTGGTAAATAAAATAAAAAACATAAATGTGAAAAGACAGAGTTGAAGGGCCGGATATTCAACCAAAACTTGCGAAGTATGTCGAAAATACGGCGCCAACCGATTTTGATAAAAATTTAAATATTAGTAAAGAAGACGAAGAGTTTTTTAAAAGCTGCTTGGCCGTGGAGCAAGCAAATTAGGAGAGACTTGCAAAAACATTGAAGTGCAGGCAGAATCAAAAATAAAGAAAAGGCCAAATTTTTCCGCTGCGTTATCGAAGTTTACTAAATTTGAAGAGGTTCGCCTTGCTACTTAATTTATAAGATGATTGCAAACTAATTCAGTTATACTTTTTAGTTAACAACACCTAAAGAAGAATACGATTTAAGTGGAAAGCAGCCATGTATTATAGCCACAGGAGCGAACCGTCAAGCTATCTCGCAGTATTTCATCGTTATTGATAAAAAGTTAGTTTGCACACAATTTGTAAGGCCTTTATATCTTTGTATACTTTGAGTTTAATAAAAAAGGAATAAAAAAAACTGCTCATTTTAATTCTAATTTAACATTTTAGCCAAAGCAATGTAGTTTATTCTCAATTTTAATCCGTTGATGGTATTGCTTTTTAATAGAAATATGCTATTTAAAAGAAATAAAATTGTTTATTTTGAATATTAGATGCTACTATCTCATATGTTTCAATTTAATATTTCATTTATAACATTCTAATACAAGTTGGCGTGAAATTCATTACCTGAGAACATTAAATTGTAATAATCTGTATTAAAAAGTAATATAGTAAAAAATATTTATTTTTAATAGGGAAGTTATTAAAATTACGTATTAATATCTTCAGAATTTTACAATTTAATAAATTTTGGGTGTTGCCATATATACAATACCAAAAATATTAAATTTCACTCCCAAATTTTTAACCTAGTAGCGATTAAAATGCTAATGCGTCAGAAGCAGAAGCAACGTGAGATTTTAATCACCATCCAGCTCATATTTCGTGGCCACAGGTGCCAGTTAGTCTTAGCAATGAATATGTTGAGCTTTCCTCAATAGAATATTTAAAACCAAGTACATCAAAAATATGATACCGCACTTTTGTAAGCACGGATAAAAGCAGTTTATACACGTGAAACCTATAATATTAGGTTCCAAGAAAAGTCGGAGCAAGTCCTATCGGATCCATCCACCATACGGTGCTGTACTCTGATCCGTCTACTCGCCCTATAAACTCTTACCCTTTTACCAAGCACAATAAAACTAATATCCAATAATACAAATGGTGAATTATGTAATTAAAAAATATGTGTATTTGAAATCTCCTTGAATTTAAGTTCGATATAATTTTTAGAAAGAAAAGCAAGGAAAATTCACCGTTGAATTGGACGGAGCCTTTGCAAAAATTTAGGTTTAATTATAATGTTGAAAAGAAAATGAATTTTCACAGCAGTCTTATTTCACACAAGAAAAGTAAAATCTTTTTATCCTTCAGTTCAAGATATCCCTTTAAAAACAATATTTGAAACTTATACAGTCTTCCAGATGTTCATTACACGGTCAAAAATCTTGGAATAAATTCTACACTTTTTTGGATTGCATGTATGACCACACCAAAAATGTATTAAAATTCAATAGTCTCATTGTATTATATTTTCGTTTTAATATATTTATGTATTAAAATTCAATTTGTGAGAGATAAAAAAGTTTAATTTTCGAATATTACAATTAAACTCATATTTTTATTAAAAATTAATACACATGTATTGAAAAGTAATCCATCAAAGTGGTTAATATTTAAATCCAACCTTTGGATTAAAAATTAATTCAGGGTGGAAAATGTGGGACGTAATGCATAAAAAAATAACAGTAAATTTTTAATAATTAAAATTTTATTTTTGTAGGTATATTTTTAACATTTATATGAAGAAAAAAACGTAAAAAAATTATACTTATTATATTTTATTATGTTGAATACGTAAAATGACTTAAAAAGGAAATCGAAGGCTTCCGCTATCGAAAAGTTCAAGGGTAAATGCATAAGCCTTTTGTCAATTACCAAGAAGTATTGTTATATTGCTGCCTTGTTCGGCCCAACAGCAATGAGGAATGGTTGATTTTCCTGGATGTTGTACTGCTCCTTAGGAGTATTGCACTAAAAAAATAAATAATTAGGTACAAGAAAGGTTTTGTTTGTAAATTCCAACCTAAAAACAAGCTGCATTAGAAAAGATTACTCGTTTATAATTTTATTTTGACCAATAATCCCAGTACACATTCACTTTCCATAATTCCTTTTAATGCAGTAAAAAAACAGTCAAAAGAAATACGTTTTAAAGTAAAGAAGTAAAGCGCAACATGCAATAAGAGAAT
Organism: Dioctria rufipes; assembly: GCA_963924295.1. Taxonomy (NCBI): domain Eukaryota; kingdom Metazoa; phylum Arthropoda; class Insecta; order Diptera; family Asilidae; genus Dioctria; species Dioctria rufipes. The sequence goes on along the minus strand of OZ002744.1, from coordinate 53,611,142 downwards.
GACTTGCCTCCGTTAGACAGCAACACATTTGTGGAAACAAAGAATGCAGTCAATTCACATTGCATTAAATATTAAACCGGCAAGGCGTTATTTTTAATCAATTTGGAGTAATAAATAAGAATAAAGGGATTACAATTAAAGCCAATCGATTAAAATTGAATCCAATGCTAATTAATATATTGTTCTAATGTTACATACACATTGAGTTGTAAATCTTAATATAATGTAGTTTAGATTTTAATCTATAAGGATACTTTTTAATACAAGAAATATTATCTACTAATCTATGAAGAATAAGAAATTTAATAAAATAATATATAAATTTGAATAAGTGGAAGATTGAACGGACTTTTTAATTAAAAAGTATTAAAATCTAATAAAAATGTGTTAAATGCATTAGTTTCAATAACTAAAACTTAATTTCTAATCCTAAATTTATTTAATATTTTAGTAATATTTATGAAAGATTAAAATTTAACATATGTCGGTGTAAAATATTGCTTTAATCCATAAGAAAGATTAAAAAATATCCGCAAATTTTTGACCGTGTAGAGGTAAACTTACATCTCATTTTTTTTTTCCAATAACTCATCAAATCGCTTTTACTGAAAATTATCCTATGAAACAATAAACATCAAAGAAAGGGAGCTTCAAGTGTCCAGTTCATGTCTGATTTTTGGTTTTCGCGAAAAGAAGAAATAATGACACCAAAGGCGAAAACTTTTGACATTTTGAATAGAAAATTTCCATTTCTACCGGAATAGAACTTATTAAACTTCTCTATTAATTTAGCATTCCCTTCTTTGTTTTTCCTGTGATAAAAATTACTCACCAGTTTCAGATGACCCACATTCATAACCCACAGTTCGTAATCTCCGGATGCAAAACTTTCCCAATAACAGTTTTGATGACATTATTTTCTCTATAGACCACGGTTATGGAAAATGTTGAAGTGCTTTTTATGCATATCTATCGAAACCATTTCAATTTTCCGATCAACCTTTTTCCTTTTTGAAATTAAAAATAAAAAAACATTTCCCTTTATTGTAGAACGAACGCACAAATTGATTGGATCCAAGAAACTAATTAAAAGTGGGACGAGGTCATGATGTAAATGCATTATTCTTGTTGCCTTTATTTGCCCTCAGCCTACGAAGAAATAATTAGCAATTTTTCTAATTTTCTGGGGGAATAGGTCAGCCTGGCTGGCAATTCAATCACAGAAGGATAAACTTAATTAAGCATGAATTTAATTTCAGGCTTATTGTGAGTCGTTCCGGACTTCATTAATCGCCGGTAATTAACGTTAATTTGAAGTTTTTCGATTTATAGATTGGTACTTTATAATTAGTTAAACATTTGACTTTTCTCTTATGTCGATTGACATTAATGAAAAATAAGTGACACGTTTTTAATTTGTTTTTATTTTAATTGATCGAAAATTGGGCTTTTCTTATGAGCTTAAACAAGAAATACTTGATTGTTTATGAGCTTAGTTACATGGTCCGAAACTTGCACAAAAATAACATAAAAATGAAGTGAGCTCAAACGTAGTTCTTTATTTGTGAATTAAGCATTACAAGATCGTTAATTAAATAAACCTGTGTTGCTACAAACCTTTTCCGTCTACAATCAGGAATTATTCGCGAAGTTCACGGTGAATAATTAATTATTATTTATTTATTTATTTATTAAATGCTAGCCACAATGGTCCCAGGACACAATATTTAAATTAAAGCTAAAGAATTGAACAATTATTGACGATTTTTCTCAATTAAGTCTTTTTAATATGAAAATCTATCGAATGAAAATTTAAATTAAAAGTGCAGCACATTCAAGTCATAGGTTCAAAGTGTCCATACTTTGTGCGATGGGAAGACAAATACACAAAGTAATGAGATCGCAATTGTCGAGATCGTGAATTGAAATTAATTTTCTCAATCATCAAGGCATATCGATGTCAACCTTCACAAGTCGAAATATACAGTTTATATCACAAATTTTTCTTCGAATCTCATGAGTAAAAAGGTGTATTAAATTTAATCTTTCGTTATAAGCAGTCTATCCTTTCACTCGAGACCTCTTATAGCAAAAAGTAAGAATCTTCTTTGCACGCTCTCAATACGATCGGAGTGATTTTTGTAACACGGAGGCCAGACAGGACTAGCATATTCCAAAATAGGTCTAACAAGTGCTGTAAAAAGTGCTTTAGTAATATTGATATCATCAAAATCTTTTGCCCAGCACTTAACAAAGCGTAGCATGAGTTTACCGTATTAACGATGGGATCTATGTGCAAGTTAAAGGTGAGTCTCGACTCAAACAATACCCACAAGTCACATATTTTATCAACTTTCGAAACTAATAGCCCATTCATAGCATAGACAACATTCGAAGGGACTAGCTTACGAGAGAAAATGGTTACCTTACATTTATCAACGTTAAAAATGAGAGAACTCTTTTCGCACCATTCAGCAAGTCTGTCCAGGTCATGCTGCAATTTGAGAAAGTCGTAATGCGATTCGATAGATTTATATAGTTTTAGATCATCTGCGTATATTAGGAAATCAGATTTGGTAACTACATAGGAAACATCATTTTTGTATAATATGAAGAGAAAAGGCCCTAACTGACTTGTGACCTTGTGGAACATCATAGTAAGACGTTATTTCTTCAGACAGAGCAAAACGGAACAGAATCTTTTGTTTGCGATCTTTAAGGTAGGATGAAAACCAGTTCAACTACCAAATTGGAAAAATTAAAGATGTCAGTTTAAATAACAAAACAGAGTGAAGAAGCTTCACAGAAGCCTTGTTGAAGTCTGTATAAATACTGTAAGTCTCGCAGCCACGCTCAAACGATTCGATATAGGCAGATGTAAACTAGAACGAATTTGTTGTTGTTGATCTTCACGTGAACTATACTGATGAGGATTAAGAGCTCCACTACAATGAAAATACAAAAATTCATATAAAGAAGCCTCAAACAGTTTGGGAGTACAAGACAATTTAACAATAGGACGATAGTTGGTAACCAACTCATTTCTACCGGACTTAAAGACTGGGACATTAAACGACTATTTCCATAACTTAGGAATTTTACCTAGCCGCAGTGATAGATTAAATAAAAATGTTAACGGGTAAGAAAGCGTTCTACTGCAGTTCATTGGGGTATCCCATCAGGCCCAGAATAAACAGGGTCCAGCTTGAACATGGAGTCCTTTAGGAAGTGTCGTTAAGTAATTAAAATTAGCAAAATCTATTTGAGGGTCATATGTTCAAAATTATTCACCAAAGTAATCAGCAAAGAGATTAAAATTCAGAATTATTATTCAATACTGGCACAGGAGGACAATTATTAGATTTCTTTTTTGTATTTACAATACGCCAAAATTGCTTAAGATCCGATCTTATTACATTTCTCATCTTAAACAGGTACGTATCATAGGCATGCAAAAACGAACATTGTGAAATTCGCTCCTCAAAAACGAAAATTGTGTTAAGTTATCATTAGTTGAAGAGTGGTGAAACTTTCGGCAAGCCCTATTTCTTAAGTTGCGCAAGCACTAAAGCTCAGCATCATACCAAGTGGGACATGGAGAGCCATTCCTGATACAGGGCAATGGAATACAATCATTGAAATAATTAAACATAACATTGTGAAATTGCACTGAAAGTTCATCTGCATCACTATTGCTAAAGAGAAAGGCCAAGTTAGTAGAAGACAAATTAAAGTTAGGTTTTTATAATTAAAGGTAGGTGAGTTTTCAATCAACATATCAGTACCCTCGCAATCAATTCCCACTATCTCGTCCAAAGTTGGATGGTATGCGTCAATAGAAACCAATGACATATCACACGGATGAACCACAAATTTTGAAACATCTGAGGGAAATACAAAGTTCAAACTTTTATCACGGTTGTTCTTAACATATTTTACCTGAAAAAGATGTAGTTCTCTATTGACGCATACCATCCAACTTTGGAAGATATGCGCATCTCCAGCAAATGTACTGGGAAGCAGGGAATCATCGTCATTAGGAACTTGCCATTGAACAGTAGAAAAATTCAAATCACCAACGCTTATAATATTATACGAGTTCCGCGCCAACTCGAGCACATCTTCTACAGAAGCAGCAACAGCATCGAATGAAACAGACGAACTGCCGGGAGGAATATAGATGTTGCTACTAATGTATTTTCTGGTGACTGCTGTTTTCCCAATGAATCCTTTTCTATGAGTCCTTCTTCACACGGTCAAAGGAGTTTTCAGTTAGGTGTACTGTCTAAGGTGGCTTTCGGTTGATGAGGAAATCATGTACATAGATGGCATATTGCGAGTACTAGTGAATCCAGATTATAACATATGTACCAATTGTAGGGGCATTATAAGAACTCTAAAAATACTAGAGGCGATTAGAGTGCTGAAATCTTGCACTCAAGCTTTTCTAAAATACCTCAAATTTAGTTTGAAAATAGAACAAATCGGTTGTAGCGCTGCTATACAAAAATATTTCTGTTGGGGAGCTGAAATTAGGTACATGGTGTTTTCATAGTAATAATAAACACGGACTAAATTGGGCGACCCGTTCTTGGTATTGCCATATAACACGTTGGCTTTCCAATATATATTTGGACATACTTGAGAACGCGTTAACGTGCAGAGCAAAAATTCAGTACTCATCGTTTTCATAAAAATCACAAACAACAACAAGTTCAAAAATTGGCTAAATCGAGAAAACTTTTCTTGTTGTTGCCATGCAAAACTTTGGTTTTTCACTATATATGTGGACAAGACTTGAGAACGCTTCGACGTAGAGAGCTGAAATGTTGCACGCAGCATTTTTAGAAACTTAGTAAATAAAATTATAAAATTGAATTAAATGTGGCCACCACTTCTTGGTGTTGTCATACAAAAATTTAGATTCTTACTTCATGTAACTTTTATTTTCATCTTGGTTATAATATTATTGGGCTCAGACTAACTATAACTGTTTTTCTGGTTGAAATTACGTTTACTATTTTTATGGAAATGCCGTCTACAAAATTTTAAATATATGGTGAAAAACATAATTTTTGTATGGCAACGCTATGGAGTTATCTGATGTGTTCTATTCTTGAAGTTAAATCTGCAATTTATTTAAAAAGGCCGTGTGCAAAATTTCAGCTCTCGAGTGGAGAGATGGATATATAGTACAAAAATCTAAATAATTTCTAATATTATACGTGAGTGTCCCATCCATTTTGCTCTGGCAGCATTATTTCGATGGGTTGCAAATGTAATGACAATGTTGGTAGGTATACCCTATGGAATTTCATCTAGGGTATAATAACTCTTACTCTGATGTGACTGGGAGCTTAAGTCCCCACAGGTTTGTTGTGAATTTCTGCTTAAGCACCTTGAAAAGTTCCACCTATTGTGGAACTGTGAGCTGAAGGCTTTCCATTTCTCAGGAGTAGATCATAGGTATATGCAAATAAAAATATTTCCACACAATACGGAATAAAAGTGCATCTCTTTAACAGACCTATTACAGGAAAAAGCATTTCTATAAAGAAATGTTTTATTCATTCGCACTAATCACACAACGAGGAATACAACATTTTTGCTAAATGTGTTGCTACTAAAATGAGAAGTTTTTGAAGTATAATTTTCTGCATAGAAAAATAAAGAAAAATCATGTACAATCAAGAACTTGCTGTCCATGCCATATCCAGAGTATACAGATTGTGAAATGGGTAGTGAATTCTAGAATGGATCATAACATGCTTTAGAGCGTGCCGAAAGCAAATATTTTTATAACAGCAATTTTGTATTCATTTGGTTGACTTCCTCAACACTTCAGATACGAAAAAATATGAATAACTCAACGTATACATCATTTCAAATGTTATGGTCCATTCAAGAATGGACCACCCAGCCCCAGCCATATAAATTCTGTATGATTTTTTGGTACTGCATGCGACATCTAGTACTTGTGCTATCTATGCTATTATTCAGTCAGTTTTTTGAAATTGCTGTTCTTCTCAATAAGCAACAATAAGCCCTGCAATGTCGACACAAACTCTAGCGAAAGTTTTCTTAATATTATTGTATCTAATTGAGATTGGGGCAGTTTTTACTTGCATTTACATGTACTATAGTACTGAATGGCTACGCAATGAGCTTGCATACGTCAGGTATTATTCCACTTATTGTACTCTATGAAATTCCAAATAAATATGAGAAGCTCTTGCAAAAAACAATTACATATATGATTTTGTTTACTATTTGTGTCTTTGCTTAGAAAGTTTTCCAAGACGTTCTTCGATTGCTATTGCTGGTCTTGGTCATTCCGAAAAAGATGTGTTGCGTGTCTTTTACTCTTAATTTTGATAGAAATTGGTGGAACGCCTTTCTTTGGTTTAATATGTTACTGCAGTTGCGATATTTTCTTTGAAAGTCCCATTGCGTCTATCTCAAAAATAAAATGAAATTTCAAGTGTTTGTGTCTTTATATTAGTTTGCGGTCCCACAGGTGAAAATCACAAAAAGAAAAGCTGTAATTAATAACTAATTAGGAGTATTGTTAGCATGAGTATTTGAGCTTTTCTTAATTATATAAAAAATTAAGATCTTTGATAATAAAAGTTAGAAAATTAAATACTTATTTTCTCTTTTGAAAACTGTTACCTTTAAAAATAATAATAATAATTTTTTTATTTGGAATAATTTTCAGATAACAAGATTATTAATCGTATTTCATGTGGACATTCAAGGAAGAAAATTTAAGTTAAAGCAAAATGCTTTATAAAGGGTTTTCCAATAAGAGGTGTTATTTTAATGAGCCCGCTATTTCGGTAGATGTCACTTTTGGAGCTGTCATTTTTTGACATTTGACAAGTAGAAACTACGCCATTAATAAAAATGGAACGATACACGATTCAACAACGCATTGAAATTATTAAAATTCACTATAAAAATGGTGAAAATGTGGCAGAGACGGTTCGTAAAACTCAAACATTTTTGGGTCGTCGTGAAGCACCTTGTCGGACGGCAATACAAAAATTGGTAGAAAAATTCGAGCTGTCGGGACAAGTTAGTGATGTGAAGAATAAAACCCGTGCACGTCGCTCAAGAAGTTTGTCCATTCCTCGTCGTTCTTTGGAATTAGGCATTCCACAAACGTCATTACACCGTATTTTGCATAAAGATTTGGGTCTTAAGGCTTATAAAGTTCAGTTAACAAAAGCACTCAGGCCGGCCGATCATCAACAATGTCGAGTCTTTGCTGATTGGGTCCTTGAAATGCATGAAAATGATCCGGAATTCCATCGAAAACTCATCTTGAGTGATGAGGCCCATTTCCACCTCGATGGCTTCGTCAACAAGCAAAATTGTCGCATCTGGGGCTCGGAAAACCCAAGAGTTATTGTTGAAAAGCCTCTCTATCCTCAAGGTGTGACTGTTTGGTGCGGTTCATGGTCCCGCGGGGTCATTGGACCTTACTTTTTCGAAAATGAGGCTGGAGCAGCAATTACGGTGAATGGATTGCGCTATCGACAGATGATTAATGATTTTTTATGGCCGAAATTGGATGGTATTGCTCCGGGCAACGTTTACTTTCAACAAGACGGCGCTACGTGCCATACAAGCAACGAAACCATTGATCTTTTACGGGAAAAGTTTCCGGACCTTGTTATCTCTCGAAGAGGTGATCACAATTGGCCACCGAGATCTTGTGACTTAACACCTCGCGACTTCTTCCTTTGGGGCCACGTGAGAGAGAAGGTCTACGTCAACAGCCCAGCGTCGATTCAAGACCTCAAAGATGGAAGTCGTGAGGCTATCGAGGACATAGGGCAGCCACTTTGCGATTTGGTTATGGAAAATTTCATGAAAAGGATATGGTCCTGTAGATGTGGTCGTGGTGGTCATTTGGCTGATGTTATTTTCCCTTAGTAACGGCATACCTTCCTCTTTATAATGAAATAAAGATCCGATCATAGATCTCAAAAAATGGCATTTTTCTTTGAATATCAAAATAACACCTCTTATTGGAAAACCCTTTATTAAGAAATGAAGAAATGAAAGAGAACTACGAAAACTTGCAATGAGCGAAACTAAAATAATGCTAAGTGAAAACAAATTAAATACAAATATAGAAAAATAAAAATAACTAAGAAATGTACTCCAAAAAAAGCTAAGTTGGTAAATATTTACTTAGCAAGGACATCCAAAACGTGCCGATCTTTTAAGATTTTTTAAGATGATTTTAATTGTCAACTGAAGGTCACTCTGCTCTTAGCAGGTTGCATATCATGTGGTAAGAGATTCCGTTTGCGAACACATTGGACAAATTAATAACGCTGTCCGTATTGGAATCTACATCGCCGTATTAGGAGATTCTTATGTCCATTCGACCGCAAGAAACGCAGCTTTTCAAATGGGTATCTTGGCTACTGACTGAATACGAGCCGATGAAATAATTTTAGCCTATATTACGTTAAGTAGGCTTTTAATAAGCAATCAAGCAAAGAAGCTATGTATGGGGAGATAGGATACGAGGTAGTTTATATATAAAGCGAAGTACATCATTAAAAGCCACTAGGAGCCTTCTCCGGCAGACGAAGTCTAGCGAGGAAAATATTATACAGTCATAAGTAAAGTAGGGAAGAATTAGGGATTTGACAAGCTTTTTCCGAAGATGGAGTGCTAGCAGTTGGGAATTGAACCATAATCTTCTTAAACAGCCACATATTTTACCAAAGGTAGCACTAATGTGATCACAACAAGAAAATTTTGAATTGAGTTCAAAACCCAGACTTTTTACAGAATCAACGTAGATGAGTCTCGTTTTATTGAGAAATATGGCTGGAAAAGAGGGAGAATCGATTGTATTCCTGTAAACTGCCAGGCATGGAGATTTGTCAGGAATTAAGTATAATTTATTACGCAAAGACTAGTTATAAATGCGTTGTAGATCATAGTTGAACCGGCATACACAGTCTTCCATTAAGACTGTGGGTCTGGTTAAGAATATCTACACATCATCAGCGACATATTAATAGATACATCAACGACGGCATCAGGAAGGTTATTTATGTAAAGCCTGAATAATAATGGTCCTAATATAGATCCTTGAGGAAGACCGCGGTGTAAGAATGTGATATCTGAGAGGTGGTCATGTACTCTTACAACTTGGCTGCGCCTATTTAGAAGGCTGCAAATTAGCTTAGCTGCAGATGATGAAAGAGAGAACTGGCGAGACAGCTTTTGCAAGAAATAACCATGGTCAATAAGGATCAAACGCTTTGCTGAGTCAAGGAGTGCAAATATTGATAGATGTTCATTATCTAAAGCCTCGTGAATGTCTGATGTTACTATAAGCATCGCAGTTTCACAGTTATGATAACAGCGGAATTCTGATTGGCAATGAGTTAAGGGACCCTTGTGGTCTATGCATTCCATGATTTGCGAACAGAACATCTTTTAAAAGACTTTGGCCAAAAAACAGAGAAGATTAATTGGACGGTAGTTACTCGGCAGAGAACCATTAGACATTTTTTGAATGGGTATCACTAAGGTTTTATCCATTGAGTAGGAAACTCAGTGGTCAGGAGGCAGTAGTTGAAGATATGAGCTATTATCCTAGCTATATCTGGTCCAATCAATTTGATAAAACGGGGAGGTGGCTCATCTCTTTCCTGTTGTGTTAGATGTAATAGAGGACATAGTCAGTAAAACTTCTCTTTCATCAATGTTTCGAAAAGCAAAGCCATCAGGATAAAAGTCTTTAGCAGAAATATCAGTGAGTGAAGCTTTTGAAAAAGTATTAAGAGCTGACGAATTTCTTGCGAAGTAAATGCATTTGGGTATACACACACTTTTATGGATTCACGCCTATGTATTCCAAAACTTCGAATGTTAGTTGGTGGTAATTTCGCATCTAGTTTACTATTAAAATAAGCTTGCTTGGAATTACACTGGTTCTATTACGAACTTGCTTGTACATCCTATTGTGGTGTTTGATGTTGTACACCGCGAGAAAAAGGGATGTGTGGGCTTTAACTACGATTGGAAATTCACTTTTGAATTTATTTATTTAAAATAACAACAATTCACGTTATAATTCATTTATTTTTCTTGTTTTCTGTAATACATCCGTTTAACTTACTTTTTTATCTATCTTGAGCAATTCACTTTATTACACAAAAATTTATAACTTATTTATTTATCCTGTCGCAATTCATTTTATAACTAAGGCACTTATATTTTATTCATTTTTTTGGTCTTCAATTTATTTTAAAACTCAGAAACAGACCTGATTGGACTTTTTTTTCTCAAAAACTACCGCGACGCTCACCAGACCCAAGAAAAACTAAACTTATTCTGCGCTCGAAATTAGTAAGTTCATTTAAAAAAATGCAGAATCGACTACGCGTAATTTCTGTGCCAGAATTTTTTGATGTTTCCAAATAAGATTATTTTTATTTCCTACTTCGCTTTGTTTACCTGCGAAGTAGGTCATTATTGCGAAGGTAAATCATTCTGAAATAAACTCTGATCAGCCACTAGGTCATTTTTTATTTATGCTGACCGGGCATTGATCAGTGCACGTAAAATGCTTTTATTTTATTTATCTTTGCAATTGTTACGATTGCAAAGAAACTTACATATTAGTTAATTTATAACATGAAAACATTTAGTAAAACGTTTTGAAATTAATCTTCGCTAAATGAGGAAATAATTATACAACACTACGAACTTCATCAGTGAGCGTAGCTTTATAGCATCTATAAAGGAAATCACGTTCCACTAGTAGACTATGAATTCGAGGAGCCAACCATAGGCAACCTTTATTTTTGATATTACGAATTCGCTGTGGGACATGTTTATTGTATAAATTTAGAAGTGTGACTTCGGAAATAGCTACCTTGTTATCTACGGATACTGAGTTATGTATGTTTTCCCATGTTGTTTGTCGGAATTTAGAAAGAAGCTGTTCAAGATTAAAATTTTTGAAGTCGCGGTAGAAGAAAGAAGTTACTCTAGGGACAAGTTTCGATTTAAGGTCATAGGTCATGAAAAGAAAATCAGGATCAAATTTACTTGGTGGACTAATTTGATTATGAAATAGCACCTTGTCAATATCGCTCGTAAGTACATATCGAGCTGAGATGTGTTAGCAGTATTAAAAGAAGTTGGCAGGTTATTAATCATTTTTTGGTTGAGCGTTCTGTATAAGTAATGTAAATTATCAGTACTAGAACAAGAACTAAGATTATTTATATTCATATTTACTTGCGGTCCCGTAGACCATATGCCACTGTTCGTGTCCTGCCAGGGGCCCACTTCCTGAAGGTTAATTAAAAATCTGCTTAGATGTAGTTAGTGTAGCTTTTGATATATTTTGTCGTAATTAGCAGTTTGGTATGAATTATCCTCTATAAAATTTTCAACGTAACCTGTGCAGAAATCTGGATTTGATGAATTATCCTTAATAATTGCCACATCAGTGACCTGCCTGACTTTGGAAACTTCCAAAATGTGACATCATTATGGTAATATCCCGGTATCAGTCTACCAGTAGATAAATACCTTTAACATAATCCATTCCCACTCAAGATAAATCTAGACACATCTTTACATATTTAGGTCCTGGCTGTCCGTCATAAGAGTCTTTGATTTATAAATTCGCGGCCTTATTTGTGAAATTGTCACATGTTCATGTGTGCGTATTAAACAAGAAATCGAAATAAAATTTTTGCTTTTAAGCAATAAAAACAAATCAAGGAAATAAAAAGGAAAACTGACAATGTTTTGTAGTGTAACAGTAGCCAGATGCCGTACGCAGCCAGCGATTAATGCAGATTGGAACGAAATATACTTCTATTAGAAACCTGGATGTATTTCAATACATTCCCGAGAGGAAATAGAGCCTATACACCACCCTAAAGTCGTTATTAAACCTTTCACGTCCGCCGTATCAATGTACACTTCCATCACTGCAACCACTAGCACTGATAATGGGATGTTGTTGCTGCACTTGTGACAGTGCAATTCCAGTTTTCACTACACGTTAACGATAACGATTTTACGAAATTGAATTAAATTTGCATGCAAACAATTTCGTTGACAATTTGTATACATACTGGTTAGATCAGCGATGACCCGTAGTCTTCAGGATGGAATTTTGAATGCGAAAGCTTTTTGCTTTGGGAGAGAAATATTTAATTTCAATACTACGGAAATTTTAATCGTAACACTATAATAGGGCTGTCATTGCAGGAAATTACCTACTAGGTAGATGAAATCCCCCATTATACACCAAGTAGCATGCCCTGGCAGTATTGATTTATGTAAGCCTAGCTACATATATAGATTAGAACTGCGGATGCTGAAACACCGATAATTATTTAAAAACGCTCCTGATCAAGTACAAATCTGTAAGTGGATAGTTAAGCTATTTCGCGAAATCACGAGAAGAAGAGAATTATGTTAAAATGTTAATATATTGTTTTCTAGTCTATTTCTGACTAACTCGGCCAAACTTTTACAATTTCGCATGAATTCGAATGAACTTCATTTTTAAATTCAAATTAATTCGAAGGATATGCAATGCGAGTGAAGAGTAAATGAGCATAGGCATTTCAAATCTATTTGAAGAGGAAGTTAAAAGTATTTACAGCTACAGTTATTTTCATTGACACTTAGCTTTGCTAGAATTAGTCGCTACTATATATAAATAATATGCGTGGAAACACTGATATTATGTCACAGTCTGATGATGACAACTCGTATTCTTCCATTTTAAAGTTTTTGCCTCATATAATTCACAGCCACAATTTGTTCTGAGTTTATATGAGAGGAGATCAATTTGATCTGTTTCAAGCGTCTACAGCAGGCAGAAAACCAAATTGTACCGATGAGTGTCAGGTTTTCTGCTAACACGAAACGCTTGTTTCTTTTTCTTCCTTTATGCTTTCTTCTTTTTTCAGCCCCGCTGCGGGCGTGTACAGGTTCGATTCGTTTCGAATGAATCTGCTATTTTAATTTTTTTAATAAACATTTTTTTTTCTATTTTTCTCAATTTTTTCATTTTTTAATTTCTTTTCTTTGTTCTATTTTTTCATTTGTTTTTTAAGTCACTCAATTTCGCTATTTGTGACCTGTTGATGAGTCAAACCAAGACTTGAAACTTGTCACCAAAAATTAATAGGTTGTGTGATGAAATAACAAATTAAAAACATTTTTTAGATTTTGCTATATACCGGAACCTCCAAAAAAATTCCTTCTTGAACAAATAATAATAATAAATGATGAAACTGCTAAAATGATGATGGAGCTAAATAAGATGAAGGAAACACGACTTATTGAAAAAGAGAGATTTCTTGCTGAATTTGCCTTTTTATTAACCGGTACAACCGAACTTTTGAGGTACTGCCAACCCTCCTTGTTCCATATATGTTTTGATTACATACAATAGGAAAGGCGTATAAATAAATATTGAAGTAAAATATAAATAAATTAGTAATAATTGAAATCGGTTGTGAATAATTAATTTGATTTTAATACGCTTCTTTACCAGGGGCGGATTTGATCACTTGGCCGCCCTAGGCCTATGGAAGATTGCCGCCCCCCTACTCCCTGTAAAACACGAAAAATTGAATGATCTATATCCAGTGAAGGGACCCCAGGCTAGAATTAGCGGAGTAGGCTGCCTCATAAATCGGAGTAGATTTGAAAAAAATGGAGTAGAATTAAAAATAACACTTTCCAACGAATTATTTTATTTAAAAAAACGAAAAAGTATAAAAATGTAATGAAATACCCACAACTACAAGAAAAAATCGCCGCCCCCTAAATCTGCCGCCCTAGGCCCGGGCCTACTCGGCCTATAGGGAAATCCGCCCCTGTTCTTTACTGTTTTATTTATGATTCAAAACACCTTTAAATATGAAAGATAAAAACGGTCTTCCTGTTGCGGTGATTATAAGAATACTAACTCTGCTAGAAAAGACGCAAGGCAGTACGCTTTTTTGCAGTATTAGAATTTTTCGCCGTGAATTTTCATTCGAATTAGTATTTTCATCTCTTTCACCGTTTTAATTGTCCTTTTCCTAGTAATTAGATAAATCCATGATGTTAAGTCAAAAGTATATAGAAGTTGAGCGCTTTTAATCGAAAAAATATTCAGTTTTTTTTTCTTTTGTTATACATTTTGGACCCATCATTTTAATCGTTTTGAAGAGGGTGTGCCATTTGTGCGGTTACGTAGTCAGTACAGAAAGGCAGAGAATTTTTATTTTTTAAAACACTTCGCTATAAATAACTCCACAGCGAAATTTTTGGAGGCATGCACTTTTGACTAAATACCATAGAAATATAAATTAATTATTTTGTTAAAAAACTCAAAAAATAATTATTTTTGAGCAAAATTGGCCATAGTTTTAAATTCCATGTTAAATTTTGTTCCTACTGAATTTGCCTTTCTTGAGATTTCTTGTCAATAAAGTTCAAGGCTTCAGTTTGCTTATGTTTTCGTTAATTTGTGTGCTTTATAATTTGACCTTTATAAAAAATTAGTTCAACTGGTAAGTTATTGTTTATATTAGCTTAATTTTTTCAAAGAAAACTTTGACAAATGTGTAAATATATGTATCTCTTGTGTTTTGTTGAGGTTCTTTTGTTTATATCCTTGTTTATTATTCATTAAATAAAAATTAATTTATTACATATTTGTTTTGTGCTAATTCAGTTTTAGATTATGTTTTTCAGATTCCATCCATCTCAGTAAGGAGAGGGGAATGTTTTTTTAAATAACTGTTTTAAATTTTCAAACTTTAAAATATTCAAGGGCGATAAATGAAGAATCAAACTTCATGGATTTTATTTGTGTAAATACTTATAACCCATATAATCACGTACAAACCAAATTTACATTATTTAAGCCATAGTTAATTAAAATAAATAGAAAAATTGTATCTGAGTACAAATACTAATTCTTATGTGTTGTTGTTGTTTTTTTTTTTTTTTAGGAAGTACTTATTTGATTTTTGAAATCGACCATTACTCATAAAGTAATTCATAAGAAGGAGTAGGCCCTCTCCTGTATTTCCTTTCGCTTCTCGTATTGTAAACAAAGTAAAGGGTTAACTTTATGTATAATCAGCTATGAATACCGTGGTTCTGGTATCTTCTAGGAATATGCAAAAAGCGGGAATGGGTTGTGTTCAGTCCACCGATGCATTTACGTTCCCTCGATGCTTTCCACTTCTATATCTACATCCTCCTACAAAACAAAAGCCACAAAGTATTCATTTCCAAAATAAATAACCAAAACAGAATACTTATCTAAATTCACAAGTATCCTATTCCTCACTGAACTTGTTCGTCACTGGAAGGTCCACCACAATTCAGCGTCAACCTTTACGCTGTAATTAAAACCTTTAAGTCGGCAGGCTGTTCTCTTCTATTTAAACAATATATAAAAAAACTAAAAAATGGAATAAACATAGATAACCACAAACCACTGCAGTACACGTACCAGCATGTTTACATATTTACACTGTCATCAAGTGACATTACTCTAATCAGCTGGCTTCGCCTTCGCCTCAGTCAGAACACCGTCGCTAGGGCAACACCGAAAGGCCAGAACTCATAACTGGATGCGGCGGCTATATAAAGCCGCAGCAGAAAATCATTCTTGGTTCAGAGCTCATCTGATTCGGAGAATAATCCGAACGACAAGAATACCATTCCCAACCTCCAAAATAGAAGAATAATTCTATACTTCAGAGAATAATCTGAAATTCCTATTATTTCCAATTTTCCGTCCCACACCTAAGCAAATTCTGCAGCAGAGAATAATCTGCAATCTCCTGCCCACACCTAAGCAGAAGAATAATTCTGCCGCAGAGAATAATCTGCGACATCTCCTGCTCATATTTACGCAGAAGAATAATTCTGCTGCATAGAATAATCTGTAATCTTCTTCTTGTTTATAGTAGCATTTTGCTGCCTGTGTGCTTAAAAATAGCACTCTTAAATTTATATAGGAATACTGTTCTCATAGATGATTAAGACTTCTTCTTCTTTGTTCTAGAACTCATTTCTCATAGATGATTAATTTTTCTTCTTCCTTTTTCTAGAATCGGACGAATTAAAGAAGACTGACTTCGCAATCGTTACTTATTATTGAATTTTACTTGAATTTTCTAATTTGTTTTGTTTTATTTGAATTTCTTGTTGAATTATATATTGAATTTTATAGTAGTTTATAGTAAATGAATTGTGATATAATTATAAGCATTGAAGTATTAATAAAATTTTATATTTGAATTGTTATCGATTGAGTTGTCATTTATAAACCGGCACTCACTACAACATCCGAGACTAGCTCTCACAGGTTGGGTTCCAACATGAAAGGTATAAGAGCAACCTATGTGTTTGATATGGGCAGTGTACTGATGTTTAAAACTCATAAAAGCTGTACGAAATTGTTATTGGTACTATATAATAGTTTCTAAAAATTAATTCAATGATAATATGATAACTACAACGAATTATGGTATAACTTTTAGACAGAAAATAATCAACCGCCTTTTTATATTTTTATGGATATAAAGTATATACTTGAAGCATATATTTCGATTTAATAAGACATCGTAACAATTTCAATAACACGCTGTATATAATTCTATTCTTTAGAAGTTAATTATTCTTATACTGATTTTCATACATACATTTCTAACTGTGTTGAGATACTCAGCTTTTCTCGTTTGTCTGGTGATTGCCTTGCATTATTGATAAAGCGTTTGTTGTAATCTGTTACGCATAAAAACTTTGATAGTGATGAGAATCGCGTTTCAAGATCTTCAACTGCAACGTTCACATGACGGACGAAAACTTTCCTGCGCTCTAAATTAGTAGTGGAAGTGAACCTAAAGTGGATACTTAAGATCCTAATTTGTGAAAAATCTAAAGTTTATTCTCCAAACAGCTAAGGTTTAAATGTAATTAAATAAGTCAATTTCGGTACGTAAAGAACTAAGAAAATATTTGAGATCTGAATAATAAATCCTTATATTTAACGAAAACGCAAATGGCTATATTTTTCCATTTTACCCGCATGTTGCGGATAAAATTAGAATTATAGTCGAGATAAAATGGGGTATTTATCAAATTAATTAAAAATTTTCCAAATAAAGTTTATTTTGAAAGTTATGTTACAAAATATGTACTAAGGACCATTATACAAATATACCTACTAAGAGTTGCGGCGAAGCTCGGAAATGAAATAATTTTGATTAGGTTCGATACCTGCAGAGGCCTCAAGCACCCAAGATTTACAATTGCAACATTTTATACTTCTTCCCTGCTCCCATCCTTCGTTTTGTTGACTAACTTCAAATGACATGCTTTTTGTGTATATCAGCATACACGATTCTGGGATCATCGCGTGATGTTGCCATATTTAGCAAATGTGAAGCTCTTGTATCTGATTTTACCCCCTTTATCACATTTTATTCCGGTACTGAATATTAATTTTTTTTTTATATTTGGTCACTACACTCTTTATTGCTACAACCAATCCGATCTATTCCACCATTAATTGTGTTCTCGAAGTTCTTCTGCAAAAATATCCCTCGAAGCAAAGCACAATCTTCCGGATTCTCCTTTGATGACACACATTGATCAAGTGGCTACTGTTTGTAGGATACAGGATTATCAACGAATGTGGCCTATCTTGTTGGTGTGCCCTTTACCATAGAAGCACAATATCCGAGTCAGTCTGATCATAAATTGAGATGGGCTTTGTAAGGTTTAACGCCTTTATATCACATCGTAACAGCTTTGCTACTAGGACTACACCCCGCCCCCTTGACATTATTGGCGCAAGTTTTTGAGTTTGTGATTGGTACAAATTTATATGACTGCTGCATATGCTTTTACAGACTTGTCCAGTGCCAACTCTACAATGTCTGCACCAGAAAGCAGATCATCCACATAGAAGTTCGTAAAAGTTATCTTACGATACATTTGCTTTTCGTTGAAAACCAATTGTTTCAAGAATCGAGTTACTAAACAGGGTGCGTTCTTTGTATGAAATACAACCGTGAGAAACTTATAAGTTTGTATTGAAAATTCTGAAGATTCACACCAGACTATTCTTTAATATTCCGCGTGCTTGTTTCTTACTGGAACTTGCGGGTACATCTTCTCGAAGTCTACAGTTCAAGCTATTCGGTGTTTGCTTGTTCTTATTAGAAGTATTAGCGGCGTTTTTAAAAGTTTATCTTTCAATGAGATCCCACAAGCTGTGGCCCTTGATGCATCACAATCGAAACGATATGTGTTGGTGGTGGTGCTTTCGTTGATGACTCCATGGTGGGAGAGATAACTCCATGAATATATTGTAATTCTATCTAACTCAGATTTATGATTATCCTAACTTAGTTCCTGAGTGTTGCATATTCTCCTAAAAACTTTACGTATCCGTAACTGATGAAGGTTTCGGATTTTTATTAAAGCGGTAGTCCATTTTATGTAAACGGGACAGAGCGATGTTTTTTGATTTTCCAAGATATTTGTAGATTGTGTCTTACATAAAGGGTAATTCGACTTTATATCGATTATCTGAGGCATCTGTAACTTTGTGTGAATAGTTGTGCACAAGGTTCATCTTCCTTTGCGAATCTTTTATCAGCGTGAATCTCCTCGATCTCTCAAAATCGACTTAGTTGGTAATTGAGATCCGCACCTACGTGAACCTGTCTAACACTAACTGTGTTTTCTGGTGTGTTGACTTTAACTTCTGATAGAATCTACGTCAGAGTAGTTTGCTGGGCTATCGGACTACCAACTACCCTTAACCGAACCGTACATTATCAATTTATTACAGACATTAACACCTAAAAGTAAATATATTATGCCAGGGTTATAGATCTCGGGGTCTGCTGAATCCAGCCTTTCCATATGCTTCCAAATTCGGTTGACAATTGTTGCTGATGGTAGAAGATTCATAAGTTTTCTTAAAACTAGACTCGAGACTGCTATTTCTATGTCACCCTTCAAGAGCTTTGTTATAAAATTTACCCGAAGGTTTATTTGACTGACAGAGCTTTTTTTTACACCATTTTCCACTTTGGACTCTTCATTACACATTCGGTGAAAAATGAGGCTTGTGAACCAAAATCAACCAACGCTCTAACTATCTACTCTTGATCTGAAGGCGAGACCAGCTTTACCAAAGAACTTGACCTTTATGAACCATGCTTACCAGTAAGGAGTTCAAATTTGCTGAAGTGGACGGTTTGCCACTAGGTACAAATGGAGGAGCTGCGACAAATTGATTGATTGTTATGATTACTAGAATTAATAATTTCATGTAGATTTCTTTGATTGTCTGTATCACCAGGTTTTCTATGCAGGAGAAAATGATGACATTGTTTGCAATGTTGGCTAGGACAGTTTGCTATAAAATGTCCAGAACATAATCAGTTTTTACAAAGGTCTTTCATCTTAACAAATTTTTTTTTCCTTATCTTATAAATTTATGATTAGGATTTTCTTTCAAACTTTTTTGATCCAAAACCAAACCGAGATCACGAGAGCGAAATCAACAGCAAATACTAATCGGATGACGGCCCTCTATGACTCACGTGAAAGAAATTCTCAGATATGGAAAGTATGAATCATCGACAATCTCGGCACGAAGGAATTGAAATATCGAGCACAGGCAAAATGGAACCCCCAATATTTGATGGGCAAAATTCGTGGAAGGTTTTCAAGAGACAATATGACAAATGACTACGTTGCGAACAGTAAAAAGAAGGAAGGAAAGAAATTCAAGGACGAGGACAAAGAAGGAAAGGAAAAGACGAACAGTAATGGGTCCAGGGATGCTGACAATGATGATGGTAAGGGCATAATTAAGATCGGAAAACACAAAGACAAAAGTTCTGACAATGATGATGATAAGCAGCATAAAGGCGGCAATAAAAAAGATGACAACGCCGATAAAAACTGCAAAAATAATAAGGGCAAAGGAATCAGAGACAATGATAATGAAGATGATAAGAAACGAAAGAAAAATAAAAGCGTGATAGAGTGCTTCAACAGAACATTAATCGAACATCTAAGAATGGTAGTTAACTATAATCAGCGCCTTTGGGAAGACATATTCTTATATTTCTAATGGCTTATACATCAGCTGTTCATAGTACGACTGGACAAATACCAGCAAAGGTCATATTCGGAAGTGAGATGCGTTTACCTAGCAACCTCAAGTTTGATGCACCCAGAGGTGGACAAAAGTTAACAGAGGACTACATATCAGAGCTCAGACAACGATTAGCCGATGTGCACGAGATCACGAGAGCGAAATCTAATCGGAAGACGGCTCGGTATGACTTACGGGCTAATTCCGGACGATTTAATGATGGTAATCTTGTTGGCTGTAGAACCCGAAACGACGTAAGGGACGTTCTCCAAAATTACAACAGCATTGGGTAGGACCGTATTCAGTGGCAATTATAATTAATGACGTAGTATACTACTACAGGATTCAATGTGGTACATCAGGCAATCTAAAAATTGTTCATATGGATCACTTGTGTCAGCACTGCGAGCATCAAGACCGTGGACCACCTCTTCTTCGGGACAAACTATTTTAAGAAGGGGACAGTGTTACGCGCCACAAAGTCACAATGGAAACAACTTTAGGTTAGTGACATCTTAGTAAACTTTGGGTACGAAGAACAGATTGTACGGGAAGGTTCTGGAATAATTTATAGTGTAAAAATACGGCAATTATCACCGTCAGGAGCGAGTCTTATTTCAAATAGTGAAGTGAACGAAGTAAACAATTTGGATTACGATAATTAGGCGTACAGTACTAGCGATAACTAAAGAGTTGATTTGATAATTATTCGTGGATGTTATAAAAGTACTAAAGTTAAATAAAAGCAGAACTTATTAATTATATCTGCAATATTATGTTTTAAATAACGAGCTAAAGCCACGCTCGTAACACTATCTATATATATCTTAATATATAAAAATCCCGTGTCACTGTGTTTGTACACGCTAATCTCCGAAGCCACCAAAGCTATTTCAATGAAATTTTGTGAATGTGTTTTGTTTGCTCCAGCTTGAAAGATAGGATACTTTTGAATACAATAGATGAAATTTTTTACACGGCGTCCTCATCAAAATTGTAAATACAGGTTCAAAAATGGACTAAATCGCGCAACTCCTTCGTAGGGTTTTCATACAAGTATTTCGATTTTTAGTATATATTTGGACACTGCTTGACAACATGTACACGTAGAAAGCTGAAATTTGTTGCATGGTGTTTCCATAGAAATAGTAAATAAAATTTGAAAAATGGACTAAATCGGGCAATATCTTCTTGGTGTTGCCATACAAAACTTTAGTTTTTCACTATATATTTGGGAATTACCTGAGAACGCGACAAATTGGGGAGCTCAAATTTTATACACGGCGTTTCAAAAATTAATGTAAATTTAAGTTCAGAAATGAGAAAAATCGGGTAACTGCTTCGTAGGGTTGCATTCAAAAACTTCCAATTTTAAATGTATATTTGGGCACTACCTGAGAACGCGTCGACATGGAGAACTAAAATTTGTTACATGGTGTTCTCATGGCAATAGTAAACAAAATTACAAAAATGTTCTCAATCGGGTGATCCTTTCTTGGAAAATGAGATCATTCGGGCAATGAATTTATGCACGCACACTCATACATGCACATACAGTCATCCAGACAGAGAGTAAAATCCTAGGGTACGGAATCGGGCGATGCGGTCAGCTAATAGCTTAGATGTTATGCATGTCTAACCACCCCAATCCCACCCCCACTCATCTAGGTATCTATATTTTCGCTGGGCAACGGCGACGGGCTGGATGTCTGAAAGCTTTGTTCAGTTCGATTTTATTTACGGAACAGTGCCGTTGGGGAAATAAATTAACTCGAGATAATGAGACGAAAAGTGAATAAAATTCGACAACATTTTGATTTCGATGGTGCGAGAAATTACAATATTTGTAAAGCGTATGAATATGTTAGTGCCGGCAATCTACAAAGCCATTTTAAGAAACAAGAAAATGTGCCACTGTATGATTTCGATGCGTGGTCAGAAGTGGGCGATGGTGCCCCAAAAACAAAAAAAAATATGGTGAAAATGTCTGCGGACGAGAATTAATCAATTCATGTGTGGAATTGGTTGGTGACACAAGAGGCAAGGCCTTTAAGTTAGCTAGATGCCCCGTCCTTTAGAACAATTACTTCGTCTCTTTTTCAAGGACTTGGAATACCTGAAGTAACTTCGCATATTATTATGACTATGTTACAGCGAAGATTGATGAAGTTTCAAACAGGATAAAAAAATGTTTAAAAAAACATTGATCATTTTGAAAATTGACATCGGGAGCGCGAAGGGTCGATCTGCGATGGTTGTAAACATTCAACACATTACAAAATGCAAAATTTTGGGTTACACATAGGGATTGGCGGAGCTGCATAAGATTCATACTGCGGTAAATTTTAAGGAAGAGATTGAAAAAGTTTTAAACGAATTCAACATAATGAAGAGACGAATTTATTCAATAACCACTGCTAATGTAATGGTACCAATGTGATAACAACAGTTGAGTTACTGAATATTTCTAGCGGCGATATTTGAAACCATCTGATCAATCCAATTATATGTAATTTTATGACGCACTAGAAGGTAAGTTCATAGGCGTCGCTTTAATTTTTTTGTCAAAAGTGTAGATTAAAATTATGACTATATTGAGTTTTCTCAAGTTCGTGTTTAATGGGTTCTTTGCTAGCACAACACAAACTTGTGCGCAGAATCGGTACCCAGGTAATGAGCCCTTTATCTTGCAAAAGATTTTAACATTATAAAAAAGTAAACTTTTTTTCATTCGAAGGCGTTATTTCAATAAAATGCGCGGCGCACACTTTACAACTTGCTGTTATGGATGTTCTTAAGGACAAGTTGATATTTTTAATTATTAATAGTACCTACTCCGTAGTCCATCATCGAGGTATATTAAAAACATACATATTCATTATTATTACGGTTTGTTTTGGAACTATATAGGGTAAATCGTTGGTTTATTTCAGATCAGTTTTGTTAAGGTTGAAGAAGAATAAACTGACTCCAGGTATGCCTACAAGGTGGAATTCCACTTATTCAATGCTCGAGAAACTTTTACAACTGAAGCAATTTTGCGAAGACCATATTGATGATATGCATAAACTAACGTTCTCACAATGGTCCTCAATTGAGGAACTTACGACAACACTATGCTCGATTTATAACACAATATTAGCTCTTCAAAGAAAGCAGTTGGAGATATATATAAATTGTGGTTCAATCGAAAGCTAGAACTACGAGCAATCCAAGGAGAGCTCTCAGGAAAATTTGTCGAAGCTATAGAGCAGCAAGATAAAAATTGCTCGACAATGTATAAATGGGGGCAGCTGTCTCCCTCGATCCTCGCCTTCGGCGTCTTTTTAATAGCGGCCAAAGAGGAAAGGCTACAAACCACTTAAAGAAAATTGCATACCAAATATGGTGTTGCAAACCTGATGCGAGTGCTGCGAATTTTATTGGTGATATAAGATTCCTTATTCTGTTTATGCTTACTATATTTTAGATTGAAAAACAAAACAGTAACGTCACACTCAGAACATATTCGGGATAATGCAGAGTTCCAGTTCGTTGCTGGGCAGTTTTATCAAAGAGCTGGAAGTACAGTCTTCATCAGAAGATGAGGATAGTTCAACTTCTGAAGCTCCTAGACAGTTACAAGTCACGTTCGCTGAAATACCAAATTATAAAGGTAGACGAGTCAACATTGGGAATGATTTAATCGATTATTGGGACGGACTAAGGTATGCTTATCCAACATTACGTAAAATTGCTCTAATTCTACATGCGGTGCCAGCGACACAAGTCAGCGTAAAAGATCTTTTTCATCTTTCAAAATAGATTTTAGCGACTTACGTACAAACTTAACGGAGGCAAATTTAAAAAACCTTTGGCTTGTGATAGTAAATCTTTCAATATTTGAATAAATTACCTGAAATGAAAGACAAATTATTTTAAGTTCATCTTACATACTTATACCCTCTGCTCTACTATGTCGAGGTATAACGTATAATATTCTTACATTTTTGACTTCAGGTTTATTTCTTTAAAAAAAAAATCCTTTTTAACTGTAAAATGCTGAGAAAATTGATAAACTCAATTAAAAAGTTTTATTTCTTGAGTAAAAAAACTAAACTCAGTTTTAAATGTTAAATGGAGAGAAAAATATAAAACTTAAAATAAAAGTGTTATTTGCTCAGAAGGAAATAAAATTCCCTTTTTAATTATTTCGTTAGAAGATAAAATATAAAATATCTATAACAAAGCATTAAAACTAGATCTTAAAAATATATCTTATAATTATTTCGGTTCCTTTACGATCGGCGACATTGAAAAACTTTTACATTATCTTGTATTAGGAAAATTACTAAGGATGATTTCAACATTTACAAATATTATTAGTCCCAAAAGAATTCTTCTAGAATCTATAAAATATAAATAAGAACTACAAAAATTAGGATGGGAGTAGAGCACTGCCAATCGGAAAGCGCAACAAGGATACAATCAGGTCAGGCTAAAGGCGGAATTACAATGGACGCAACGGAACGCAACTGAACGGAGAGAAAGGTCAAACCGGTTTTCTTTGCATGCTTTTCAAATGGAGTTGCGCACAGTGGACGGACGAAAACGCAGTCGTACGCAGCAAGTTTAATAAAATTAGAAATTAACGAAACTGAACGGATAATCATAACCTCAAATTAGCTTTGGGATTGTTTATTTTATTCCGTCAAGTGAAACTGTGCTGCGGTAAGTGTGTAATAAGCAGAGAGGAAATGGAATGAAAAGAGTTTTTTGATTTTATCCATATTTGTTTATAAGTTTTGGGTCAAACGTCACTATCACTTTCAATTAATCATGCGTCCATTGTAAGCAGCTAACCTCGACGTCTGTTTTACTGCGTAAATTTGACATTTCTCTCCGTTCAGTTGCGTTCCGTTGCGTCCATTGCAATTCCGCCTTAACTGACAAAGAACATAGTAGCACGTTATTTGTAAGATTTTTAACTGAACTTATGCGGAGCTCAGTACAGCGAATACTAAGTTATGAGTTGGACCATCCTGTATTAATTGAATAATAACAATGATATGCATACAGTTATTAAGTCTAAAATTGGTAGGACTCACGATCAGATACTTCTGAAGGAGTATCCCACAGGGTAGCATGATCCTAATTTGCATTAATATTTCAAAATTTTTATCTCAATAAAACTTTCGGGCGAAATACCTGAAAGATTTGACATTGTCCATTTTATTTGTAAGTGCCCATCTCTCTTTAGACCTTGTGAGTAGTAACTTTTATTGAGATGGGCTTCAACAGAACTTGGAGGAAAGCTGAAATTAAATGTACTTTATTTTCAGTTGTATTCCAAATAGGCATCCTAATTGTCTGGCTTCGCTCTTTCAGTGCACTATTCAATCGAGCCGTGCAGTAACTCTCAAATAGATTCCAGACAAACAAGAATGGGCAGAACGCCGCCTTCATCAGGGCCATCGTCTGGATCGGGTAAAATTCATACATACCCTAAATACGAAAAAAATCCATGAAATCTTTAAAAAATGAATAAATTTCCAACTTGCATCTTTATGTTTTGCATGATTTTGGATAACGAAATTAGTGGGATGCCAGAAAAGCAAATCAGAATGAAGAGGTCAAAGTCAAAGCTTTTGATGGTAATACGGTTGCCGAACTATGTTCATCGAAAGAAAATGCGAATGAGGAAAATTACAGGACTCACAGACGAATCACAATGAATGTTGCGGCAATCACATTTATTACGAACTTCCCATAGCAGAGAACCATGAACATAATTAAAAAGTAGAAAGAGAAATACTTGGTCCTCACTTTGTGTTGTAGACAGCCAAAGGTGTGGGCTCAGAATTTTGGGGAATATTGATTTTTGTTACATAATTAGAGCTTTAAGTGACAGTACTATGCATGCCTATTCAATTGGTTAATTTCAGATGTGAGTTTCATGTTGCAGTACTTTCCAATTTTGCTTTACGCAGAGCTGCGCACAGGATTCACCAGTTACAATATCTGTAAGTAGTATAAACTTCAGAGCGGAAACAGGAGAAAACTGTTAATTTAAAATTGTAAATAACCTTGGATTCGTTTGTAGAAATATACCTCTGCAAAATTCACTGGCAGTATGATGCAAGTCTACGCGACAACCTTATACTACACTGCTATCATTTCCAGTTCATATTACAATGACTCACTTTATATATTTACTGAGTGCAGTTTCCTCTTCTGTTAATTCTGATCGATTAGCTAAAAAAAAAAAAAATAAAAAAAAAACATTTTTATAAGCTCAACGCCTTGAAACTGCCAACAAAATTAGAGAGCGAGAATTTTATAGACCTTAGTATAGTATGGGAAATTTGGCAAAGTGCATTCTTATTTCCACAACCAATGTGTTTAGATAAAATGTGGAATCCATATCCATAATTTGTGTTTATTCATTTTATTTTTTTTTACCATGTTTACCATGTAAATATGGTTTTTATTCTATTTTTGTGTTTATTGTTTTTTATTTCCTTTATCCAGAATTATGCAATATCCCTCTATTATCTAGTCATCTGCGTATCTCGATAATCGGAAACTATTATCTACATTTAGATCATGATGTTGTGAAGAACTATTCTGGCTAATTGAGTTCTCTGTATTCCTTTCCGCACAGATAATGAAAACAAATATAAAAAAAAAAACGTTTCAAATGAGTTTTCGATAATGTACACTGCAAAAAATAATATACGGATCCTTATATTCAGTGCAAGGAATTTCCGTAAAATAAGTCTAGTGTTCCCTTAAAAATTGGCATATACCTTTCGGCTACCTAAAGTTAATCAAATAGTACATAAAAAACATATTCTGGGTAAATTTCTTTTCAAATGGTGTTAGGACCCTTTTTAAAGGGACCAATATGTTATGAAATCTTAAAACTAAATCGAGTAAAAATATACTCTCATTTGGTAAAATGGGAATAATAATATCAATTCCATAATGTTATGGAAAAACGAAACCATTCACTTTAGTAAAAATACCCCAAATACAAGGCATACATTATCATGTTATAACCCGATGAAATATGCATGTGTGTACTTTTACAATTTTATTCTGACCTTTGTCTAATTAAGACGTGCGCGAATTAATAATTTTAAAAAGTGTCCTCAAATTTTTAAGAATTCAATAATTGTGAAAACTTAAAGTTATATACGGTACCACTAAATAATTGTGAAGAGTAAGAACAATTTGTGCAAGAATTCATCACTCTGTACTAAATTCTATGTCTATGTTTTGTTTTTTGTTATAAAATAAACTTGTTTATTTTGTTTTGTCCACTCATTTTGTTCTTTCACTTATTCCTTAATAAAAAAAATAATTATTTTAGGAAAACTTAATTTGAGGGAAAAGTACCACTAATGGAGGTATTTGTGTCTATATATTAAAGAGATATTTTTAGACACCAATTGTGCAAAATGTTATTCATTATGTCTACAAGTCACTATACTTTATGTTTATTTCCATCTATAATAATGTATTATTTACATTTGTTTCCTTTGGAAAGAATTCCTACAGTCGGCAGAAAATTACTCAAGACGCATCTACTTATGCCCCTTCATCCTACTTCACACACTTGTTTACCCTTAATTTAATCAAAAATTTCTCTAAATTTTACGGATATTTCCACCAAATTTAGTTAATTTATTGAATATTACCCAACTTATATGTAAACAATTTCCCTTCTCCCGATAAACAATTTATTAAAGCCTATTGAATTCAAACTCCCTATAGATAGGTGAAACTTACCTATCTCCAAAGCCCAAAGTGTACTTCTCCTTCAAGTTAGCGAAATATGCCTAAATTTTGTGGCACAAATTATTGCCACCGAATTTAGGGAAATATTTTTTATAGTGTAACGAGGATATTACAAGCACTAAATTTGATATAAAGGGAAAAGTGGGATCGAACTGGAAATAATGTGGAAGCTTTTGTTTGTGCCAGTAGTTTTTATTCGGAAGACAATGGCAGCTTCCTATTCAAGAGTTGTCTTCCGAAACTACATTTTATAAAAGTGCCACAATCGTCTCGACTTTCGAATTCACACGATGTCAGTAAGGCAATTCAATATTTCTCTTTACAGTTATAATAAAGCGGGCTGATATTAGAATCCTACTTACCCAAGCAGTTCAGCATTTGGCATTTCTCATTTTCCACAATTTTTCTAATGGTCATCAAATTAAGAAATCCCTTGGAATTTTCTTATTTATTTATTTCCTTAAATATATAACGAAATACTGACAGATGCAACGGTTTATAGATATCTTTAGAATCTTACGACCGTTGTTTATATTTTGCTAGACCGGAGCCAGCTGGCAGCGGCTGTTGTCTGTTCTACGTTAGGCTAGGTTAGGATGTAGGGGTGCCGCTAAGATGTGCTATAGAAGTGAAGCCTTAGACTAATGCCGAGTCGATTGTACCACATAGATTCATGGGAATATATCCTTCTAAAGTCAAGCCTATATCTACCCTGCTTACCTAGGGATTTAATCTCAGGATAAATTTAAGCTCTATAACTTTCAGCTCTCTTAGCTCCGAAAAGAAGTGGCTAACAAGTATGCCTCACCTTTTTATCGCCACAGGACATTTGTAGAGCACCCATCATACTAAGCTAAGAGCCTCCACACAATTCATTCAACTCTAGATCCGGTCTTCTAGCATAGTTACCTATAACACAATGTCCCGTTAACATCTTTTATAGTGGCTTGGTGTTCGTTTATTTCCCCCTTGAGGAGCCCCATTGTCTTCTTCCTATAGAATGCAGGGCATTATTGCCTCGTAATATAATAGGTGCCTCGATTGACTCATCAAATTAGCCTCCTTGTAGTTAAAGCGCTAATCGGGACTCTCACATATGATATTGCAGTGGAGCCATCCATTTCACAATTCTTCTTTCCTGGCTCATCCGTTATATTGTTTCTGTGACCAGGTACCCAGCATAGGATCACCTTATCCCGTATGGAAATCTTCTCTAGGTTGTCGTTGTATATCTGCTTCAGCTTTGATTTTACTTGCAGTATTCAACGCCTTAATGACCGCTTTTAGAATATTAGACATATGTCTAAATCAGACTTTCTACATGCAGATACCATCTGTATCGCTTAATTGAGTGTTACCAACTCAAGCCCGGAAAACACTATCTACATTTGTCCGGAAATCTGTATGATTTCTCGCAATACCAAGTGCTAAAGAGTACTCTCGAGCTCCTATACCTCTTGTATGTTTACTCGTTTTCAATTCATCTGTAAGTATGGAGATGTTTGTAGCTATAATTGCTATAATTCTCCAGCCCGCCCTACTCCCACCTCGGCACCCCTAGTAGGTATCAATGTACTAAATAATTCCACACTAAAGGTGTTCAAACCAACATTAAATAGCCACCTGAAAATTAAATCATTCAAAAGATTTTAATTCCAAGTATTTCTTATTATTTAAACTAGGTTGGGAACGAAACTACATATACCTACCTACAAGCTCGTCGATAAAGCAGTTTTTTAGTGGAGACAACAATCGACACATGATCGCTACATTCCACATTACAAAATCTCGACACGATCGACAGAATTCATCAAGCTTTTAATTGAAATTAAAATGTGTATTATTAGCAAATTATTACTTAGCTTAAAAAGCATAAAACATTTTAGTATTAACTAAAAATAATTTAGAAATGGCCATATTGTGTATGTATAGGTATATTCTATTAGTTCAGTTAATACGTTGTACCTACTAAGCATAGCTGCTAAGGTCAATGCACTCGTCTGACCTACGCACAGCTGTTAAGGTCAACGGACTTTCTGTTGCTACCTACGCACAGCTGCTAAGGTCAATGTACTTTGGTTGTTATGCGCAAGGTAAAATAATTTGTTGGTGCCGTGCGCAGTTCAGAGGCAATATAAGTCGCAGGCCAACTTGAATCTTTCTCTTTTAACCGCCACGGAAACAGCTTAGTGTCGCGCGCGAAGCTGTAATAATCAACTAAAACATACCAAACATAAAAGTTTTTAATCAATATATGTAACAAAAGAAGACAAAACAAAGACAATTGTGAAATCAAGGCCAAAATAAAAAGCCTGAGTGTTAAAATCTACCGTACCATAAATCCTAACACGGAAGTTAGGACTACACATTAAGGACAATATATATTAAATGCGCAAGAAAGACTCTGACTATGACTATGACTATGAATCTTTCTCTTTTAGTATCCAGCTTCTATAGACTGCGCATCATTTTGGAATTCGACTTGGCTAGTGTAATCAAATATAATTATTAACAAATCAACTTTATCTTGGGTACCAACTGAGATAGAGATATTTATTCTGGGTCTCGACTGGAATAAATTCTACTAACATAACAACTTTATCTTGGGTAACGACTGAGATAAAGATATTTATTCTGGGTCTCGACTGGAATAAATTCTACTACATAACAACTTTATCTTGGGTAACGACTGAGATAAAGATATTTATTCTGGGTCTCGACTGGAATAAAATTTACTAACCTAATAACTTTATCTTGGGTAACGACTGAGATAACGATATTTATTCTGGGTCTCGACTGGAATAAATTTTACTAACTCAACAACTTTATCTTGGGTACCGACTGAGATAAAGATAGTTATTCTGGGTAGCGACTAGAATAACATAGACTAACTCAAACCTTTATCTTGGGTCTCGACTGAGATAAAGATAGTTATTCCGGGTAGCGACTAGAATAACACTCACTAATCTCAAACCTTTATCTTGGGTCTCGACTGAGATAAAGATATTTATTCTGGGTACCGACTAGAATAAACACGACTAATACAACTTTGCTTTGGGTCTCGACCGAAGAAAAGTATCTTGTTCCGGGGAACGACTAGAACAGGATAATCACTAACTATTTAATTACCAACGCCATAAAGTCGATTCCATAGTTTTATACTGGTGAGTACATCTTTGATTAATCATATATTATATTTCATATTGATTAATATATTTATATACCTATATATATATACATATAGTGCCATTGGTCAAAGTAGCCACAACTTTGACAATATTATATTGAAATTATTATTGTGTAGTGAGTAAGCGATTTTTTTGAATAAAATGAAGTTTAGTTCTTAAGTGTGAAATTGAATTCTGTTAATTTTAGTTCTAGTTGTAATGTTGTACTTAAGTTTTACGTGCGTCCAATAAACCACTGGCTATAAAATATTCCCCGGGGTTATTATTTACAGTCCACATCCTTCTCTATGTTTTTTCTTGAGTGTTCTCATTGGGCAGAACAAAAGGATAAAACAGGCTTTTGGGTATCTGCTACTACATTGCCGTCAAAGACGTCTTAATCCGAAGGTACTGAAATGTCTGCATTCCCTCGATTTTTTACAACTCATCCAGGTTTTGACTATGGAGACCTGCATTGATTCGAGTTAGATTTTATTTCTCTTCAGATCCCCAATTTCTGCCTAATCAATGTTGCATTACATCATAAGACATCATTCAACCCTGAATACGGTACACCACAACAAAATAATTGTCTTAAATTTTGCATTTAAACACTTTTTAATTCAAATTTCAAGCTTCCTTAATACCTTACACCGCCTCATGTCGTCTACGTATTATTTTCAGTTTGTATAATAATCTCTGGCAGTATCGAGTTGAGATTAGATACAGTATATCTAACTTTCGGGGATGTGAATATAAAAAAATATTGAAGTGACAAATACTTAGGTGAAATTTTATGTCCGCCTGCTTTAAACTTTCCGCGGAGTAGAATGCAAGGCTACAGCAAAACTTTGTGGCACCCCATTTTAAATATTATCCATCAATCACTGACTTCTCCCTATTTCCTTCCGATTGAGTGTCAGATTCCCATTTATGTAATTTTTGCTTTTATTTCGTGACTAAATCAAATCATACTTTGTCTAAAAACATTTTAACGGATGTTCACATGACAGGCAAACGTTAAACTTGTTGCTGTTTTACGTCTTATATTCTTATCTAAGGTGGAAAAGATGTTTACATTTGTACACGCAATCTTCAGAAGTTTCTTTAAATTTACAATGAAAGAATTATATTTGGAGGTAGATAATTTCTGTTGTTCATGAAGTGTATATGTAACATTAGATATGTAGGTAAGTGATCCAAATAGAGTGGACTCTAAGAACTAGATTTGTGACGAAGATCGTTTGGTATATTGCTACGTACTCATTAATAATTCTTTAATAATCTTAACATCGTCGGAATAAGGTAAACAATTACTATATATTCACCTTCTTTACCTTCCGATGTACGTGGAAAATAGCACCTTCGGAAAAATGTGACGCCTGTCCATATCGAATAAATCGGACACCTTTGAAGATAACGTTTTAGTGAAAGCCTTTTGTGCCATTTTGATAAATATGCCTTTATGAAAATTTATATCAAATAGGTACCTTAGAAAAAACAAGGTGAATGGAATCAGTTTCTTCGAATTGATCATGAATGGTATGAATGGTTGCACTGGTGTTCGTATGTAAGATGGTAGTGATAATTGTCGGAGCATTCAGGAAAACACACTGCTTTCTTTAGAGATATATCCCTGCAGGACCATAAGAAAGTAATTGCTAAAATGTGTTTCTATATGTTTACGCTAATGCAAATTGAACTTATGTCAATTCCTATAATTGACATATGGTGACCTCCGTTTATAAATCACAATTCTAAACAATTCCAATAATTGACATTTGTTGAACTGCGTTTATAAACCGACATTTGTGATATTATGAAATTTAAAATGGTGGTGGATAGTGTAGCGATTGGAAGAGATATCATTGGTTATCATTCACTTTTAATCATCGAATTCATTAATCTAACAAATTTAACTAATTCTACACTTAAAATTAAATTTAGCACAATTCAAATTATACCTTCTTCAACCAATGCAACAAAAAAAATAAAAAATATTAAATATATTACTGGTTTACTGACAAGTCAGTCCGTTTTTTTTTTTTTATTCACTCTGACTAGTCAGTCCGTTTCCCTTTTTTTTAAATTCACTTTAGGTTTTCCGTTTTTCTTTTAATTCAAAGTTTATCTGCTTAACTATTTAATTATTATTTACAAGTAATTATTTCACTTACAGAACTCCTCCTAATAAAGTTTTATTGCTTGAGCATGATTTGCGAAAGATGCCATGCAGGCATATTTTTTACAAAATGTCAAAAAACAATGAAATTACAATTCAATGTAGATAGTTATAAAACTTTATTCTGAAAAGGAAGGAAATTTATTAATTATTAATAGTGAATTTGCTTAGGTTAATTTGTGACCAGTAATTATACCCTTGTGGCATATGTCCCATAACCTCAAATTGAAACTGAAATATATACCTTTTGTGAATATTTGTAAAATAACTTTCCAATAAAACTTTAGAAGCTGTAGCTTGCTGCTATTTCGTAATAAAATCCCGAAAATTGTCACGAGATTTACTAACAGATTTATATATCCAAATTTGAGCACTTAAAATCCTTGTAAAAACTCTAAGTCCAAACCGTAGAAAAACAAAACTTGAAGAAAATTTCTGAGACTTTGCTGATTAGATTGCATGAATAGAAAACTATGCTTGGCATGTGTTTCTTATATGACAACTCGATCAAAATAAAAGAGCGACTGAAGGAATGACGGGCTTTTTATAAAAGATTTTGTCCCGATTTCACTATCCATAAAGTGAAATTTTTCCTTTTATGAATTTATTAGGATTTTAGATTATTATTTGTATATGCCAAAATGCATTTAACATTTTTTGGCATCGTTCTCATAAAGATTTATTATTATTTTCATTTATTTTAATTGATTTTTCTGTATAATACATCTGCCTTACCGACACGCCATTTTTTGGTTCATTCTAATAAATTCCTCTCATGATTTTTCTGTTTTATCTTGCTCGAACAGTATTTCTCTGTCGCACTCGTTAGCGTAAATGGAATTTATAAAAATCACGAATTACGCGAATCGCGCGAAAAACATCACGAAACGAACCCGACCATTAAAATCGCGCGACGATTTTACCCCAAAATGTCATGGGAGATTAAAGTTTCGCTGTAAATAATTAATCTTAATGTCAAACGCGCGCGAAATGTTCTTTAGTAGTTTTTCTTAATTTAATAGTGTTTTTGTGTGGTGTATGCTGGTTTTTCATCGCTGGATACTATAATCTTCAGGTAATGTAAAATATTTATGGAATTTATTGTTGTTTATTGTTGTTTTCAAGGTTGGTGGACACTACAGGTGAGTTTATTTCGGGTGTTTTCTCACCTGAAATATCCACCAACCTTCACACCTTGTAGTATCATTGTTAATTGTAGTTTATGTATTTGTTATGTTGTAGCAAGAAAATTATTGTTAATTTCCTATGTTCTATGTTGTTTATTAAATCATGGTATGTGTGTAATAAAACTCTTATTTGTATAATTAGTTTGAAAATTTGCTTGTTTTATTAGTTTATTTGTCATTGTTTGTTTACTTCATTTTTTCTTAATTCATTTCCTTCTTTCTTTTCACGTCGTCGAGGGACTTTCACACCTGTGGCACACTGCAGCTGCAGGTAAAATTTCTTATTTACTTTTTGTTTGAATACGGTATATTATTTCCTTTTCTTCCAGGTTCGTCGAGCACTATAATAACTCTATTACCTACTATTACCTATTATTTCTCAATTGAATCAAAAAGAGTTCTTATACTGCACCTTCCCTGGGTAGGGTGGAGGTAATGATTTGAAATTTATTTAGAGCTGAAAGTTGACAAAGTACCTTTGCGATTTCACTCTTTTCTTAGAATTAAACTGCACACGAGTTTCATAAATTTCAGATCTTTACAGGACTGATTGCGTCACTTTACAGTAGTGCAAGGTGTATGACGCATCCCGCTCTTTTCTAAGAATTAAACTGCGCAGGAGTTTCAGAAATTTCAGATCAAACAGGACTGATTGCGTCAGTTTTGTAGTGCAAGATGTATGACGTTCTGTGAGTTCAAAATTACTAAGTTGTAAGTTAACAAAAAAACGTTTGGAATAAAGCACATGTGAGTATTGTTTTACGTTTATAAAATAATATTAATGGAAGCTTCATAATTTAATGCTTTCTTAAAATTTTTTTGTTTATAAGTACAGTTGCTCTTGTAATTTTGTGACTTTTCGCTCCGTTGTGGTATCAGATATGGAATATTTCTTTATATTTTCGATATTAAATACGAAGCTTCTTACCTAT
The DNA here is from genome assembly GCA_963924295.1 of Dioctria rufipes. Lineage (NCBI taxonomy): Eukaryota > Metazoa > Arthropoda > Insecta > Diptera > Asilidae > Dioctria > Dioctria rufipes. The sequence continues at coordinate 53,575,686 of OZ002744.1, read as the reverse complement.
TTGTTACGCACTTTTAAATGCGCGAACGTTTTGCCGACTAGCGATGGAGATAGGTGGGGTTGAAAGTGAGGCCAAACACCTGTATGGGCGCCACGTGCTTTTGTTAACGATTGCACGAACTCGATTCAAATCGAACAATGGAATGTATGTAGATTAACTAATTAACGAGATTAATCACTGAAACACCAAATTCAAAGCATACACCTCAGCATTTTATTTAATACGATGAGCTTCTACTCAACTCACAATCCGTTGATTTGAAACAAGCCGGGAAAATGAACGAGCGATATAATTAAAACAAATCGATGCAATATCTATAAATACAAAATATGACTTAACTTCTAATATGATGATGAACTCCGAATTATTTTAGATTCTCCTCCCTTTTCCTTTCTTTGGATGGATCTATTCTCCTCGGATTAAAATAAAAGAATTTACAATACTGACCGGCTTAAACAAGTTGGTATGTTTTTCCTCAGGAACGACTGAAACTAGACTGAGACCGAGACTTGTCCCAGTTCAGGACCCTATGCGACTAATCATTTCCGCCCATTATTTCTAGCAGCTTTCGGGTTTTTGCCTCAGCTAATAGAAATGGGATTATTTGATTTAAAATATCGATCCTAAAATATGATCTCGTTGACCGCGAAGTTCGAAAAGCGTTTACGTACAAATTATGGTACAGGTAAGTGTTATCGTTTGTTTTAATTATCATAACTATTGCACTTAATTCATTTGTTTTAGGTATTGAAGAAGTGTGTTCATTGTTCACCCGCTCGTTTGCCCGAAGTCTACATAATGAATACTAATAATATTTACAATTTCTTAATTCTTATTTTAATTTAGACTTAGGTGATATCTCGGTAGATTACCTGGGATGAGGTGAGGAGTCGAGCTAAATTATCCTCCCATATTGAGATGTACAAATTAAGTGCGCCTTCCCGAATGGATGTATCCTGACCCCCCCCTCTTAGGCTTTAGGTACGTTATGGTTGACTTTGAATCCGATATGGGGCTCTCCAGCAGCTAGGTAATCCAATCGCCATTATAATTACTTCCTCCTGAAAAAGATAACAATTTCTTTGCAGAATCATATAAATACATTACTGGATTATTATAGGACGCCACACGTACACGTAATTCATTTCCTATATTTGATATAATATCATTTCGAATCCTTTTTTAAGTCACCACACCCATGGAGAACCTAATGACAATTTCACATGTAACATATTTCTTCATATAAATTCAATACCTAATCCAAAATAGTGTTTATAACAAACTTAGAGCTCTTTAAAGATATTTATTTATAGGAGTAAATATCTAAAATATTAAATTATCTGTTATTAGATTCTATTTCTTTTTTTTTCAACAACATTATGTTAATAGTCAAAATAAACGTTTAATTAAGGGGCAGTTCCTTGTAGAAGGCCTTAAAAATGGGGGATTTTTGAATTTAAATTACAATAAAATGGTGAAATAAATTATTGGAAAAATTCGTATACTTAAATATTAGTTTCTTCATAATTTCTAATTGAAAAGTAGCCAACATTTTAGCTTTCTTTTCCATGAGAATGAATTTCAAAAATAGTAACTCCCTGCCGTCTTCAAAGATGTTCAAAAAAAAAGTTTTAAGTTGAAAGTTTTGTTTTAACTGGGGCATGGTATGGCCTCGCGAAAGTCATCGCAGCGGCGCGAACATTTAAATTATCGCTCTCAGAAAGGGCTCACAGGCATTTAGCACGTGTGATGAAACATGAACGCGAAAATGTTCGTAGATATTTAATGGAATGCGTTGTAGATTTCACCAATTAGGAAGAAAATGAACGTGGAAGCGGAAGTTTTGGATATTTTAATGAAAATGGAAGAAATGGTACTGACATACATGATAATGAAGAGGAAGTAGTAGCAATGAGAGATGATCAAAATGGCAGAAGTATGTCTTGCAGGTAAATATTAAAAAGTTGACGTTTAATGCATGATCCTCCTAGAACAAGCTTTGAAGCAATTTTACAAATTTTACGTTAAGAAAATCTAGACGTTTCTTTGAATATGAAAGCACTGTTGCAAACTTCTGAAAATATTTTAATAAGAACAGTACCACCATTTGGGCTTAGAAAACCAATTAAAGGAAATAAGTAATATTTCAGAGGAACTTACTGAAATACTTTTAGATATCGGTGTCGATGAACTCCATTTATACCAAAGTTCGAAAAGAGATTTGTGGCCAATTATTGTGAATATTTCAAATATGGAAATATTTATAATTGAAGTATACCTAAGAAAAAAGAAACATTAAATCCTGACGTCTTTGTTCATGACTTCATTTCTGAACTTAGGGTACTATCAAAAGATGGATTAAGTATCAATGGAAGGATTATCAATATTCAGATAAGGGCATTTAGCTGCGATACCCCGGCATTTTCATTTCTATCTCTAATTTGATGCTGCAAGTGTTATCAAATCGGTAAAAGAATTACTAGGGTTGTAACTTATGAGACAAAAACCGCAGAAAAAAGAACAGATGAAGATTTTTATACATGAAAGCAACAAGAATTTCATCACACTATTTTCAGAAACTTTTCCAGTGAACTTGAAAATATCGGAATTAAAATTATTACCCAATTTCCTTTAGATGCAATGCATCTAATCGACCTAGGAGTGACCAGGAAATTAATTATAAGCATTTTCAATAGGAAAACTGTACACAAAATAACCCAAGAAAATAAAGCAATAATGTAACAGCGAATTAAAGATTTGAAAGCTTATATTCCTCTTGAGTTTTCCCGAAAACAAAGAAGTTTAGATAACGTTTTACGATGGAAAGCAACTGATTTTAGGCAATTTTGCTTATATACAGGAGTAATTGGTTTTAAAGACTTAGTCCACGATGATATTTATTATGAGTTTCTGTTGTTTCACTGAGCTTACAGATTGCTTCTATGTCCAAAAACTTTTCTCCAAAACCTCAGTACAGCTGAAAAAATGTTTGAATTATTTGTAGAAAATTTTCCAAAAGTATTCGGAAATAACAGTGTAACATTCATTGTTCACAGCCTTTTATATCTCGTAGACTGCATCAGAAACTTCGATTTTATGTAAGGACTTACTGCTTATCTATTTGAAATTTTTTTACAAAAGTTAAAGCGAAAAATGAGAATTCCGAGCAGTATTTTGCAACGAATCCATAATAAATATAGATACAGTAACTTGCAAAAAGAAATTAAGTCATCTTAATTCATCAAAATTGGAATTGGTGGCCCCATAGCGTATAAAACTACTCAACTATATTTAAGCACATTTCAGCCCAATAATTGTTGTTGCATACGGCCGGGTATACCTATCAAAATTATTATTACTATTGATGAAATAAACAAATCTGTCCAAGGAATAAAATTACAAGCGTGGGGAAATTATGTTGAAGAACCGAACCGATAGAGTCAATGAGTGCATTAGGAGTTTTTCTCTGCCAAAAAAAATTCCGGGACACATTTCCAAACCTTTGTTAAAAAGGATATAATTTTTAAATATGCATGCTTCCTATCTCAAGACAAACTGTTACTACTACCTCTTGTTCACAATGCTGTTTAATTTCAAGTCATACTATGAACGGAAATATGGTCCTTAATAATCGTATGAGTGAATAATTTCTTTCTAAACATTTTCAACTCTGGATCTAGCTATACTTTGAGTTCATTGAAAGTTGAAATTCCAGATTTAAGAGGTATACGAATGTGTGTAACTTTTTTAATATTTCATGTAAGCATATATCAATACTTTTCTAGGCCTCGTTAATAAACAGAATAAAGAAATATTGAATTTAAAAGGTAAGGATTTTATAATTAATTGTTTTGTACTATTTCCATATGAAATGATTACTTTCTACTTTTAGGCATAATAATTAACCAGAAAAATAAAATTGGAGATATCCTGGCTGAGCATACACTTTTAATTAAGAAATTTTGTGAAGCTTCAAAAATTGAGGAAAACATTGTACAATTATTTCCTCTTACAAATAAAAAGGACTTGGAAAATCTAGAAAGCGACCTTGCACAATCTAAAGTAGACGAAAGAAATATGGTAAATGTAAACTCTGATACTATATGTACTCCAAAACAACTAAAACATTTATATACAGATAGTAGCCGTTCGAAAAATATTAAAAAATGGAGGCTTTAAAACAAATCTAAAGGACCTTATAAGTGAAGAAATAATATTAAATTTTAACTATGATGGCAACACAACGAAAAATGCTTTAAATAATATACTAACCTCAACAACATCTTTTACCGTAAGTAATCCCTTCTTTATATATGTTTTGGGTTAATTTTTAAATTTGTCAAACTGTTTCCTTTTTAATTTTTCAGAAGCTGTTAAAGCAACCTGTATATCGCAACGAAATTACGTCACAAAAATAAAAGAAGCCTTTAGAGACCATAAAGGATGATACCATAAAAGTACTTGTTTGGAGAAAAAAAGAAAAATAAGTAGCGATGGTAAAAGTAACGAAAATAAAAGTAAGGAAGATAAAAATAAGGAAAATTTTGATCGGCTAAATGAATGAACACTGCAAACAGTTAATGAATTTTGTTTTGTTTATTATTATTTTTTATTTTGTTATGTTTACAATTCTTTCTAAGAAAAACATTTGAAGTGCCAATTAAAAAAATTAAAATGATTTCGTTTTCCTTGTAGTATGTTCTTTTATCATCTTTTCATGTAAATTAATAAGAAATTGCTTACATAATCAAATATATAGAAGTCCTTTTCTGATTCATTACTCCTAATGATTCGATATAGCAATCTCAAAATTGCTTCCAAAAGCGCTGTATAGTATGTAAAGCATGAATGCTTATCACATATGACATCGTGGGGAAAAATAAACACTTCTGCAAAGGACTTAGTAATACCTTTCCCTTACTGAGGAGTAATTTTATACGGCATATTGTAAGCTTACCAGTCCTACAGGGATGCTTTACCGAATGAACGGTTGCACTGGTGTTCATATAGAAGATAGTAGCGATAGTTGCTTAGATTAGAAAGTAAGTTGTATATGTACAGTTTTTTCAAAGACACAGATATAATATGTATTTATATGGGCCGATATTTATTTATGAGCTGTGGACCATCAGATTTATATATTGGAGTCAAGGGCGGATACAGACATTTGCTCTAGGTGGGGGGGGGGGGGTGGGGGGTGTGATTACAAAATTTTAAAATTAGAAGTGGAAATAAGAAATAAACTAATTACTTATAATTACGAGGTGTGGTAAATAAAATACGGTGAGTGGTGTTATTACAAAAAAGTAACCAATTTACTTCAAATTATTCTCTTTCAAAGTAGGTGCTCTCCTTGGCTAGCGATGCACTTATCCCAACGTTGATTCCTTGATTGGAAGCAATTCTGGAAGGATTCTTTCGGAACGGAGCTGCTCTGTCGTGACCCTCTAAATGTCGAAAAAGGAGTCAAACGTTTTTTTTTTATTTTTGGTGAGAGCCAAAAGTAACATTGTGTAAATTCGGAAAATTACGGTGGATGTGGGCAGACAGGATTTATTTTTTTTTTTTTTTTTTCAAAGAGCTCGCGTATCTAGGGGAAGCCATTGACCCATTTTTCTGGCTTCTCACGGACTCAGGCGAGATGTTCAGTTTTAATCCAAGCTCTCAGTTCGAACGAATCCTTTTTCGCCAGTTTTTGCACTTTGCGTGCGTTTTGAGGTGCAAGGACGTCCCGACCATTACTCGTCTTCATCCCACTCATTTTTACTTTTAAATCGCTCAAATCATTTATGGAAAATCTTCAGAATTAGTTCATTATCTCTATATACTCATTTTAACTATTTACGAGCTTCTTTGGCACTTTTTTCCAACTAAAACAAAATGTAATATTAACACGTTCTTCGAAATCCATAATGTGCGACAGACTCGGTAAATATGACGTTAATCTTCCTACTCTGGAAGCTGACTAACAAGTCACAACTTGTTTAACCTTAACATTGACTTTCTGAAAGAATCAGGCTATCAGACGGATGCTTCAAACGGATATAGCGCCAGAAGTTGCTGCTATAAACATTCATTCACCGAATTTTTTGATCATACCACGTATATTATTTGGCTACAGGTTACATGAGCTCATTGTTAGTATTGTTATATCAAACATAGAACGGAAAAATAACTGAGTGAATGTGAAACAATATACAAAAGTTTGATAGACCCGTACACAATATTAAACAATAATATAATAAAGCATTTAAAAAATCTGTCGTTAATTCTCAATTTAAAAGATTTTCGTAGTATTGGACAAAGTTATTTAAAATCTTTAAGATTTTTTTAACAAACATATTTTAAAAATTTAGAAAACCTTTCGTGAAAAAAGCAACGCACGTACGTTTACGATTGTCGAAGTTTGCTCCATAGTTTTTACGAAATGTGAATTTCTTTTGATAATATAAAATATGAAAATTGCGAATATTTCGTATATAATCTTTAGAGAGAGATTGGGTAGTATTACATGCACTTTCGTAAACTTAAAGAAAATATCGTAAAATTAATAAAAAATCTTACAATGAAGTACAGCTACTATCTTTATCAATTAGTGCATTTCAAAGTAGAACTTGATCGACAAAACTTCAATTTGTAAGTCGGGCGTAATGACGGAAACTGGTAAAGTACTTATAGCGCTAACAAATTATCTTCGATGCACAGATCTTGCCAATAACTTCATAGTTAAGAATACGCGCACTTAACTATGAAGTTATTTGTGCAAGGTTAAAGATCAGTGTGGAAATTGTTATTTTTAATTTAGGTATCATAAAGGAAGCAGGGGAAGTACAATTAGTGGAAATAGTTACAAGCGATTTGTTCGACTTAATGGATTTAATTCGATTAATAGAATTTTGAGGAATATTACCAATATTTCAAAGGCATGTAGCTATCTATAATAAAAACTAACGTGAGTGCATATAAAAGATTTTTCATAACATATAAAATGTAAAATAGACATCGATATTTTAACGTCACTGAACGCACATTATTTAGATTAGTTATTTCCTGCTATTAAGCAAGTTGGGACTCGAATTAAATTCAATCAGAAATTACTAGAATGGCAATAGGCTAATATAACTGATTACCTCCTCAGCAATTTTTATAATTTTGAAATATATATATATTTATATTCAGAATAACCTCGCAGAAATTGATAATTATTCTTATGCGCATAGTACATTATCAATAACCCTTAGCGGCGTTGAACAATGGATTAAACATAAAGAATCGAACCCATCTTCGCATTGTTTTGTCTGTTGTATATGTACTGATTTTACTAAAAAGTTAAAGAAAAGTTGATGGAACGAACATTGACCCCAATACTATTGTTATATGATACGATTTGCAGAGTGCCTTCAATTTAGCAAAGGTATTTGCTTTGATGTTTTATTATAAACGAAAATTGAACGTATACGCTAACTGCTATATTATTTTACCATTTCATTGAAAATGGGGTTGACATAGATAACATTGTAAGTTAATAAAAACAAAACGCACTTTGTATAGGTACTTACACAAGAAAAATAAAAAAACATAATAATAAACTTTTGGTTTTCATTACCTGCGTAAAATTCTATTCTATCAATATCTTCTTGCAAACCGTCAATATCTTTTGAATATTGAAAATTATACTCATCGACGCATGTATATTCAGGCAGCTGCTTAGCTATTGTTTGCCTGTCTCTCTCGCTCGCTTCTCTCACTTTCTAAGGGTCACCTATTTTAAATCAAAGTTAACTTAATAATAAGATAAGAATCAGGCGAATAAACATTTAAATATTAATTATCTACGTTTTCTACATCATGCAGATATTTCATAAATGAAATTGCATACACAAGTAGGAATTGAGCAATGAAAAATTTCGTGTGCGTTTTCTTCCAATGAATTACTCACTCGTGAGTAATTCCGTGTGCGCACGCGAGTGTGCGCTTCCTTATATTGAATTACTCACTCGTGAGTAATGAGCAGTAAGAAGTTTCGTGTGCACACGCGAGTGTGCGCTTTCTTATATTGAAATTTCGTGTGCGCACGCGAGTGTGCGCTGTCTTATTGTGAATTACTCACTCGTGAGTAATGAGCATTAAGAAATTTCGTGTGCGCACGCTAGTGTGCGCTTTCTTATTGTGAATTACTCACTCATGGACGCGTGCGCTAATGCCCAAGAAAATCGCACAAAACTCACGAGTATGTGCGCTTTGATCGCACACAATTTTTTACTCACGTGCGCGTGCGCACGTGAGTGTGGGTTTCCGTACTCTGGTGTTAACTGAACTTTATAAGTCTTAAGACCCAAATCTTTATTCAAAATACAGTGTAATGACTTTTGTGGGATGCCTAATTCCAAAGAACGACGTGGAATGGACAAACCTGGGTTTTCTTCAACACTTTCGGCTACAGCAGCAATATTCTCGGCTGTTCTTGAGCGACGTGCACGGGTTTTATTCTTTACACCACTAACTTGTCCCGACAGCTCGAATTTTTCTACCAATTTCTGTATTGCGGTCCGACAAGGTGCTTCACGACGACCCAAAAATGTTCGAGTTTTACGAACCGTCTCTGCCACATTTTCACCATTTTTATAGTGAATTTTAATAATTTCAATGCGTTGTTGAATCGTGTATCGTTTCATTTTTATTAATGGCGTAGTTTCTACTTGTCAAATGTCAAAAAATGACAGCTCCAAAAGTGACACCTACCGAAATGGCGGGCTAATTAAAATAACACCTCTTATTGGAAAACCCTTTACTACAGACGAAATTTTCTAATAATGGATAATCTTTTTCATTAAGATCTACTTCGCTTCCAAATATAGAACATGTCAACTGCAATTCTGGTCTACTTTCCAAAATTTTAAAAGTTTTATTTTTCCTTTCTTGAAAAAAGATGGAGTATATACACATCCAGCTTTACAGGTGAAATGCAGGTAGAGCTGCGCAGTGTTCGTCCCAATTCTTGGTAAATTAAATTATCATCAATATACCTAAGAGTGTTTTTAGACAGAGTTCCCACTTCGATCCATACTTTTATATTATTTTTAAGGTTAGGCAGATTGTAAAGCACTATTATGAGTATATCTGTATCCGTAGACTTAATGCCAACAGAGCTGTCTCTCTGTAAAAAGGATAAGTGCAATATCATACGAGTATCTTCCTCTTCTTGAGAACTTTTTAGCTCTTCAACTTCTTCTCAAATCATATTATCGCCGTTAGCCTTAAAAAGTAAGCACTTAGACTCATTTGCGACGTAAATTTCATTTTTTAGAAAATCCGAAATTTTCAGTACTTTAACTTCGTCTTGCAAAGGGGTAGCCGCGGGCAAAACGTCTTGGACCTGCATATTTGGGCTCAGGGATATTAGTTATTTCTGAGCCGAATTTCATGTGGTCATATAGATTATTGGAAAATCCGAAATTTTCAGTACTTTAACTTCGTCTGGCAAGGGGTTACTGCGCGCAAAACGTCTTGGACCTACATATTTGTGTTCAGGGAAAATGTCTGTTTTTTAAGAAGTGCAGTAAGTGGTTATAATACGTATTTCAATTTTGAAGAGATTTCCTACCAGACGATTGTTTTTGACATTGCCTTACCTTTAACTTAATACGTATGCATAAACTTGTTGGTTATATTTCACACCAAAACTTTACTGCGGGCTCTTAAACTATAAACCTTGTTTGATATCGTTTGATTTGGGATTAAAAGTTCAAAGTGGAGTAAATAATTCATATCCTACTAAACATATGAAAATAGTTTAACTGGATGCGGAACTTGCTTAGCCTAGGCCCTAGGGTACCCATCATATTTGGGGAAAACAAATTCAAACTTATCAGCAAAGAAGAGCACCACATCACTCTTTTGGTTCGATTATCCTCGGAAGTTTGTGTGGATTGGAACGCATTGACCCAATTTCCTGACTTTTCCGATGGCATGCAGTGGTCGATGAATGGCTAAATAGCCAAATTCAATCTTCCTGAATTTTGTATGATTTTTTTTAAATACTGGGAAAACAGCTTGCAAAGGTATATATGGAAAAAATTTGTGGCATTTCTATATCACGAAATCTAGTATCCCAGCAACTGTTATTTCGAAACTAAAAAAAAAAAAAACGAAACGAGCTCATCACGAACAGATTTTTAGTGTAATTTCGAAAACTCGCTCCTCATCAGATTCCTATCTAGGCATTTCGTATGCAGCTCTATAAGAATTTCATAAATTTTTTGTAATTTTAGTATTTACAAGAATTTATTAAATCTCATTGAAATTTTCTCAGGAGTCTCTGATATTTTTTAATTCTTTCTTTTTGTTCCTAATTTATTAGATGGCAACGTTTCCGACGTAGCGTAGTTCATTATTACAAAGCAATTTTTTTTATATTAAATAAAAAAAAATCTATAAATTAAGGAAAATAAACCGTACACACAGAACTGGGTTATAGGCTATCTGTTTGGAAAAGCGCTCTGGCGAAAAACTCATATAAAAAAATGTTTTTACAAAATTACTAAAATCATAATTTCAGCTAAGCAACTTAGGTACCAGAAATTAATTGTGTTATTTTTATCTAAAAGAAATATTCTCAATAAATGAAATCTCTTGACAAAATTCAACGACGTTTACGCCTCTTATGACAACTCCTTCCAAAGAGTCCTTAATACCAATCTATTCTCCTTGTAATTTTCTCAACAATTCAAATCTCTTGACAAATTTCAACAACGTTTATGCCTCTTACGGCTACCCCTTCCAAAGAGTCCTTAATACTCATATATTCTCTTATTAAAGAGTTTATTATTATCATCCTTATTTTAAATTCCCCCGAATTCTCTCTGTCCTCTGGGATTTTGCGCATTATATCGGAGGGAATGCCATTATTGGATAACATTTAGAAATAAATAACGCTTTTCGTGAACTTTTTTCTCCACGGCTAGGGAGACGGTTTATGGTAGATAGGCGCTTCATTTCCGCAGTTTCAGTAACTATTCGTCCTTCGAAGAATTTCGTTAGGATGTGATGCAGTAATATGTGTACATTCCCAAAAATATTTACGTGGTATTTTTCTATTCTGTTTTCGTTTCAAAGAAATTTGTGATGCGTGGTTTCAATAATTCATAAATTCTAAGTTCCTGGGCGTTTAAAACTACCCACATGTACGTAGAGACCATGTTCGCAAAGATTAATTCATTGTAATGTGTCGGCATAACAAAATAACAAAAGCAATTGCTGTATCATTCCCCTAATTACCGAGTATGACTTACTGGAGTTGTATTTGTATGTCCTACACAACTTACATTGTATAATAGGAAAAAAAAAAAACAAGAAAACCAAATTCCTGATGTGGACCGGGCCATGTGGGTGGTGTGCTCCGCCGAATATTTATCTTACTGCTGTTTTTCACATTTTATTTTCCTTTCTCGGAAAACACTCGCAAGGCATACTAATTGCTCCAACTCAGGTTTTTCATTAAATATGATGCCAGCTGGAGACAGTCGTGACGGACTTTCCGGATGCCTTGGTAGACTTCGGTTTAGTTTTTTGTTAATGATATTTTTTGTGTGAGGAAAACACTTCCGTGGAGGCCTGATTGGGCTAAGTGATTACAAAAATTAAACATGCGCCCTGAAATGACTGGGATAATCTATGTTGATCAATAAAAAATTACGGAAACCTTTTGTGCTGGGATTTGTTCTGAAGAAAAACTGCACATACATTTAGGCGTCTAATAGGATAACGGGAATTAATATATCGATCCCCAGTGCGGCAGTAGGACTAAGCTGCAGCGTCCTGGTGAGTGTGTACACGTCTTGTCAATCACTTGCAGTGGACTAGACTCCGTTACAGAGTTCTTGCTTCGAATATGTGGGTATAGCTAGTCTGCAAGGTGATGATTCTTGGTAGACTTATATTTCTTGAAGGCTGGAGCGTAGTTTTCTTATCTGTGTTGACTTACGGAAGGTTCGTGTCTGGTACTGTTGATTAACTGCCGTAACACAGCAGCTGGCGGGAGTCAGAGCGACTGATATATATGTATGAGCTACTGGTCAAGATACGGGTAGCAAACTGACTTAGTACTAGAGGTGATAATGGTAGTCAAACGGAGGAGCTGTAAGGTGATTCTATCCGTCAGTCAACACCGCCTTTTGAAGAGTGCTCTTAATAGTTAGCTGCTCTGAAATTAAGTACTATTTTGATTAGGTTAGATTGTTTGCTTGAACATATAACACAGGTTTTTTTTAAATTAAACATTAATTATTTTACATGCCATTGACATGACATTTAAATCCAAACTAAAACAAGGTCTGTTTGCGTACTAGCTTGAAAGTACAAACTTGTACTTGTACTTGAAAGTACAAACTTGTACTTGTACGCGTACTCGAAAATTGAGAGAGAAATTGTTTACGTCACTTTTCCCCTCTGTGCAATTTATTACTTGATTTAGCTCGAGAAAAATCGTCGAGTAAAACCTTCGAAAGTGTCAGTTTTGACAGATCGTCACCGATTTTCAGTTATTTTTAAAGTTTTCAGTTATTTTTCAAGTTCTTAGTATTAAAAAAATCAAAAAAAAACCTGTTACTCCTCCTCCAGTAGAAGTAGAATGTTCTCCAAAAACATTTCAACGTATTCAAAGTGGTAAATTAAATTTGTTTATTGTACTATTCACGTCGCTATTACAGATCCCGAATATTTGCAAGTTTTTACTCGCAGCCGTTCGCGTACTTTGTGAAATTCACTCTCAATTTCTCTCTTTATCATACATTTTGGCGTTTTTCATGTTTTTACTTGAAAAAGGACGCGAACAGACCTACAATATCCTTTTTTTTAACATAATTAATTGAAAAGCCTACATACCTAACTAATTCAAGGTTTTTCTAAGTGTTTTGGCTAGAATTTGCTTACAGTGTTTAAAGCATTTTAAAGAACATCGGATGTATTGTCTGTAACGAATGTGCCGTATCGGCACAAGTCATTTACGGCTTAGTATTATAGTTTCATGGATTAAAGACGTTTGTCAATATTATGTCAGAGCTCGCAATATATTTAAGAAACTGAAAATCTACTAATACCAATATCCTTCCTGGATGGTAGTAAAAAAATCAGCGCAGCTATAAACTAACAGATGCCTGATTTAGTGAAATGCCAAAGTTATTCTTGGTATGACTAAACAGTCTTTCACTTTATTTCTCACCTCATTTGTATTTTACATATAATACTTACCTATGGTTACTTACTTGCAAATATTTCGCATCGCTTGATATTGTTTTCGATGTGATGCCAGGTAGGGTGATTCGTATTAAACATGTTGCAAAACATGTAAACAAATGCAGTCACTTCATATGGTTGATGCGGTACTTTAAGTATGACATGGAAATGATTGCTTTGCTTATTGCGCACCATTGTATTGGCTTTGAGTGGTTGTTATTGATTTAGTAAGAATGCGTTTCGGGTAATTTGTTATAAAGTGTAATTTTGCTAATTGTGCATTGTTTGCATTTTTCGCAACTGTTTTATTAATTGATTGATTGTAAGGTCAGCTTGGCCTAGTTACATCACAATTCAATTAAACCTTAATTTTTGATAACTTGAGGTGTAAAACTGTTTGAAGGCGGAAAATTCTCCAGGCTAAGCCAAAGTTTGTAAAATATTAATTTTTATAACTACATCTGCGAGGCTTTAGCTTTATCTTAAACTATGCTGGAGATTATGGTTTATAATACTTTTCATATAAAGAAATTCGTAAGAATTCAATTAACATATCATACTCTGCATGTGAACTGCTAGCGCCTTTGAACTTTTAACGCACCAAGTTTGCGCAAATTTAATGGGATAGCATTGATGACCCACTAGATTTCCTGTCGGCTCTCAATTTATTATGTAACACTAATTCAACTATTTGACAGAGCGATCAGAGAGGTCTCATCAGTATGGTTATCATTAATCAATTATCCTTAGAGAAACTCCACCTTGCATACGACACAATTCCTTCTGAAATGATGATTCGCTAGATCCTCACTCTCATTGCTGACTTAGTATTACGTCGAACGGTCTTATAGAATCCCACACACGATACAACTGTTGGTCCTACTGTTGTACCAATCTGTGTTGGCATACAACCGTTGTATGGTATGTGGGCCAATTGTACGAAGCATCCAACGATCGCAAGCTCGGTTGGATGGTTGGATGTGCATGCAGGTAAACCGCTGTTGTATATGCGACCGTTGTATAGTGTATGTGCTTGTTGTTCAACCGTTGATTTCATTACCTGTGAAGTTTTTTATTGTAATTGCATTGTAAAAAACAAACCAAAATGGTGTCTATTAAGTATAAGGACTTCTGGGAAGAGTTTATTGATATATTATTAATTTCCAAAGACATAAACACAGCTCAAAAACAAATGCACATTTTCTTTTTTTTTTACAACCGATGACATTATTTCGTAATACTCAGTATGAAAAGTTACACAAGACTGACAGCGGAAGAAATCGGTCCAACAGTTGTATCGTGTGTGGACTACCATTCAACTGTTGGTCCAACTGTTGTTATATGCAATTAAAGCACAGCTGATTATGATATTGTTAAAAGATTTTGCAAAGAGATCACTATTTCTATTGGTTTTTAGGGAATCTAGAAATCACATCAAAAACCTTGCTCAGTTAGGTATGGAACATGTCTTTAATGACTTCTTCTAAATTTTCAGTTAGAATATTATTTCACTGTCATCTCATGCGCACTGTAATATTTATCTCGAAATTGGTGACTAACTAATATGGGTGGACCCTGCTTCTTTGATAAGTGTTATATCAACCCTATGTGGCTAAGTTCAGTTGAGTTTTTACCAGAGTATAAGAAATTGTTCCCATCTGAGATAATTTGTTTCCTTATCGTGTCATCTGCTTTCGTATATTCACTTAGAACCTCGATTTTAATTGAAGAATATCTCTGAGCGCTTACTTAGTCGAATTTGCAGGTGAAGAATATCTCGTCTGTAGTAGAGTGAAATTCACTGAAAATAATTTAAATGAATGTTCAAAATGTAGAAAAGATCGAACTTTTCGAACCAGCAATCAGAGATCAGTATGGTTATATCCGATCCAATTTCCCATATTTCCCATACGATAGGAATTCATTCCGTAAATTCGTGACCAATGTGCTGACAAAAGTCAGCGACTGTGACTATTTGCTGACACAATTTTCTTTCAAGTAGAGACCATCCCCGAATATTTAGTAACTGGATAAAGAAAAGAGCAAAAGCGAGGTATGGTTTACCCATAGTTAACCTTTAGTAGGACCACAGCTTTTGAAATCTATCCTAATTGCAAAGTTGATTACCATTGATCATTTAAGAAGCAATACCTCTAAATATGGAGGTCTCACAGACTACTATTATGACTTGCAACTTTTTCCGTGAAAATGATTCCAAATATCTTCGAAACTATATCTATATCAAATTATAATATAAATGTCAGAAAAACCCAATAATTATGGAAATTTTCAGCCTATATTGACTTAATCTGTATTTTGAGCAATTAAAAGGATCTAAAACTCTTTATAGAATGAAATAAACTTTTATATCATAAATTCCAATATATGACGATAAAAAAAAACATAATATCCATTTCTTTTAATAAAAATAAAAATTCTGACAACGGACTTGTGGCTTGTAAATTATTGACATTTATTACCCAAAGGACGAAAATATTGCAGGCATACGAGCTTGCTGCACGCAACACACACATAGGTAGTTATTTTATGTTTTCTTTTCCGGGACAAATTCTCTATAATCCTTAGTCCATTGACTGACTGCTTTTGCCTGGACAACTACTGTAACCCTGTTGTTACCTAAAACTCGAGTTATTGTCGATGCACTGAGTTGTAACTAGGAACATTTTTCTTGTGCTGTCAATTCTGTACAATCGGAATCTTTTCCAGAGAAGACATAACCATTATAAAAATGAAAGTTTTTGGCATCACATAATGCTTGTATCACCACTCCTTATTTACATGGTTTCTTAGGCATGCATGGTATTATACGGCTTCTTCTTGCAAACTTGACTAGAATTGGATGACCTGAATATGTCACTAACTCAATTTGTGCAGCTTTTGGGAATTATTAACAATCTTGTTGAAAATAAGGTATATAACGGCTAGATTGTCACTCTTTTCCTCTCAGCGCGATAATTTGGATTGTCACAACCTGTAACATCTGCAGCAAATAAGTAACTTGTGTCTTTATGATTTGATTTCAAAACAGCTGAATAAAATAATAGATCAAAAACGCTTTGATATCAACCACGTCCAAGTCTTTTAGCTCAGGCGACGTATAACATTGTTCTGCAACTACAAAATTTCGCATTCGTCCTAGTCAAAAGTTGTTGGAGCATTTCATCATCAAATGTCTAATACCAAATATAGAAAGGATTTTTCCCATCGAAGAAGAAGCACAAGATATAATATTGTGTTGAAACGTGTGAGCCCTAGTTGTAGGTTACGTCTTCTTACTCCATTTATACCGATTTTTTCCATTGTAGTTAGATCGTAATTCCGGAAGAGGCGTGTTGTCTGAACTGTCACTGTCAACTTCTTCAGCAAGGCCCTGATAGCCATCTATATCTTCAACCTCATCACTTACATGATGCTGTATAAGTTCCGACTCAGATATAAAAAACTGTCCGACAGGTCTGAAGCTAACACCGTATTAAATCTTCTTCGAAAAATGAATCGTATATTTTTTTAACAGGGCGAACTTTTGATGGTCGTTTTTATTGGAACAACCCGTTTTACTACTTTCTGCCATTTTGTATATGAAAATCTAATGCAAACAAAAATACTTAATAAAGATGTTTTATATGGCATTAACGGTCTATCAGACTACAATAGACTATAGCCAATGTTTCAACGAATATTACTCACATGTCATGCACCGAACGACATGTACTCCTACCTCACTGGTTGCTTCGCAACTAAAACTGATGCTATTGATCCGGTCAGTCGCAAGGACCGGAGGGAAGTGTATGAAACTAAGAAACCTGTGGGGCTCCACATTTGGGGCCTAATCTGCTCCTGCCAATACTGACCCCTTAGGTTGTCAACGATAAAATGTATTGGAAATGGTTTTACAGTTTCTAGTATTATATTAGGTTAACCGTATTTATTAATTTTTCGTGAAATTTGTATGCACAGTGTTTGGTTACAAATTACGTACTCAGGTGCTAGAAGTCAATTTGATGTATTCTCCTGATTAAAACCGGTAAATTGTGTATGCAGTTGCTCACGAATCAGGAAGTCTGCAACCTCTTCAAATTAAATTGCCGTAAGCTTGCAAGTTTAGTTTTTGTAGTGTGTAGTGATTGGAGGTAGGTACCTACAATCCTGCATATACTTTTTCAGTTATTTGGCAATAGTCCTTTTTGTTATTTAATATTTAAAATTTATTATGTAGCAAAATAAGCAGAAATTTGAATTAGTCCAATTTGACGGATATTAATTCTTTCTCGGATTCTGATATTACAAACCGAGCAGTGATTAGTATGAGAGCTGATTTCACGCGGGTCATGTAATTGTTAATAATTTACTTTTTTCATAGCTTATGCACAATTAAAATTATTTCCAAGAGAATCGTCACTTGAAATATGACAAAATAATATAATTTAATATAATTTCCATTCAAATATTAATATGAAATAAGGTTTTGTTTTTAAGTTTTATTCAATGTGCATCTATGTAATGTTTCATAAAGCGGCCATTTTCCCAAAATGCTTAGCGAAAGTGGCAAAACGATAAATGTATCTAGTTAGAAATCCCCGATTATGTAAATAGGAGGCAGTCAGTATGAAGGGGCAACTATTTGGCGACTTCAAAGTTCCAGCCACAGGCAATTCCTCTAAAATCGTCAGTGTTTGTTCAATTTCAATGTGTCTGTCTCCATAATCATGTGAACCTACCGCATGAAGAAATATACACCATTTTTCATTTTTATGTTTGCTATAAGTTTTATGACAATGTCAACTGTGTCGTTCGTTAGCTGGGAAGACCTCAGATTATATAGAAAAAGGGCTAGGCTTATGCATTTTTCTTCATGTAATAGAACATGGAAGTAGCAAATAAACTATGATATTTTCTGAGCAGGCACATAATTTATTGTTTGAAACTTCGATATCGGAGCCTTGTCTATTAACTACCACGACCATTCGCCATGAAAATACTTTAGGACAGGTGATATCTGTCATGGCGTTTTGTATCAGCATACATATATTCACTTTAAAGAGTCCACCAGTTTGTGGCGGCAGAAGCTCGTAGCTGCAATTTCAAAATTCCAATTGCTTTCTTCTTCTTATGGGATTTTAAAACAATAATTTTTCTTCTTGCCACGTTCCATAAAACATTTGAAACCACTCCAAAAAGACGAAATTTATATGTGATAAATGTTGGCTGTGGCCATGGTCCAGTTGCTTTAAATGTTTCTTTAAGATTGTGCAATTTTGATGGCACAAGGATCGTTCCTGCTACGTTCCGGACTTTCACAAATGCTACCTCAAAATTATGGATATATCGAAGTGGCAAGGTTTGTCCCAGCTACGATCCGGAAGCATACGAATACAACGTATATGTGACAATGACTTTTATGTGGATGTCATTAGCGGCAATAGCACTGGCAGCTGTATATAGTCGCAGAGGCTGAGCACTTATCCACAAGCTCCAACGCTTTAAATGCTAGCTGGGGCTACATGTCGCTACACCGCGACAGCCATTAAATTTCAATCAAACATGTGCAATGTTTTATGGGAACTTTTGTCGGTAATAGTTATACAGAAAGTTCCTATCCTTAAACGTTACTGGTAACTCCGTTCGGGCTTAATCATATTAGCACTTATTAAATAAGTGACAGTAGTGGACCACTTGAAGGTTATGATCCGCCCTTTAGGCTAGGAGAGGCTTGAGACTACAGCCCGTAGTCTTATAGCATACCAAGGTACTAATAACAATCTGCATACTAAGTCATATACGCGCTAGGCTACGCTAGATACCCGCACTTTCATCATAAATCAGACGCACGGTAGGCCTCAGCATAAAGTAGCACGGTGCACATATATGGCTTTTCACATCTTTTGTATCCTCCCCTGGCAGCATTGCGCTTCACTAACCCTTTGTACCACGGGCAATAGTTATACAGTTCTTTTCAAAATATCGGCAAGTCTATGGTGATATACAGATATGTATCGGTCTTGAATTAGTGCACTGATGAATGAAATTCAGCGCCGGACTATACGACCATAATATACCTAAATATTTTTGTCAAAAGAATCAAAGCGCAAAAGAGCATTTAATGTATGAAGCTTTGATGCAATTATCACCACATTATCACAACAACAACAATATTTAAAAAATAAATCTGCAAAATATTTACATAATCTCCTAAGATCTGAAAAACCTTTGCCAAATTTTCCAAATCGGTTGAAATAATCAACCGAGAGGAGTAAAACCGAATTATTTCCACAGCTTTTTTCTATGTATCAGTCTTAGAGTGCCATAGAACATAAATTCGAAAGTCCTAACAACTACTTTTCTAGCAAATCAAATTAGTCATAAACTCTAAATTCCATAAGTACAAAACAACCATTCCAAAATGAAAAGAATGTAACCCAAAATAACACAAAGAATCTCGCTTATCCAATCTTAACTCATATTCATGATTTCTTAAAATATCTTATCCTACGCAGGTTATACATACTTCCATCGTAAAGAAATTGTTTTTTCACCTCCGACAAAGACAATCAATAACACACCTTCCTTGTTTTCGGGACTGTAAATGTTAGGCACGGGGAATGTCAGCTATGTAATCAATTAAAGTAGAAGGACAAGGATGAATAAATGATAAGAAGGCAAGCCTCCTGTTATCCTGCTGTCCAATCAGAAAACCAGTCACATCGGTCATCTATCAATTCGCATCGATCTGAAAATTCGGAAAGAGGTAGCCGACAAAACTTTATCATCAGATTCCAGCGATCCTTCGCATTTGCTGTTCTTTGCAAGAAAGGAGAAGATATGTATGTATGTATGTATATGCAATAAAATGAGAGACCCCGACTCGATGAAGCCATCAATCAACCAGAAAAAAATCGTTGACAGTGATGATGTTGGAGATACATTTTTTCTGATTTTTCTTAATTTTTTATTGTAAAATTTATAGAGCTTTTGAGAGACGGTTTGAGCAAGAAAACGTAACACAGCTTTATCTGAAAACAATTTGAGCTGACTGCGAAGTGATTTATAAATAGAAAAAGTAAAATTATAATTTGGTATAAATTGTTAGACCAATAATCTTCGATAAAATGTATAGAACGCCCACAGCATGGCAAAATTATTGAGGTCAGGTTAATAGACTGGTGCCAACACTTTTTTGTAAAGAAAAAACTTATAACAGGCACGGACCATACGGAAAATTTAATTAAGAGAGAAGAACAAAAATTAAACACGAGATAAAGTGAAATTCCGAAATAGGGCAGGTATTGAGGGGTTGAAAGTGGTTATTTGCGATTTTAGGCGAAATGTGACTTCCTAGTGGAAAACGTGATCTCGATATCAGCGTCGAATCAGCTGGGGTCGCATGTTTGCGATACACAAATAGTTGGATTATTCAAAATAAAAGTGGAAATCCTGCCATTCCGGACTTAGATACAGTGTCCATAAAATAGCAAGATATTCCATCATTTCTCCAAATTCGGAATGAAGATACGCTCGGTGGACAATGCACCAAAAATTTTCTAAGGGCGAAATTAAAAGGCCTCTCAGTACGTACCATGCCTAACTTTCCACTTTATCTTGTATTTGCTGTGGGTAATTACCCATAGGTACCTATAGGTTATAATCGGACTTCGCAGAATTGTGAAACTCTATCTTTCGTGTTCAATTTCAAGCTCGAATCTGTTCACAATTCATAATAAGCTGCAACCTCGGAACAGTTAACACCACACTCAAAGACTCTCCAGTTTTTTATGCTTAAACATGGTAAAGGTTATCACAATTAACTCCAAAATAAGTTTAACAGAAAGTTATTATCAATTGTGTGCGATTTTAGAATCTTGATCAAAACAACGTTGACAGTTCCCGAACCTTGACATGCCTATCAGCTGTTCCGTGTCATGTCAGCAGTATACACTGAGCCATATCGTGAATTATCAAATCCATCAATACGATTTCACACGACACCTAGTTCGTCCTAAAAAAGCCATGCACGTGATTTGTGAAGGGCCAAACCACACGTAACAGCACTCAGCACGAGCATTTTGCTGTACATGTGCCGAGACGTAGAATCACTATGATTTTGAAAAAGAAATATCTTGGCACATCCCAGACAAATTGAGAAATATAGAAACCCAAACGAGGTTTGACATTTGTGAGTTTTAAATGGACACCATTTAACAAATATAAGAACAGTCAAAACGAATAAACCCATCTGGCATTTATTGAATTAAAATCACACACAATCTTCAGTAAAGAACCCGCCATTTATTGAATTAAAATAAAATTACCATTAAAATTTAGCAAATAGAAGAAAAGAAAAGTCACTAAACAATCTCACGTTTATTGAATTAAAATCACACACAAACGTCAGTCATTTATGAGAAAAAAAGTCACAAATATAGAAGAATAAAAGTGAACCAGTTGACAGATAGTGAATTTAGACATAAACAGATAAGAACTTTGAAAAAAAATTAAGAACAATTAAAAGAAGTTGTTTTTTGTAAAAACTAAGGAAACTGAAATGAAGCTTTAAATAGTGTGTACGTTAGAAATAGATGTTGCTAAGTAGGATTAGGAAAAAGTTTGTAAGTAGTCATATTGTTGTGACAGTGTCTTGCCCAGCAAACAATTTGGCGAGGTTTAGCCAAAAGTAAGGAATGAGCAATAGTTGTAAAAGAGAGACAGCATTATAGCAATAACCTGTGAATATGATTGCCTCTCTTTCAACTATTGCTTATTTCTCGATAATAGTAAGCCTTGCTTGCAACAGAATCCAGTAATCAGGGAGCAATCCGTCACGTGGTATTCTTCGATGCTGGAATTGTAACAACCAGGACACCTCCAAAGGCAATGCCGAAAACGCCGACGAATGGAATCACAAGAAGAGGAGAACAGAAAAGTATGCCAAAGATGTGGAGCCAGGGCGCAAGCTATTCATGGAGGGACTAGAAATGAAACAGCGAGTAGTCGGATCACCTCTCCTGTAGAACAGTCGGAACACATGTAAAAATCAACTTTTAGTGCGGGGGACGGTAGAAGTTGGTTGGTACACTCGGTAGCCCCGAAGTCATCATTCAAGTAGCCTAGTTGCAGAGAAATAATAGAGTATTGTTATATATGAAAGTGCCGGAAATATAATTGCACAATCACTATCGACACTGTGGCTTCGAGATCAATTATTAGAGCAGATCTCGTCAAAAACAAGTGGCTTCACAACACCACCAAATATTTACTAAGAACAGCAACTGGAGCAGCAGCACAAGTAATTGGAGTAATAACTTTGGATGTTCAACTAGGCGAACTACTATTATCTCACACTTTCCTGGTTTCATACATCATGGATGAATGAATTTTTGGCGTAGATTTCTGACCATCTATAAAATAAATCTGGATGTCGGAGAACGGATACTCAAATATGGCAACATAAAATTCCTATGAGACTAGGGGTAGTAGCAAATTATCCTTCGAAAATAAGGACAATGGTCTGTGAAAATATTACTCTCTCTACATGCTCCGAGACGCTAGTATGGACAAAGCCTACTGATGACATCAGTACCTGCCGATTCTATTTGGGGGAGCCCAATACCCTAGGCAGACAGACAAAATCAATGATCATTCATTCGTAATTGATTTTTCCAAAAATCATGTTACCTAAGATTTTGTGAATTAAAACGAAAGTCCTGTCAAATTTTATCTGTAATTGACAGCACATTATTAATAATTAAAATTAAAATTCAATGGTAAAGCAATTTCTTAAAAATTCAATTACGAACGAATGATCATTGATTTTGCCCGTCTGCCGAGGGTATAAGCTTACAAAAGTGACATCGAACATCGTCGTTGGTAAGACTTTAGGGAAGGAAGCAGGCGTAACATTAATTCCAGTCAGAGTGCTCAACACATTCGAAAATGAGTTACAACTAAAAGAAGGTGCTGTAATTGGAAATTGTGAACCCGTTTACCAAATCGTCAATTTGGATAATGGTATTAATGTCAGGGAGACAAAACCTATACCAGCTACTACTCAACAGGTTCAAAAACTTCTTTCATCTAGTGCCTTAAGTGAACAGCAATACAACGATGCCAAACAGGTGATCGATGCATTTTCGGAATTATTTGCAATGAATGATAATGATTTCGGCAAAACCAATCTTGTCCAGCATCGGATAAATACAGCAGATTCTAGGCGCATTATCTAAATAACAAGAAATTACAGATATGATAAACTCAATGAAGGAACAAGGCATAATAGTGGAATCTAACAGCCCTTGGACATCGAATCGCCAACTATATAACATAACAAGAAAGGATAGCTATACGTTACCAAAGATTGATGACACATTTCCGGAGCGCAATAGTTTTTCACACTGAACTTGTAACCACCCTTACTGGCAAATAGAAATTCATCCCGAGTACGTAGAGAAAAATGCTTTTTCAGTTGGAAGTGGCTTGTGGCAATTCAAAGTTATGCCATCTGGATTATGTAATGCTCTGGCCATATTCAAACGACTAATGGAATGTGCTTTACGTGGATTAACATGGAAAATATGTCTTGTCATCGACATTGAAGGAACATAAAAACCACTTACGGGACGTACTTCAAAGACTGAGGGATGCTAAACTGAAGCTCAGTACGAATAAATGCGCTCTATTCAAAAATGAAGTAAAATATATGGGGCACATGGTTTCATCAGAAGGTTTAAGAACTGATCCAGAGAAGATAGCAGCTGTCAAATATTGGCCAGTTCCAAAGGACAAACATCAATTAAGAAGTTTTCTTGGTCTAGCTACCTACTACGGCCGATTCGTAAAAGGTTTTGCAGATATAGCAAGGAGCCAACATCAACTTACAGAGGAAGGAAAGCCGTTCATATGGTCGGATAAATGTAACGGGAGTTTCGAGAATATGAAGCAACAACTCTATGAAACTCCAATGCTTCACTATTCCACATTGGTCGAATATCTAAAGGAAGTAGTCGACTATCATCAAAGCTATTGGGATGGACATATTCCCATGTTCCTAATGTCATATCGATCAGCTCTTCACAATACGACCGGACAAACTCCAGCAAAGGTCGTATTCGGAACGGAGAAGTGTTTACGCAGCTACCTCAATTTTGGTACACCCACATGCGAACAAAAGTTACCAGACGACTATGCATCGGAGCTTAAACAACCATTAGCTGATGTGCGCGAGAAAACGAGAGCGAAATTAGCAGTAAATACCGATCGGATGAAGACTAGATATGACTCGCGAGCTAATTCAGCAGGATTTAATGAACGTGATCTTGTTTGGCTGTACAACCCGAAACAACGTAAGGGACGATCTCCGAAAGGACCGTATTCAGTGGTAACTAGAATTAATGACGTAGTATACATTATTTAGCGTGGTACAAGAAGCAAATAGAAAATCGTTCACCTGGATCGTTTGTGTAAATACTGCGAGCATCAAGACAGTGGCCCACCTGTTGCTCGATCCAAACATCCTTAAGAAGTGGGCAGTGTTACGCGCTTCAAAGCGACACTAGCGACATCTGTTGGAAATGGAAACAACTTTAAGTTAGTGACATCTTAGTAAACTTTGTGTTCGGGGAACGGAAAATTCTGGAAAGTTCTAGGAGAACTCGAAGAGTATAAATACGGTGCTTCTCACATCTAGGAGGCGAGTCTTATTTCAGACAGTGAAGTGAACGAAGTAAACTATTTGGATTGCGATAATTAGAATAACACTACCAGCGATAACTATAGAGTTGTTTTGATAATTTTTTATGAATTTGTGAGAGTAAACAGTAAAATTAAATAAAGAAAGAACTTTTGAATTATATCCGAAATATTGTGTTTTAAATAACGAACTAAGGCCACGCTCGTAACAATATTATATATATAGAAATTTTTGCATGAAAACCCTACGAAGGAGTTACCGGATTGGTCCTATTTTCAAAACTAAATTTACTTTTTTCGAAAAAAGCCCGTGTAAACGATTTCTGCACTCTAAGGGGAAGCGTTCTCGAGTTATTGTGGTATAACGTAAGTTATACACTATTTTCGGCACCTTTGTTGCCGTCTGCCACCACTGTCGTACTTTCGCATTGACCATGAAATATAATTCATACCTATCAAAACAAAAATCAGCCTTTATGAAATCAAGAAAGCTAACCGATTTTTTAAGGCATCCGAAGCTCTCTCACAGCACCCAAAACCAGGCAGACTTCCGAACTAGTTATCAACGAATTAAGAGAGTATGATAAAATGGAAAATTTAGTTTATAAAATTACGTAAGCATTTTGGTCTCGATCCCTCCGTCTGCTGATATTAAGCGCAAATTAAAACTCAGATTAATATAGAGAAAAATAAAAAAATATATTCAAATTTAACAAAATATCGAATTCAGATTTATATCAGTAGTTACAGATTTATTGCCAAATTATTTTGCGTTCCATTATTTCAGAAATTTAGTTTTTAGTGTGAAATTCAAGTAAGAATTTCTGCTGTAGCGGTATATCAGCTCCATTCCGTGAGCAAAAAGCACATTTGAAATATATTTGGATCTTGTTATATCGTGTCGGAGTGCAGATTTCCTTCGTGTTGCTTGCAAAACAATTTCTGTTATACGAATAACTATTTTTCATTGCTTAAATCCACATAACCTGTTATGTGTCCAAAGTCATGTGGTGTTGGTTTATAAGAATTGTGTGCGTCTGTATATAAGCTAGTGATACTGTAGAAATTTTATTTATGATTTTAGTACCATATTTGGGAGACGGACGAGAAGGAGACTACTTACTCAACATGGGAGTTGGGCCACTTCTTACATTCTCATACCAGTTCTATCGGACGAGTATTATGGCCTAGGACGTTCCTGTCTAGTAGAAATTATACGCACATCAAATGTAAATGCGCAGGTTTTACGATTAAAAAGCTCAAACCGATCAAGTTGTGAATAAACCTTGAGTCGAGCCTCGCAATTGTGGAGCAGTCAAAAAAAACTAAGAGGAAAATTGTATTGGTATACCTCCGAGTTCCTGACACGCAACAAAAAAAAGAATAATATTAATATATCTCTAATATAAAAATTAGATTAGATCGAATTTAGTTAAACTTAGTTAGCTCATAAAAGCAAAGTTGGATTTCCACCAATGTACTTTTCCTATAATTTCATTTATCTTGTATCTTAAAAATTAGTCGCTTGAAATTGAAAACTAGAACTTGAATAGTATCAAAAGTCGAAAATAGTAATTTTGCGTCTCTAGTTGTTTTCGTTTCATTTAACAATACGTTTTTAAATGCCTAACGTAAAATTGTGAAATATTAATTTTTTTTGTAATTTCATACACTTGGGCTTATGTACATCTTTACTTCTATATTAGTGTTCCCCGAGCCATCTAGTCACCGTCGCAAGTAAGCTAATTAAAATCTTCAATAGCATACAAACCTTCCTTCTACGAAGTCGTTATATGTACATATTTTTTTTCTGCGAAATTGTTGACAAATTAAAAGTACTAGTTCCACACCTCTTCAATTGCTGGAATAATAAGTAAACAAGAAAAAAAGGAATTTACTAAAATTGAAACAACAAAATAAAACAATGACAACTCGGTCTTAATTATTCCTGGGGTGCCATATTTTGTTTTAGACCTTATCTCCGAAAATATTGAAAGCACTCTCTAGGCGGATGTGCTAAACACAAAATAAATGGAGACTATAGGCAGAAAACCACCGCTTCTTCTAGTAAGTGAAGTCGCCCAGTGAGGACGTAATGTCGAAAATTTAAAAAAAAAAAAATTTATAAGCAATTAAAAGAAGTTATTTAAAAAAAAAAAGAAAAAAAAGAAAACAAAAAGCAAATTAGTCAACAGCAAAAAAAAAGGGAGAAGCGGACAGGACTCAAATTTTACGGAAGAATAGGAGATAAATTAGCTCCAGAAACAAGTGTCGTAGAAGGAGGAGTTTTCGATCCTAAACGGAGTTCGAAGAAGTTAAGTATACTTTCATAATTACTGAATTAATCATTTTGTAAAACATATACTCGTTGATCGTGGCTCGATGGTGACGGTGATTTAGATATAGTATTAGGTTATCCATTTATGTACTATTTATCTCGGATAATTATATTGCTTCTTAAATTACATTTCATTGCCGTAATTTATTTTATAGGTTTCGTGATCTATCCTGCCTCTGGTTAAAGATCACGTGGCGCCCATTCTTTCTTACGTGCCCTGGGAGTACGTAACAAACCTGGTGTATAGATAATAAGATATATTTCGGCGAAATTATAGAAACGAAAGTGGATTTTCTGCTAAAAGCTTATGTATACACCACGCATTGGACTAATGCGTCTAAACAATTCACAAAAAGAGGCCACCGCCATTTCTTTCGGACAGAAAACCGTCAATTAAATCAACTCCACCCATTGCCTTGTTATAGGCTTCTACTATTTCTGAACAAGGTATATTCACAAAGGCCCTTTAATTTCCCGGGAATTGACTAACGGTTGTTAAAGGCACTACACCAGCACAATATGATAATAGTGTTACGGTAGATTTGTCATTCCATCTTACAGCAACGTAGTTATTTGCCTTTTCAAATGAAACTTTACTTTAGTTATCCACACAGCTTGTTCCACACAGATCTCTTCCATACTTTTCCCTGAATATGTACGTGTACGTTCTGCAAATTTTAAATTTTTCGCTAAATTTGGACCCCAGATGAAATCTATAGACTATACAAAGTTGGCTAAAAATAATGATGGTAGAGAAAAATGGATTGGACACCCACGCATAATATTCAAAGATATTTTGATTTCTGCATGCCCGTCCGTCCATCCGTCTGTCCTCACAATAAATCAAGAACGCGTGTACTTACAGAGGTGAAATTTCGCTACGGGCTTTTAAAAGAAAAAGTAAAGTCATGTTCAAAATTGGTACAAATCGGGTAAGTCCTTCGTAGGGTTGCCATAAAATAATTTCGTTTTTCATTATATATTTTGACACTACCTCAGAACGTGACAACGTAGAGAGCTGAAATTTTGTAAATAGGTCTTTTATGAAAATAGTAAACGGAATTTTAAAAATGGTCTAAATCGGGCAACCTTTTCGTGGTGTTTCCATATAAAAATTTGGAATTTTTACGTATACTGTGAAAATAATAAGTCCTATACTATTTTAATGAACCCAAAGGTTCTTCACAATATAAAATCCTAAAAAATTGGTTATAATCATTTTTTCAGTCCGATGAACCGTTCTAGAAATATCAGTTCAAGAATCAAACTTGCACAGAAATGACATACGAGTATTCATTTAGGGTATCTTAAGAATCGATCGATTGGCCCTTTTTGAATTTGCATTTTAAATTTCATAAGGCAACACGATGTTCAAAATTTCAGCTGTCTCGCTCAACATTTTCAGTGTCGTATCAAATATCAAAATGTGTTATTCAAATTAAATTTATATTGGGTTTGATGTTTAAAGATCTATAACCTATTTCGAACAACAAAAACAAAAACAGCAACAACAACAAAATAAAATAAAAAAACATCGAGTCCCAGAATGTGGACCCATTCTTACTACCTATTTATTAATTTTGCACAGAATTTGATAATATTACATACCAACTTCCTGAAATTAAATTCAATAATAAAAAAATCAATAATTTCTTTGCCATCATCATGGGGGTGAATTTAATTTTGATATTTTTTGTCATTAAGGTTCCCTCATTTGCATATGGGACATTGACCATTGTGGTTCAGTGAATAAGTTTTTTTTTTAATTTGTTTCATTTTTGTGGATGTCTTGTTGATAAATTACTTTTTAATTGAGGCTATTAAAAAGTTTTAACATGTGGAAGAAAAGTAAATCACTGAAAATTTCGAACGCTTTTTATAAACCTGAGAAGTAATTAGCGTCACAGATGGTGAGTTTTTATATCGTGGTTGTTGTTTGGTTCAGCAATTGTTTGGAATGTTGAAGAAATATTTCGTTATATATTATTTCATATGTGAAATTGTGTACTATGCTGAGTTTGGCAAATATGTTCTGTTTACGTGCTTTTAAAGTGTCTGACGTATTCTTTTTTATACGGAAACTTTTAGATATTTTACCTAACCTATCGGATAGCCTTCTAGTTTTTCATTTTCTTCTTTAGAATGTTATATCTGTTACCCCTACATGTCACCAATATATTCCATTTATTCCCAAGACTTTTGTATGGTAGAAACTATCAATCAACGCCCATATTTCACCTATAATAGGTATGTATTGTATTCTCATATACATATTATCATAGCATTTTTTATATGTACATTTTACGGTAAGAATTTTTCGGTTTTTCTAGTAAGTTGCTTAGATTACTTCTCGTTTTATTGCCATTTGATTTTAGTGAGGGAGAAACTTAGGCTTCTTCTGATGCTGATATAAACCAGTATCGTCTATCATATACCTGGCGCCAGTTGTCTTATTATTTAGAAGAGGATCCCTGCATAGTAGTGTTGGATTTTGTTTTAGTTTTAAATGAAAATTTGTTTTTGTTTTTGTTTTTTTTTTTTATTTACAAGGCCTATTCCGGCCACTAAATTATTATCATAATTATGTTGCTACTGTAGCTGTGTAGTTTATTGCCCTTATTTCCCTCAATTAATATTCAGCTAATCAGCTTATCTAATTATTGTATTTGTAGTTGCCTAGTGTATATTCTGTAAATACTTGTGTTGATTAATATCTATACTGCATTGTTTACACATGTCTGGAATGCCGTTGATTTACCATTTTCATGTACTGGTCGAAGAACCTCAGGAGAAGAATTTATCACAGTCTAATAGAAAATAAAATATAAAAACAGTACCAAGATAGAGCACCTTCCCCTACAACTGTAATACTTTGCTTTGTTTTTTATTTGAACCAAGTGGGCTGCAAACTTCAAAAGAATCCTGATGTAAAATTGGCTCAAGACGAATGAAATTATCTCTGAAAAAAGATTATTAATATGATATGAGCCACAATTATAATCGTTCAAATCATTCAGTCGTTCAGAGATTCCAACTACTTTATTAACTATAGGTTTGTTCGATGAAAACACCGGGTAAGCCCCGGGCTACACCGGGCTGTACTATCTTGTTTTTTGAAAACCCTGGGCTTACACGGGGTTTCTGAAACTTGTTCGATGAAAGCCCGGTGTTTCTGATTTCGTGCCCCGAACTTGCACTAAAAATAGGTAGGGGTAAACGTTTGACATTTGTCATTTGTGAACTGTCACATGTAATTTGTTCGGTGATTGCGGTCGAGTGCTCTATATAAAAGTGAAAAAATCGTGCAGCTTATACCAAATTCCTAGTTGGATAGGAAATTAGATGACAAAATACCCATCGATAATATGCACATAGGAAATTCGAATGAAAATTATAAGGAAATATTTGAGGAGGTGATTAAAGTCGAAGGACATGGATGAAATCTTAAGGTCTGCCTTTCTAGTAAGAAATTTGATCGTAAAATGTTTCTTTGCCAATTATTAACAAGTAATTTTTATAGACTTCACGTTATCCCTGCAGCTACCAAGCAAATAGATTTGAAGCAAACAACATATAAGAAATTCTGTAAATTCTTAAATGAGATGTCAGGAAAGGGGATTAATAGTGCTCGAGAAGAAGCCAACGGGATAGAGAAAATCATTTCTGTAGATTTTGATCATCCAAACTATTAATTTTATATCTAGTGACAAAACATCTGATGATCAAAGTGAAAATAGTACAGAAATGATGGAGCTATATCTGGTCACAGATGAACCAATTGTCATTTTTTCAAAGTAAAGTTACAGAAAAGGCGATAATGTCGATGTAAAAAAGCTAATAAAAGAATATGTAATTAAGAAAAAACTGAGAAATATTTTTTGTGCATTTTAATATTTATTCATTCTTAAATTTTTAATTATTTCACCTATTTTATAAATAAATTTTGACAAATCACTAGAAATTATTATTTAAATATGCTCAGGAGAACTGTCAGAGAAATGTCATTACATTAGATTTACCCGACGTTTTAAAAACTTGTTCGATGAATGCACAGAACCCCGGGTAAATTTGGGGAATATTGTAGGGGAAAGTTTACACGGTGTTTTCATCGAACAAACCTTATATGATTATTTTCTAAAAGATTTTTGAATAACACATTAGTGGGAGTAGCTTGTGAAAACATAACTCCACAAAATATGCAAGGAGGAGTAGCTTAATAGAGCATAACTCCTGGGTAGATTGCTGCGAGTAGCTTAATTAGAATAACTCCATGAAATAAAAGAAACTCACGATGATCGCTGAATTACACGATGTATTGTTTTTTGTGTTATGCTGAGTGATTTGCACTGAGTTCTACTACCTTAGGCTATTTATGCATATTAAAATTAGCTTACGATTACTTTTAATTACAATAATTGGTTGTTACTATTTCTGTATCGAGGCCCTCATGGTCATCGATCGATATTGCCTCATTGCTTGTTGTTTGGGCGCCGCTTTAGTGGGTCGCATCGATTGTGTTTGCTTACATCGATGCATTTTGTGTACTGGATAAGAGTGACCTACTCATGCAGGGTACAGCGTAATTTGCTGTGTCTCATGTTTCTTTATGTATGACAATTGTTTATTATACATCGGAAGTATTTTGATGTTATGATTACTTATTTTGCTTGGCAATTAAGTGTTTTATTAAGATGTCACAATATTATGAATGCAGGTAGGTATATTATTATAATATTATGATTAATTGTTGTGCTTGGCATATAGGTATATCGCTATGAGATATGTGTGTAGGTTTGTACGTAGGTATGTATGTAAATATGTAGGTAGGTATGTATGTAGATATATAGGTAGGTATATCACAGTATTTAGTATAGGATCATAATGAACAAATATATGTTGGCGATAGTTGAAACTTTTTATAAACTCTGACAATTGGACCACATCGGAGAACAGAAAAGTGCTACTGATATACAATTAAAATTCGAAAATTTCTTCGTCTATGCTTAAAACGAAAATTTGAGTACATATATGTGACATCAAATAATTATTAGGAGAGGATTGCGAATGTAGTTGAATCTGGTAAAATCATTGTCTGTTGATGAACATGTTTCACAAAACCAAACAAATTGGCTCTACATGTTCATTCAATATGTCCCCCCCCCCCCATGTATTTCTCTCAAATTTCATAATTTTCTAAAATATTCAATTTTCCCCCTTATTTTCAGCATGAAGAATGTTAAAGATTTCTTTCTTACAAGTGTGTATGAATTCGTTCATATGTATTTTTGCCCATAGCAGAATCATTACTACTAAGTTTAAAAGATCTTGTATGTTCACTAAATCTTGTATTGAAGTTTCTACCAGTTTGGGCAATATAACTGCATTCGCATTCCTCACAAGATATTTCACATACACTTAATTTGGTAAATTGAACGGATTTATCTTTGGTATTTAAAATAAGATTTTTTAATGTGTGCTCACTATAAAACGAATCGCTAACATTTAGTCTTTTTTGTATATACGAAATTTTTCCAAAAAATGGCAATCTTACCCAAAGTTGTATATGATCGTTCTTGCTATTGCTTTCAGTAGTTTTTTATTATATTTGCATTCATGTCCGTAGAGTAACCATTATTTGTTTCTAATGTTTTATAATATTAAATAATTTGTTATAAGATACATTGCACATGGGAATCCTTCATAACGTATCCACCATAGCGTAGAATGCTGACATTTTTGTATTCGTGGCATGTTTAGAATTGGATGGAGTTACATTATCCGTGCACGTAGGCTTGTGAAATACTTCGAAGGTAAGGCTACCTATTTCATGAGATATTTTCATATCCAAAAAGTTGATAGTCTTGTGCTTTTCTATTTCAATCGTAAATTTTATTTTGTCATTAGTTTGGTTAATCGATTCTAAAAGGTTATATAAGTCACCCTCTGAGAGTATCCATACACAAAATATGTTATCCACATACCTGCGCCAAAATTCTATTTTTACTCTAAAGATTGTATCAGTCTCTATTATCTGCTTCTCCAAACTATCCATATATATTTCTGCAAGTATATACCCCATAGGCAATCCGATTTTAAAAGAATTATGAAATTGAAAATAGTTCTGCTTGATAAATAGATCGTACAGGGCTCCTATGTCTGACACCATTCCTGAATCTAAACCATCGTTTTCCTCGCATGAGTGAATAATATCAGAAAACTGATCTAAGCGGACTGCAGTAATCAAACTACTTATATCAAAAGACACTATTTTATAGTCAGTATCAAATAATTTAAAGTTTTTTAATTAGTTATTTAACTCTATACGATTTTTCACTGCTTACCTTGGTTTAAACTGGGTTATTAGCAAAAATTTTGCACTATAGAAATTGCATAGTTTATAACCAAGAGCCGCTGTATATG
The DNA here is from genome assembly GCA_963924295.1 of Dioctria rufipes. NCBI lineage: Eukaryota > Metazoa > Arthropoda > Insecta > Diptera > Asilidae > Dioctria > Dioctria rufipes. Next base: position 53,541,995 of record OZ002744.1, on the reverse strand, counting down.
CCACCACTGGCCTAATCAGATGGTTTGATTTACTATGTAGTTTAATTAATTCATGTAGTTTTGTTGCCCACGCGTTCATATTAAAGATTTTATAAGTATGCTCTTGAAAAACGATTTCACAAGATGTTATTATGGTCTTCAGATTTGTCTGGTACCGCTTAATATAGTCCAAGTTTAATTCCGTAACCCCGCTCTCTAAAATCAATGGTGTGGTAACTGCTGAATGTAATCAGTTCTATGTAGTATCGTGCAATAATATGCACTTATCTGTTTTGATCGGAACAAGGTCATTATTTGTGAGGAATCTCTTAATATTTAACAAATTTTTTTCCTCTTCCGGTCTGCTAATCGAAGTGGCCGCCAAATCCTCTTTACTAAAGTCAGCTCAACTTTCTCTCAAAAAATTGTCCCTGTAATTTGTTACAATAACTTCAGTGCCCATTGCTAAATTTCTAAATTCATATTAATTTTTTGTTTACTCAGAGAAGTATAATTTAAATCTTCTCCCAATAATTTTGATTAATTGGGCTATAATTATTCACACCTTAAATTAATAACGCGTGGGTAGAACTCCACTTGTTCTGTATCTGCTGGTGATTCTGACGTTCGTGTAGGGAATATTTTTTTTCTCAATGCCATGAGTTTCTTTCTTTTGTCGTCTTTTGTCGTCTTTTGTAGTCGTTTTTTAACCCTTGTGTACACACCCAAAAAGATTACACTCCTGCATACCCGGCTACCCCGGTCGGTAGCCAGATATAATTTATCTGAGCGCTGAAAGACTTCATAGAAAATTTCCAGTAAAAGCAACAATGTAGCCGACATGTGATGTGGATTATCGAAGTGGCATAAGAAATCAGCCGTAATTAAATTTAATTAAGAGTAACGAATTCTGGAATTTTGGTTTTCAAAATGTTTTGCATTTATGTCGATTTGCTGTTGATTTTATGTGCAGGGCTTAAAGAAAAGTACTGTAATTAGAAGTATCTACCGTAATTGTATATCCTGTAATTGAAAGCACCTTAGTAATATGTACCATAATAAAATTTATTTAAGATTAAACAAGAGAAATTTAGTACGAATTCCCTTAAGGCGGAGTCTAGCGTGCTATATAAGGGATGAAGACATCCCAGACATTTCTAGTTACATGTTATTTCCTTTGAAATTAAGACAACTGAGAATTGTTTTTTTTTAATATGTGCTTATTTATATCGAAAATGGGCAAACGAACAGAAATTTTGGCTTCCGAATTTAACCGGTAATGTATACACTATATTTTTGAGACTTTATATCATATTAATGTAAATTTTAAGCTAATAGAATTAATTGCGGACAACAAAATGAATATTTAAGAAGTTTAGTAAATTCTGATGAAGAGGAGGTGTTGGATTATGGCAATGATGAGTCAGATGAAGAATGGCTGCCATCAGCAGTACAGGAAATGGACGAAGAAGATTCAGATGTTGAACATGTTCGTCAAACCCTACCAATGTTCGCACTTAAAGCCATAATATTTTTCAACAAATAGCAGGTCCAATTCGCTCAACGACCGTCTTGTCTGCTTTGGACACCTTCAAATGTATTTGTAATGGTGCAATGTGCAACATAATTATAAAGGAGACGAATAGAAAAGCAAACAGAGTTTATGATCGGAATAATAGGGAACATCCAGAAATGCTACCAAAAGTTTGGAAAATTGTAGCTGCAGAAGAATTTGATTCCTATTAAGAGATTACAATAACTGCAGGTATACGACATTCTAATGATGAGCATATAAGGGCGCTATGGAAAACAGCATATCCCTTATATCGCGCGAGTATGGGAGTGAATCGTTTTTGTTCAATAACATGCTTCTTATGATTCGATAATTTTGCAACCATAGGACGTTGTCTGGAAAATGATCAAACGGCCGTTATATCAGAAATATTTATGCTCTTGAACAACAACTTGCGTTCCTATTATGTGCCATCAGATTGTGTAGTTGTTGTTGATGAGCAACTCTTTCCATATAGAGGCAGAACACGATTCACACAATACATGCCATCAAAGACTGTAAAATATGGCATAAAAGTTTGGTGGGTTTGCGATGCATCAAATTCACCTAAATACTGGCCAAATATATACAGGGAAGCAGTTATCAGGCAGAGAAATAAATCCAAGAGAGCGCGTGGTGAATGACCTGTGCATGAGATCTAAAGGAAGCTGAAGGAACATTGTAGTTGACAACTTCTTACATCACTTAACACCACTTGCACGTTTGCTGAAGTTATGGAATCTTCCTATTGTCGGCACGTTAAAGAAAAATAAGCCATATATACCGAAGAACGTGCTGCCATCTAAGTCTCGGAATATATTTTCATCACGATGTGTATTCAGTGATGATAACATTACTATATGTTCTGAAAAAGAACAAAAGTGTTATCATTTTGCCGAAACTCCACTATGTTGATAGTGCGCCCGGAAGTAAAAGAAAACTAAAAGAAATACATTATTACAACAGCACAAAAAGTAGAGCAAATAACATGTACAAATTGCTTGGACACTATTCTACTAAAAAGCGGACAGAGAGATGGCATGTGGCTTTTTTTGTAATATTCTTGACATTGCATGTCTAACTGCTTACAAGATTTATTCGGAGAATTATCCTGCTGGTTTAAATCGGACACACCAACGCCGGATTTTCTTGCAAGACTTGGGAAGGCAATTGGCGTTACAACATACTACGATGCGGTCTACAAATGTAAATATTACAAGAGCAGAACTGGAATTGGATGTATGCTGGTAAGGCCAATTTTCCGGCAACTACCTGAAGAATCGACCACAAGAACTTCTCGAGACAGTAGTGATCGTAACGCACAGATAGAAAATGTTATGTCTATCTTACGACCAGCCCAAAAAGACGGCGTGCCAACAGGAAATCCAATTGGACCTGTAATAATTCCATATGTACACGAACACACAATAACCGTAAATAAATGCCATTTATGTAACTAATTTACAATATTGTAAATATATTTAATGTATGTAAAAAATACTTTTTATAAATTTACACGTTCGTTATCATTATTTTTCTTTATTTTTTTCTCCTACTTAAGTTTATTAACCAATTACGTGATAACGTTTCTCATATAAAATCTCTGGCTGCCCAGGTAGCCCAGGTGCCCAGGTATCTTGACTACGGATAAAAAAAAGTATAAATTCAAAAAGCGAAATTATCGTAAATTTTTTATGAATTTTTTTGCATAGAAGGCATGGATCCTTGAGCCAGTATATTTCTAACAGTTTTTACAGGGAATCAAAGTTAAAAATGGTAATCGGGTGTGTCTAACTTAACTATTTTCAGAAAAGTTTGAAAAGTATATTTCTCATTACATACTCTATATTGTACTATAATTCTATTCGGTGCAGAACTACTTGGAGGATATCTTCTTAAACGGGAAGTAAAGGAAAACTACTTTTTCAATATTTTATATAAATTTTAATTTTTAGATTTTTTTTTTATTTGAATGTAGTATGAATTATACTTTCCAAGTGTATTTCAAATTCTACTACAGAATGCAAGGCAATTATGCAAGATAATAGTATATCGCAGTTAGTAATGTCTGAAGTAAGCACTTCTATCTGTAATTCAAATAAACAGATTGCTAGTTCAATATACGTAAATAAGACTTGACAAAAATTATTTATGCAAACTAGTTTTCTATTAATTTGTTAATTGCCGGTACAAAACTATTGATTTTCGCCTTTGAAGTTTTACCTACCATGATGGTAGTACTTTCATTTTTAGACTAGGCTTAGCATTATGTTAATCTCGTAGTGGGTAGCTAACAGTCAGGAAAGTATTTCATCATATTCTTCTGCTTATGTAAAAATTATTAGAGCTATTACCTGCTAAAAATAGAGTATAATTTTATATGTATTTTTTTTAAATTTCGTTAAAAAAAATTCTTTACGTACCTCATATAAAATCTATGGCTACCCAGGTAGCCTGGGTGTCTAGACTACGGATAAAAAAAAAATTTCAATTCATAAAGCGAAAATATCGTAAATTTTTTATGAATTTTTTTGCATAGATCGACATATCCCAAGTAACTTTGGGAAGGCATGGATCCTTGAGCCAGTATATTTCTAACAGCTTTTACAGGGAATCAAAGTCAAAATGGCTACCAGGGTAGTCGGGTGTGTCAAATTTAAGTTTTTTTAGAAAAGTTTGATAAGTAGATTTCTCATTACATAATCTATATTGTACTATAATTCTATTCACTGCACAACTACTTGGATGATATCTTCTTGGATATATATATAAATTTATATAAATTTTTATTTTTAGATTTTTGTTTTATTCGAATGCAATATGAATTATACTTTTCAAGTGTATTTCAAACTCTACTACAGAATGAAAGGCAATTATGCAAGATAATAGTATATCGCAGTTAGTAATGTCTGAAGTAAGCACTTCTATCTGTAATTCAAATAAACAGATTGCTAGTTCAATATACGTAAAAAAGACCTGAAAAAATAATTTATGCGAACTAGTTTTCTGATAAGTTGTTAATTGACGATATATCCTAATGTACAACACTATTGATTTTCATCTTTGACGTTTTACCTACCATGATGCTGTACTTTCAGTAATTTTATCGAAACATATTTGGATAAATTCCAACGAACAACACGCATTTTTAGAATAGGCTTAGCATTATGTTAATCTCGTAGTGGGTAGCTAACAGTCAGGAAAGTATTTCATCATATTCTTCTGCTTATGTAAAAATTTTTAGAGCTATTACCTGCTAAAAAAGAGTATAATTTTATATGTATTTTTTAAAAATTTCGTTAAAAAAAATTATTTACGTACTTAGTATGTGACGGGGCGAGCAATCCACACACTTAATTTAGCATCTCTTCCTTTGTGCTGGATGCTTTTGATATATTCTTAGAAATATATAGTGAGCCTTTTGGCCAAAACCTGATATCACGTTTTCTAGTAGGTACTTATGTTAACATTTTGTATTTGAAGTAAAGAAATGCACAAATTATTTTCCAATTTTCATATATTTTTTGTATCAGGTTTAGTTTGCCCGAAGTTAAAACAAAAATTTGGGCACTTACTGCTTATTTTAGTACTTTTTTAATCAAATCTTCGTCTCTGTTTTCCTTTAATATTTCTTTTTTCAATTACAGTCTTTGATTCTCCGCTTCAGTTGTTCTATCTAAAACTTTCCCCCTTATATTTCTATTAGTTATAAATTGCTTATTACCAGGTGTAACAATCAAAATCAAAATCCGTTCAGCTTTATTTTATCTGTTTGTTTTTCATAAATATTAGTCCTGTAACTGGTGTCCTTTTGTGGGTTGTCATTATATATGGGTCCACTAATTCAAGGGTAGTACTCAGAGTCGACCATGAAAGGACACCTGTAAAATAGGTTCCCTATTTTATTTGGGTAAACTTGCCAAATCGAATGAGCAGTATTTTGCAAATCTACTATTATCATACATGTGTCGAATTGCATGAATTTTTCAAGCACAGGAACTTAATTTCAAAGAATTAAAATTATAAAAGACAATCATACATTAAAAGAGGACGAAAACATTTCCACGTCTATCCACGTAGCCAATAACGATGTTGTTGAAGCCGTACATGAAACTCTTTAACCGTAACAATGTAGCTCTTTAAAATACATTGACCGTATTCTTTTGCGTCTGTAGAACAAAAACAATACAAAACGCCCCAAGAGAATAAGGTTTTTATTTCAATTAGTTTTCAAGATTTTGATACTTATTTGCAAATTATTATTGTCTCAATGTAAAAAGAAATGTACATGGAAAATTGGATGTATTTTCTCCATTCAATAAACTTCATTCGTTATCGGTTATCTGCAGCAAAAATTCTTAGGATTACGTTTTCCGTATTCACCTTTCAGAGCAATTCCGAAAATTTTCAAAAACAAAACGTTCACAGAAACTGCAAGGGCTATTTGTATATCGGAAAACGGAAACTAAAACAATGAAACAAAAACGAATTATCTACCTCACAACCGCGAATATTTTCAAATAGTTTTCCCTGAGATATACTCAAAAATCTGCTGCTCAAAGTAATAGAATGAACCAATTACAACACATCCCTTGAAATAACACTTCACTAGTTTACCATCCATCCAGGATAACTTAACTGACAAAAATTGTATACAACCTTGTTCAAGTCACGCTTCCGCGTTCATGATATTGTGTTCACACCACCGCCCTCGCCCACTTCATCCGGAGAACGTAAAATGTGATGCGCTTCAGGGCAGAGTATAAAAGTAAGGTGAAGGGCCAACTTTATAATGACTTAGGCAGCTATGGTCCTTAATGCAGGAGTAGTAAATGTACACCCTAAATAATTTTTGTGGATTATCATTCCAAAGGATATTTAAGTGTAATTTTTGGATGAGTTTCCTTAAGTTGAATTGCTCTTGTTGCAGGCGTAGCCTTACGCCGTTTTTGTTGCTGAACGAGCGGGGGTTTCACAGAGCAGGATGAGGGTGCATTCGCCTCTAGCATTTCATGTTTTAAAATTCTGCCAACTTAAAATAGTTTCCGCTTCTCATACTTCTTATGAGCTTTAAGCGTCCATGGGTTTTCATCGTTATGTTGGTTTCGTTTCAGCGGAACTGCATAGGTTTCAGGAGGAACTTTTATTGTTGAAATACTTTCAAAGTTCTTGAAGAAGTAGGCACTTATGTTACTAAGCGGCGAATTTTAAAAGAGAAAATAAGGAATTTTTGATGCATAGAAAATATTATGCAATCCAAGACTTAAAATTGTCTGTGTTAAGTTTGGTGATGAATAAAATACGAGGAGCAATTGTGAAGTGAGAATTAAAAATCTGAGTGAAGGACTAAATTCTCTTATATTCTTGTCTCGAAATCGCAACACTTTACTGATTGACTGCAACAGCAAATTTTATTATCAACTCTAATTTCAAAGAATTTTTTATTTTTATATCCTAAATGTTGAACACAGCTGAAAAAAAAAAAAAATAAAAAAAAAAAATTTTTATTAATCAGATATTTTTCTACTTCCCTGTATGAGCCCTCCAGGTCAGCATCGTATATGTCCAGAAACTTTTCTGAAATAGAAAATAAACACAAATATTAGTTAGAGTCAACTAATTTAATGAAGTATTATAGAGAAAAACTAAAAAAATAAGCATATTACATGTAACACTTCCAAGAAACGAATTTCTTGTCGGTACAACAACAAAATGTAAACAGTGCAATTTCTACGCGAAATTCATATGCTCTACATAATAGACATTTGCAAAATATGCAAGTATGTGTACATATGCAGAATATTTGAATTTGCAGCATGCACATACACTATAATTTACAAAATTCAACAACTTTTTCAATGTGTTGACATTTCTGAATCACTTTCACAAAATGAATAATTTCGCATAATTTGCATACTTTTTGGAAATTATTCATGTTGTAACTATTAAATAGCACATCAAAAAACACAATTTTTCACTTACCTGGATAATTGCAAAAAACACAAATACAAACACGGCGCTAACGCACTCGAAAACCGCGATCACGACTATCAAATTGAATCGACGAAAAGTGAATTTGGCAAATTCAAGCGCGCGCAACCTGTTGGTAGTACTTAAAAGGTGGGAAATTCACCAGTGGCCGGATTCTGTAACTCGGAGAGTTTGGGAGATGAGAATTTTCGTTTTCTCCTATTAAAACCACCTAACTCTCGATTCGAGATTCTCTAACATATTTGGGGAGTTAAAGAAAGCGTGAGAAGTATCGAAATATTGAAAGGCGGCTAACTCTGTGTGGGAGGGTCGTAGAGCATTGGGGTTGTTTTTCTGTTGATTTAGCGTCTAGAGTACAAAAATACGGATGAACAATTTCTTGGGAGGGGCTTTTGGGGCTGGGGGGTCGTACCACTCCCATTGGGGGTTGTCTAAAATACGTTATGTTTGGTATCAAATTAAAGAGGGTGAAGCGGGTAATCGAGCGGTGAAGTTTTTTTTTATCGTTTAACTTCATAGCTGACTTTTTACCACTGAAAGACTAATTTTTTGCACTTGGGTCATATATTTCTTCCGTTTTTTGTTGCACATCCATTAGTACTCTGTTATATGAACATTTTTCTCATGGAAAGTGAATTTTCACGACTTACCAGTTCTTCATAATGATGAGTTGAAAATATGTATGTCCACTTTTGTACCAAAAAACGCCCATTTTTTCATCTTAAGAAGGACTGATTCACTTCTTTTGCAGTTATCTCCAAAACTATTTACCGGACTCAAAAACGAATTACATATCTAATTAGGGGACAAAATGTAAATGTGATTTCATCACATACAAGATTTAGCGTGCATATTTAAAAATTTTATAGCATCTCTTCTGTACTGGAATACGACCAAATTGACCATTTTCGCGTGACTTACAATGTTTAGCGGGTACCTTAAGACACCAAAATCCTTATTTCTCTGTAAGTATTGGAAGGATGTCCATAATTTGTTTTTGTAAACCTAGCCAGGATATGCAGTGAATCCATAATTCAATTTAAAAATCCTAGGTACATTGGTACCTTCAGAAAGGACAATAAAAGCAGACAGTTTTTTTTTTTTTTTTTTTTTTTTTATATTATTAAGCCAAGCTCAGGGGATACCCTATGATGCAAAGCACAGCGTGGCAGGAAGGCGATGGGGAAAGGATTAAGGGATATGAGGAGAGCGGCGGAGGTGCCGATGTATGTCGCCCTTAAACTTTTGCAGGTTGTATGCCGGAGGAAAGACAGAAGATGGTAGACAGTTCCACATTCGCACAGTTCGGAATAAGAAAGCATCACGGAATTTTAGTGTACGGCCGAAGGTAATTTGAAGGGTAAAAGGATGAGCGCGGGATGCAGCGCGGGTATTGCGTGCAGGAACTATTCTACAAGGGATCAGACTAGATATTTCATCAGAACATTGGTCATGCATATAGCGATAAAGGAGCGAAAGGCATCCAACATTGCGACGGTGCTCGAGCGAGTCGATATGACGAGTAATTGCAACATCGCCAATGAGCTTGCAGGCTCTCTTTTGGACAATACCCAATGAAGCTAAGGCTGTGCGACCAGCCCCGGCCCAGATATGGGAATTGTATTTCATTCTAGGTCTGATGTAGGACTTGTAGAGGAGCGCTATATTTGATGGGCTGAAATATTTCTTACACCTTTTCAAAAAACCAAGACATTTTGATGCTTCTTTGGCAACCGAGAAGATGTGATCTGTCCAGCTTAACTTACTGGAAATATTAATGCCCAGAATTCTTAGTGACGGTGATTCAGAAATTAATGCACCATCAAACGAAACGGGAGTGGTTAAGTGATGGTCTTGTTTTAATGAGATGAGACAGCTTTGGGTCTTAGATGCATTGAATTCGACGCGATTCACTTTGCCCCAAGCGAGAATATTGTCAAGATCGTTATTCAATGATCTAATCATGCAGTCTCGTTTAACACATGCGTCGTTCCCTCTGGAATCCGCAAGGGTGTCAAAGGAGTATGCGAAATCAAGGGTACTGTCATCAGCAAAGCTATGGATAGGATTGAAAGTAAGGGAAAGTAGATCATTAATGAAGATTAGAAATAGAGTCGGAGAAATAACAGAGCCCTGGGGGACACCGGCATTAATAGGATGAGGATCAGATATAACGCCATCTAATACAACTCGTATTTGGCGACTAGATAAAAAACTTTCAATCCATAATAGAAGAGGAGGGGAAAGACCAAGTGCTTTGAGTTTGGCTAAAAGGGCTGAATGCCAGACTCTATCAAAGGCCTTTGAAATATCTAGAGCAACGATTTTGGACTCACCAAAATTGTGAAGACTACGATTCCAACGTTCCGTAAGAAAAGTCAGCAAGTCTCCAGATGAGCGTCCGTGCCGGAAGCCGTATTGGCGATCGTTGATGAGCTGATTGGTTTTCAGATACTTCATTAATACTGTCAGTTGTGAAATATTTTTCTTACTTCTCCACATCTAACACTGCCGAAAGTTTTGCCGATTGCAATAGAGAGTTTGGTAAATCTCAATACAAATTCCACGAGTTACAGAATTCCGAGTGGAGAGTTAAGCGGCAAAGAGCTTTCATCTCCACAACTCCACAACTCTCCGAGTTAGTGAATCTGGCCCCAGGTAAGCAAATATCGCGAAAAATTAGAAAATTAATTGCCATAATGAGTGGGAAAGAGAAGGATGTAGGATCGAGGCAAAGAAAATTTCAGAGAAAATTTACGTTCCACATCGAAAAAGGTAATGATATAGCACGGCGCCTCCATATTGAGAATTTTTAGAAAAATTAAAATATTTAAGTAAGTAAAAGACGAAAATTCGTGGATATGCAAAATAAATTAATTGAGGTAATTTGGCAAGTTAGCCCAGCTCGAAAAGTATGCTAAATTTGCAATTTTCTTGTGGAACGTGTGGCAAAATGGCCGGTCAGAGCCTAAAAAAGGGAGGTGTTCCCTAAAGAAACTCTCATTAATTTGACAGTGATCATATATGCAACAAGCATCAGATCAGGTAATGAAAATTTTAAGGTGGTTAAAAAGAGTTCAGATTAAATTCTAGCATAAATAAAACGTACCAAGGACCCTTATTTTATATGGTGGAAAAGGTGTTGTCTGCTGAAAATATGAGGTGTTAAAGGAATATTTTAGTGATATTAAGAAAACGTCTTTGTTTCTTTGTTTGGTTAGGAATACTTGTGTTTTATTTGTAAATTTATTTGATTTATTGTTGTCAGAATTTTATATTTTTCATTTCCTCACATAACCATTAAATATATGCAAGCACAACATATTTATGATACATGTGAAGAATGGAATTGAATATGTGAAATTTATTTATTGGTGGAAGTATAATTTTAGACATAGGCTTCTTCAGATAAAAATTAAACGGATTCAAGCACAGCATATTAATGATACATGTGAAGAAGCAAATTAGTTAATTTAGTTTAGTATGAATTAAACAGTGAATTTTGGTTTAAACCCTGAGAGCATCACAGTTAAATATATGCTACGATTTGGCATATTAACAATACATTCAATCAGACGTTCGTTAAGGTTAAGTTAGCATAAAAATATCGTAAATATAGTAAAACACCATGATAAATTTATCATTTAAAGTATCACATGCCATTAGGCTACTGGTATATATGCTCACATGCATGTTATTTATGAATTTAGTTGCTCAATAAAGTAACAGTGAACATAAGTACCCATTCTTCTCACTTTAACATACCGCTGCACACTAATCCACCTAAAATACCGTAATATTGCTTTAATTCTATATTGGAGCTACATTACGAAACACCTAGATAAATAACAAACATACTATACCCTACTAGGTTTGTCATTCCATTTATAATGCACAGATATAATGTTGGTAGAGCAATATGGGCTGAACACCATACGCATAATATTGTTACGTAGAATAGCAAAGGACAAGTGCCATATGTTGGTTCAGACATAAACAACTTTAGGACAAGCGACTTATATTGGTTCAGACAGTAATTAAACAGCTTTATATTCGGAGAATCAGTAATTTTAGAATAGAATTTTCGGCAAGGTCTGTGCAATCTCTGGAGTATAAATACAGCGCTTATCACCGCAAGCGCAAGTCTACAAGTCGGACAGTGAAGTAAAAAACGGAACAAAGTGCTTTAATTACATTGCGAGTATTTGAAGTACAGTACCTATTAGCGAGTTTGTAAAAGTAAAGTTGAATTATGATTGTTTGTGAATTTAATAAACACTAAACAGTGGAGTGCAATAATGAGGACTTTTGATTAAATATGAAATGTTGTGTTTTAAAATAATGAACTATGTTTACATGTCCGTCTTTGATTTAAAAATCAACTAAATCGGGCAGCCCTTTCTTGGTGTTGCCATACAAAATTTTTGGTTTTCACATTAATTTTTATTTTCTTCTGTATATATAATATTATTGGTCTTAAATTCATTCTATGACATGGTTATATTAATATCATACGCTATGGTCTTCAATCGACCTACTACTTTCAATTCTCTCAATATCGATAAATATGCATTATTTTGTATATAATATAATATGGCTGTGGGGTCGCAGCACGGATAAAAAGAATTTTAATAAGCAATATATTCCATTTAGGAAGCAATATCCCTGTTTCCTTTCTAACCACCTGACAGTGTCGATTTCTTCGACAAGTTGCAACACCCGAAAATAAAAATTTGAAGCCCCAAGTGGATTCTGGCTGACCTGTCCTCTATTCTTTGTCACACAAAATATTAATAAAGACAATATCCAAAAAAGTATTTCACTATTTGGATATGAGTAACCTGTGATTATTTTAGATCAATTAATAGTAATTACTTTTCCTGCATTATGAGACTTCTCTAAAGAATTCGATACGGTAAATCTTTCAAATTTACAAAGCTGCCAACACATTTTTCATTCATTCAACCACAAAATTTTTAATTTCTGAGAGTCTTATATCCACGAGGTTATAACTGAGAAGGTAGCTGATAATATTTTTCAAACAAGCCTCTTAGTTCTGGCGTTCCTTACGGTTAGCTTCTTGGACTAATGATTTTGAGCATTTACACAATTGCACGCTATAACATCGAAATATATGCCGGAGATGAGAATAGTAGTTTTAGAACTCCTTTGATCGGTTGATTTGGGGAATTATTTCAGTATGGGAAAATTGAGTATCATGGGCATTCTATCTGCAGTTGAGTTAAATTTAGTGCGTGAAGTCAACTTGGTCGGACGTTACCCCATGTAGCTGTTCAGTTTTAGTGCAATTTTTAAATGCAGTGTTTTGGGTTTTGTTGTGGTCAAAAAGAAAATCTTTCAATATAATCTACAGATAAACTAAACACTAATCCGACGTGCTTCAAGTAATTTATGGTCAAATGAAGGGCTTTTCTATGCCCTATCATAATCAATTCATGGCACAGTACGGTAACGTTCTTCCGTTCTGATCAGTGAAAGTGCGCTAACACTTGTCACTCATCAGCAATCCGGGTGCACCTAGCTGTGGTCATTTAACTGCACAGTCTGAAGTACTGAAAGCAGCTGCTGGTGGCGCCCTAATACTGTGTTATATGTGTCGCTTTTTCTTCTGCATTTTTTGTTTGTTTTGCTTTTGAGCATGCAGAATTTTATTTTGAAACAAGTTAAAAAGCTAGAATTGCTCTACGACCAAATCTTATGATACCCTAGATGAATGTCCTTATAAAATTTCGTATTGTCACCCTTCTGTGCAAGATTTGTGAAGTGGTTTTTCGCATATATTTCTAGAACGTTTTGTCGGACAGAAAAATATATTATAACCAATTTTATAGGATTTCATACTCTGAAGAAGTTCTTAGTACATTAAAAATATCTAGGACTGATCATTATCACAGTATATGTAAAAAACCTAAATTTTTATAACGCAACACCAAGAAGGAGTTGCTCGATTTAGTCCATTTTTGACATTTTATTTTCAAGTACAATGAAAACACCATGCACTAAATTTCAGCTCTCTGCGTTCATGGGTTCTCAGGCACTGTCCAAATATATAGTGGAAAATGAGATTTTTGTGTGGCAACGCCACGAAGGAGTTGCAAGATTTGTCTTAACTTTACTTTAACTTAATGTTACCTTTTATTTTTAAGTCCATGTACAAAATTTCAGCTCTCTAAGTATACGCGCTCTTGAGTTATCGTGCGCACAGACGGACAGACGGATGGGCAGACAGACGAACATGCAAAAATTAAAAAAAAAACTTTTAAAATTATGCGTGGCTGTCCAATCCATTTTGCTCTACCATCATTATTTCGAGGTATTACAAAAGGAATAACAAACTTAGTATACCCTATAGATTTCATTTAGGGTATAAATGACTGAACAACTAAAATAAGAAAGAAAGGTGAAAAAAAAAGAAAATGCATGTAAACTTTCCAAAAAGGTTATCAAATTAAAAAAATTGAAAGTTGATAACCAATTTTCTGCAAAGGCGTATACGGCAGACAGAACTAGCCATACTGATGAGTATTAGTTCCTGTTTCTACGAAACGGGTTATTTGTTCTGAACCAATAATAGCCGGAAAACTAAAAATTGAGAAAAGACTCTGATGGAAAAGTTAAAGGAATAGTAGAGAATTGTCAAAACTACGAAGTAAAAGTTACAGGAAGAACGAAAAATTGCTAAAACGGTTAAGTCAACTTAAAACATAGAAAAAGAAAACTCAGTGCTATATAAAGTTCTAAGATCATTACTTAATAAGGAAAAAGCTAGAGGTTAGAAAATTTAGGTATTGAATCCATACAAACTCCAAAGTTATCATCAAAACAAAGCGATGTGAACTCTCCGTTTTTTTTTTCTAAAGCCTAGTATCGAATTCGGGCAAAGTAAAATTTACCGCGGTCTTCAAATATTTCACATTCAAATCGCTAGTAAATTTTGACGTATACTTAGTTGGAAAAAAAAAACTGACAGATTTCCAAAAATTGCATCCCGTAAAAAGTCGAAGTTGTTCTTAAAATTTAAAGTTTAGATTAACAAGGTTTTTGAAACACTTCTTAAACCTTGAACCTCTTCTTCCCAAAAACTCAACATTTGTTATGTCGTCGTCGTCGCCGTGGAATATAATTAATTTTTATATTTTCATAAAACAAATTAACCATTTAATCAATCAAAAAACAATCTGCAAATTGTCATAGAAATAGGAATTGTCAAAACTTTGCCTGTCATTGAATGCTTCGTACGTTAAAATGTGTGGAGCATTTATAGTGCCATCTATTTTATAAAGAAGAAACCTTCAGTTTTTACCGGTTAACTCCGTACTGCACTAGTAAAATTATTAGTAAAATTTTTGTTTGTGATTTTACCGATTTCTATCGAAATATCACAATTTACTCGAACTCGATACTAGACTTAATATGAAGGGCATAAATTTACGGCTAAATAAAAGTTGAAACATTTCTTAAAGGCGGATGATCAGAACTGGCGGTATTGACCTATGACACTATAATTACATAGTCACAATATCTGAAACAGCTTTGCAAATTTGCAATATACCCTTACTTTCATTTGACCGTCAGCTGAAATATCATCTTTCACTTCGTACTAATACCGCAATACATTAAGCAATAAGTGTATTTCACTCTCCACTCCTACTAAAAGTACACGTGCAAAATTACACTTAAACGCGGCTATCCTTATTATATTTGTAATAGGCGATAGCATAATTCGAAGCCTTGATGGGTACATAAAATGACCGAATAGTGATGTAATTTATAAATCCTTTAAGCAGCGCAAACTAAATTTTAATTAAAATCCACTTTAACTACCTACTAGCAACAGCAAGCGGAAAGTAAATCGAATCATGCGATGAAAATGCAAATGTAATTTCCCTTCGAACAACCGCGTACTTTACAGCCGTGTTTTACTGCCGTGCCGTGTCGTAAATACGTAGGCACTAGAATTTCAACTAAAGTGAGATATTTCAACGCAAAACATTTAATTACCAGCAATATACCAATTATAGCATCGACTGGACTATTATTTAGCCCGCTGGCAGGTATAACTAAGTTAACATCTTTCGCATAATTTACATTAAATTAAAAGGGATCGACTTAGTTCGGGAATGCCTATACATATATGCACAAGCACGCTTGGAAAATGCTAACATTATGCTACTAGTTTTGAAAAGCAGGAGGAAAGTAGTGTGGGATGGTTATTTGTACAAACTACACAACATGGGGAAAAGTGTGTAAATATTAGTATTTTTCCAGATAATATAGAATATTGCTAAATGATCACGGGAATTTTTCTAACATTTAAATGAGCAGATGACTCAAGGGCGGATCCAGACTTTTGCTCTAGGGGGGCGATCGCCCCCATCGCCCCCCTATAACCGCACTTGCCGGCAGTTGTGGACCACTCTGTATAGCTTTCTCTTTTCGTTTCAGCATGAAAATTTCATTAGCATTCAGAGATCGCCAGAGTTATTTTATTTATATTATATCAATTTTTTGATGCCGTAAGCATAGTAAAATTTAGTCTCACATAAAATAGACAATACACACATTATTACAAACTGCTACATCTGCCATCTATCAATAACCTGATTCTATTGTATCGCAAATTACTTTAGAGTAAACAACTTTGAATGTATGTATCTCATTTTGTTAGTTCTTGCTACTCTTATCAGAAATAGTTGAAATCACAGTTATGTAGAACAATGCAATCAATATCCAAATGAAATAATTCTTTCGAACGAGTTCAGTTCCCTGTTGTACTTTGACGTGATCGCACAACCTTTAGATAAAATCTATTCTACTTGATCTACCGAGTTTTCATTTATCACTCAACTCAGTATCCATTTGTATCCTCCAAAATACAAACGAATTGTACTATTCTAACATTTAAAATAATTTTTTCTTCACACTTCTTGATTGTCTTACTGGTGCTGTTTTTCATATAAAATTCGCTTGCATTTCGTTCAAACACCATGATTTCCTTGGCTGTACAGCAATTTCTTGCAAATTATATAGATAAAGAAATTTTCGGCGAATGCTAATTACGTACGGTTAATATATGTATAAAATTAAATTAAATATTTGCAGGAAAACTGAATCTGAGATTAATTACCACGGCTATGATAATTTTCCCAACATACCACTTTTCTTCAAAATACCCGGCTTTTGTCAGCTTTCGATCACAAAAAAGTGCAAAAATTTTGCTTGTACTGAAAATTCCTTAGCGGTAAAATTTTAACTTTGAGAATAATTTATGCTAAAAAAGAAAAAATAATAAATATAACATAAAATTTTTTAAAAAAACTATCTACAGTTTTCCATTTAATTAAATATTAAAATTATATTACATTTGTGTATTAATTTTAAAATTTTCATGGAACACAAAGAAAGCAAAGTCAAAGCAAATTAATTAAGTTTTTCGGTAAATATTAGGAGTTCTAAATTTCATTGCTATTCACTGTAGTGCTAAAACTAAAACTGCCCAGGGCCTAGATTCAGAAACAGTGGAAAATTTGCCAGTGCACACGATTTGAAAAACTCACCGTTAGGGAAAGTGTATACGTAAATGCTGAATGAAAATTTTTCTGTGCTGAATGTTATTTGAGCGAGAAAATAGTTTTTTTGAAGAAGCTAAGTTCAGTTATAAGAAATGGGGTACATGAATTCAGTAGTGCATTGATTAACAAGTTGTCTTGAATCCAAAGAAACTTGGAGTTTTGATATCGGGGAAAATTTGTTTTTTGTTTTTTTTTTTAGACACAGGAAAATTGCTCATTATGCCCCATATGTCGGGTCAAACGAGCCACCCAGTGGGGCAATTCGAGCCAATTAATTTACTTCAAAAATAAAACTCGAATTTATAGGAAAATAAACATTCTCTCTGCGATTGCACAAATAAAAGTTTTCCAACTTTAGGACACTTAATATACTGATATCAGTTCAAGTACCTGTGGTACGTACTTACCTAAGATCTTTTTGATCTGCATTTGTCGCATATAAAATAATTTCTTCGCATTCAACACATGCTTCATGTGCTTAATTTGAGTAAAATTTGCATTTGATCCATCCATCTCCGGGTTTAGACCCACTATAAATATCAGGAACGTCATCTTCATCTCTCTCTCTCTTTGTAATTGTAATTTAGGAACAGGTCTTTTCTTTATCTTTGGTTTTATAGTCTTCTTGTTTTGTACATTTGCCTTTTGTTTATTTAAAACCGTCAAATTGTTTTTAGTAGGACTACTAGTTATAATAGCAGCTTTCTCCGATTTTCTTCTGGTAGTGCGCGTCTTTGTTGCGCTAATTCGTGTTACTGGTTGAATTTCGCTTGGGCTTTTTTTTCCGGAAATATATTTGTGGTTTCGGCAGGTGCATCATCGAACATATCTGGGTTTAATGGGAAGATGCCAGTTTTTTTAAACCTATTAATTGCAATTAGGTGAGTAGAAGCTTTTAAATAAACTTCTCCAAATATAGATGATATCTGAAACTGTGACACAGTTCTCTCATAAACGCAGAAATGGGCATTTTTTATTTGAATAAAAATAAAAGATAAAAAACCGAATAAAATGAAAAATCGGACTAAAATTTATCTGATTACAAATATTATTCGTTATTTGGTGAATTATTCGCAAATAATTATTTGTTATTTGGTACAAATTATTTCTTATTCGACTGTGCGTTATTTGATGAATTTTTTATGATTTCTTATTATTGTGATGGTCATTATTTGAATTTTAAACAGTTATTTGACATTAAGTTATTTTACTTTTTTACCCTTATGACCTTTAAGTAGACATAGATTTCATATTTAGGAATTTTGAAAAAGAAACCTCTTTAGACGATGATAAGTTTTATTATTTTTGATTGTAATACATTTTAACTAAATTTTGATATGCACTAATAATATGTGTTTGCTTTTAATAAAATTCGCTCTACAAAATGATTATCAGTTAAAGAGCCACATTTAGACCCGCTTAATATTGTGGCTTGCGAAAAGAGCATTCAGCTGCCAGATCATCATAAATTTTCAAAAATATTGATATTTTTTACTATAATATTATCTATTGTAATTTGCCAACACTGTTACGAAATAATTTTTCTGAATTCTTCATATGCGTTGTGATGTCGTGACGTCACAACTCAAGTATTAAATAATTAGTAGGTATACTTTCTTACTCTGGCTTGAAGTAAAGTGTTCACTTCAATCGTATTGTATTAAGCACAAACTCACTTGTTTTTTATTTAATTGACTCTAAGATTATTCTGAGTAATCAAACCCAATTAATTTACTTCTAAAGCTTCACAAATACTTAATTGAACAAACTTTTTAAATTCATCTTAAACTTTAAATTAAATTAAGCAACGAGACAGCTTGTGGAAAGAAATGCTTGTGCCAAGAATTAATTATTTGAAATTGGAACTAATGGACACCAGAAAACATATATCCATAATCGAATGACAAATAATTATTTGAAACTCAAGAAATTTGCACCAAATAACAAATTATTATTTGCGAATTATTCATCAAATAACGAATAATTATTTGATTATCAAATAATGCACGATTGAATAAAAAATAATTATTTTAAACTCAAATAATTTGTACAAAATAACAAATAATTATTTGCGAATAACTTAAAATAAATTGATACTCAAATTAAAATTTATCCGAATAATTTTTTATTTGATTTTTTAAAAAAAAATCGTTATTTGGTTGAAAATTTATTCGAATAATTTAATTTAATAATTTATGTGTGCAGTGAGGAGGCAGGCATACCACTTTTACATAATTTTCTCTAGCCAAGTATATAAACTCCAAGTTTCTGGTGTGGGACGTATGGCCATCCAGAATGAGAAGAACAGGTTCATCAACAGAAGGTTTGACAAACTTAATAAAATGATTGAACCATTCTGTAAATATATTTGCTTGAATCCATCCTGATGGATGACATGCAAATACGGTCCCCGGTGGTGCTCCATCCTGAAGTTCTACTTTCATCCTTTTGCGAGGTAAAATTATCATTGGGGGTATAAAAGTGCCACATGCAGCCATACAGATAACAGCCATAGATAAAAGGCCCCTCTCGGCCGAAGTAATGCTTCCTACCTGTCGTCTTCTTTTTAGTACATAGATTTTAGATGATTTTTACTGAACCTAAAATATTACATTCTCGAGAATAATTAAAATTATCGATGAACTAAATTATTTTTAGCTTACGGTAGTGATTCCAGTTTCATCGATGTTGAAAACTTTGTTTGCTGGAAATGTTTTATAATCAAAAATTTCTTTGAGAAGTGGCAAGAAAGATGACAAAACTGGTTTATTGAAGCCAATTGCTCTGACTTTTGAAGTTGCTTCTGGGGTTCTTAGGCTTATTTCTTTGTGTCGTTGGTGAAATCCATATAACCAGTCCCGTCCAGCTAAGCCTGATTCCTTTTTAAATGGATGTTGAATGTGATTCTGCTTTGCCAGTTGAAATGCAAGCCTGCGTAGGTCCTTGGTTGATACTCCGAAAAATCGTTTTTCCAGATCTACAATATGTTTATTGAACGAGTTCTTTTTCCTGATGCACAGTGAACACACTTTTATAACGGCCAAGTGATTTTCTTGCCTATTTTGTGCGAACTCGACTTTCTAGAGTTGCACGAGGAACATCAAAAATCTAACTCGCTTTAAGCAAACCCATAATTTTAGAGGTAGCGACCGCAATCGCCTTATGCATTGCTTCCTGACACCAACATTGATTTGATGTTTTTCTAATGCAAGTGCGTGGCATCTGGAGGCAAAAATTTTTTAAATAAAAATGCGGGTAAAATGAGCAAATGCGGGTAAAATGAGCCAGTAGCCCAATTTGCCCCGCAGGTGGCAGATCATATTACCCCAAAAGCTGCCAGTTCATATTTACCAAAAAATAAATATAAGAAAAATAATTTTCTACTTAGTTAGTATAGTATAGTACTCCAAAGCATAAATCTTTACAGCAGACAGAAAATACCAAATCCAAATTTTATTAGTGAAAGCAGCTTAATCTCTGACACACAAAAATTAAATGAAACATGTCAAATTTTTTTCTTTTATCCCACTGGCGTTTCTATGTGTAGTCTTGTATTTGAACGATGAACGAACTCCTGCTGTCCGATAAGAGAGGCTTTAAGTAGAGAATTTAAAGATATATCGATTTACCTGCATGGCCCGTTTTACTCCACCTTCCTTAAGGCGACTACGGCTTAGAAAAACGTAAAATAAATAATGTAACAAATAATTTTGAAAATAACGCTTGATAAAATTCACAGGTACCTCTTCAAAATTCACGACCAAAATGGCGGAGAGCAAAGTTAAAGAGTAGAAAATTTGGACAGAAAAACTCATTTCCATTTTTGCGGAATCGAAACAAGGTGGTGTAACAAAATTTTGTGTGCACGCGTAAACTAATAGTTGCAGAATCTGGACTCATATCTTGCTTTGTTTGTATATCACTAAAATTTTAAAATTTATACACAAATGTAATTAAATGCCAAATTAAGGGAAAATCTATAGAACTGTTGTGATGTATTCATTAAGTGAAGGGAGAAATTATTTTCTATATATTTTTAGTGCGAATGTAGAAGATTTGAAAAGATTTTTTTTTGTACTTTCCATTTCATTTGATTAGAGTATAAATTTTGATTTATTAGTATCATAGCAAACAGCGGACTTAACATCGTTGTGATGCATTCGACTGTAGTCAATCACTTTTTGTTTGGATTCTGTGCAGTTGTAAGGAAGTCGGTAGAAGACGTTAAGAGTAGAATTAAAAGCAGTAAGATTATGTAGATTTTCAGTATACCAATATTAATATTAGAAACAAAATAATGAAACAGAAATATAAATAATATTTTGAAATAGAACCAGAACCCATGCGCTAAAAAAATTTTAAACTTGGTATCATCAACAATTTAAGAATAATTTTAACAAATGTATTTTTTATTTTCTCTTCAAAAGTGCACCTCAGGAAAACTAGCAGTATGAAGTCTATTTATCTATATTATTACGGCGATCCTTTATGTAATTTTAGGCGAATTATTTTTATTTATATATGAGTTAGTAGAAGACGTAGATGAATGGACAAAGATGGCCATTATGAGTGACAGCTACCACCTCCCGATCATTAAGGTAAGACTCAGTCCCTTAATCAGCCTGACGTTTTACACGCCATGTTATTTTTTGTTAAGTGCACATGAAAAGTGGTGGGTTTTATTTCAGCAAATCGGGAAGAAATTAAATTCTATATTAAATTGATTGACAAAATCTATTAATTGCTAAAGCATATATATATATATAACACATACAATATGCAAGGTAGCTGTCCGCAAAAGCGCAATATTGATCGTATTTATAAAATCAATTTTAATCTTTCCACAATGAGGGGACCCAGAGTTATTTTATATTGTATTTTCATAGTACTTAAAAGCTATTACATCAGACTATTACTAGATACATACATAAATCGTTGTACATTGCTAGAGAGAAATTTATATCTTAGTCACAACAATTTTTAATGGGAGATATGTTTGAAATATCTTTCTTAAATGTTGTACCCACTGTCCGCTGGAATCTGGATGGACATTCAAATATCATTAAATTACTAAAAGTTGGGAAATCTGTTCGGTCAAATAAAGGACATGTCATATTTTGGGAATTAAATTAAAAATATGGAGCCATGTCTTCTTAAATTATTCCAAATGGAAAAGGTTTGGATCCTGAATCTCCCCTGGTGGTTGTACTTCAGATTGCGTGGAATTCCATACAGAATTTCATTACAGTTATTGCTGATTGATATGACACCCCTTTTAGTGCCGAACAACGATATATCGTTCTTGAGTATTTGCGAAAAGTGCCGACGACGATATATCGTTGTGCGTGAATTAGTATGCGCTTAGAGCATAAAAGCAGCAGTTGAAACTTAATTACTCTTGAGGTAGGTCCGTAATGCTATTATATACTATACCGTTATGGATGACTCAGAGTTAGTGGAACTGATAAACAAGTTAGTGAGCCTGAAATAAGTGACAGTGACAATGACATTTTTTTGTACAGCGAAAGCGGCACCCACGTCAAATTATTAGTATAGTGATAGTGAAAACGATTCCCACATTGACGACAATGATGATGAAAGTGGCAATGACTCATTTGATAATTTTCATGAAATTAGAGTAAATGAGGATACTCAACATAATTGTCGTCCGTTATTCTTGGAAGTCCCTGCTCCAAAACATATGCCAATAAAAAATTCCGAACCAATAGCATATTTTAACTTATTTTTTACGGATGCATTCTTGGAGAGATTGAAAACTGAGACAAATGGCTCTGCAAGACAATTTCTGAGAAATATTGAACCAGCAAATAAATTCAGAGTACAAGAATGGAAAAATACTGCAATTGCAGAGATGAGGGCCTTCATTGCCGTCATTTTAGAAATGGGTATTATACCCGAAAACCAAAAATTTTCAGTTATTGCTCAAGAAACCACAGATATATACCATGATTTGGGCAAATGTTTTCCAGAAATAGGTTTCAACTAATTTTGAAATTCTTCCATGCTGTAGACTGTAGAGATAGGTAAATCAAAATATTTCCGAGATAATGAAATATTGCTAGTAGCGTATAGAGAAAATCAAATCACACAAAAAAAAAAGGTATTGTTATTATCAACACATGCAGTGGCCGAAAATAAAACAATTACTATTCAAAGAGGGTAACGGCAAAAAATCGTTCAAAAACCTTTGATAGTACACAATTACAACGAATTTATGAGGGGTGTGGAGACATTCGATATGATTGCTTGGGCGAGCAAATATATCTGAAATTTTGGAAAAAAGCAGGTTTTGTAATTCTTTCAAGAATGGTTTTGAATTCGTATATTTTGAATAAAATGAATATTGATCTTCGTCATCTGACTCAAATGGAGTTTTTAACTAAAATAATGGAGTCAATTACAACGGAATGGATGGCGGCAAAAAACAATGAAGAAACAACAGCTCCATATTCTATGTACGTTCCCAAATTCAACAACAGCCCCAGGAATAAGGAAACTTCCGTGAAGAAGAGAAAAGCGTGTGTAGTTTGTAGTAGAAAGAATGGTGCGCCTGCATATAGATCACGCACAATTTGTAATCGATGTAATAGAGACTTACATGGAGAATGCATGAGTGATCACAAATGTTAAATGGTTTGTTAGGTAAGTAAATAAATGTAAATAAATAATAACAATACAAATTTACAGAGATGTTAAACTTACTCATCCCCTGCGCATAAGACACCGTGATTGAATTATTATTTATTTTTATTTTTAAATAACTGAAACATTATTATTTTTTATTTTTATATACGGTATTTATACTTCATGCTATACATGTACTGGGCTGCGCAAAATTAATAGGGGTTCAGCTACAGATTCTTTTCTAAATTAGAAAACTGGAATTAGTTTTTTTTATATGTACATATATTTGTGCCATG
This sequence comes from Dioctria rufipes, assembly GCA_963924295.1. Taxonomy (NCBI): domain Eukaryota; kingdom Metazoa; phylum Arthropoda; class Insecta; order Diptera; family Asilidae; genus Dioctria; species Dioctria rufipes. Next base: position 53,517,939 of record OZ002744.1, on the reverse strand, counting down.
AAATTTCGTCGCATTAGGATTTAAAGATGACCTCTATTAAATAGTGACTTCCAAAGTTTTATATATATATTGTATTATATATTACACCATGTTTGAATAACAATGTGTTTTATTCATAAATGCTAATTCAAAAATTACCATTTTTTCAAAAAAAAGTTTCTCATTTCTAATAAGCAATATTTATATAATTTTCAACAAATTTTAACAAGTTTTAATGTTTATATTTAATAATTTTATAGAGTCTCTTCTTTGCTGGATGACCAAATTGAGATTTTTCGGGTAACCTGAAATTATCTTAATGCACCAAAATCGATATCTCTTCATATTGGATGGATTTCAATAATTTGTTTTTTTTTTTCAGAATATAGCTACGATATGCCGCAATACCAGGCGTGTAAATTTAAGGGGAGGGGCTAGCGAGATGTGGTGGATATTAAAGATTTCAGTTACATATTACGTTTCATCGGTCATCACATTTCTTTCAACGCAATCTTTCTGCTAAATTTTGTATTATTTAAGCCACTTTTTCTTTTGGAATTATGTATAATTTGTTGTATTTTATTTAAGAAAAACTGCAAGAGATTATTCCTAGTTGTTTAGGAATATTTAACAAAATTAGATTGCATGGTTCGCTAAATTATTTCTAATTAAATTGCTACTGGAAACCACCACCTTTATCGCGTCCAAATTGCAACTTGTTCCAAGGAAACTGCACACACCATCACAGTACATTGAGGCTTCTAGTTTCAAAATATAAACACACAAAAAAATACTAGAGGTCCCCGTAGAGAGATAAAAAAACAATTCATCCCTCTCAGTGCAGTGCTTCCATACAGTTTACTTTGGGAATACGGTGATTTTAAAAATTCATGTCTCAAAAACGAAGCCGAAAGCCACCGCAGGTTTTTTTTTATATCGATAGATAAGATATCTAGCTTTAAAATAAAAATAGAAAACAAAAGTGCTAGAAATCCTCTCTAGGGGATAATACTATTTTTTTGAAAAACATACTATTATTAACAATAAAATTTTTCGTTCGGTGCTGCTACATTTTTTTGTAAGAGCTAATATGTATTATCCTTTATTTGGAATTTGAATCATAAAAATCGGTTGCTCCGTTTTCGAGATATAATTTTTTGTAAATGAACCTTCGTCGTAAAACACGAGATTTCTAACCCGTGTAACAGGGGGTGGGAGGTAGTAGGGCAAAATTAAAAAATATGGGTGAGCCAGCTTGGTATTTCCTACAAATTGTGAAAGTTTCATCTAAATAGGAGATGGTCGGGTTCCAAGGTGATCGGTTTCGTGTGGAATGGTTATTGTTATTTTATTTTCATTTTAAATAGCTGAAATATTATTATTTTTATTTTTATGTAGGCTTTATATTATATATTACACCATATAAAAATAACATTGTATTTTACTCATAAATGTTAATTAAAAAATTATCAACTTTTCAAAAAAAAAAAGAATTTCTCATTTCAATAAGCATTGTTAATATAATTTTCAAGCAATGTTGAAATACCATAATCATACATTTCTTGTCTTTTGAGTTCTCAACTTGTTCCTTTCTGAATTATGTAATTATCTTTTAAAACACATTTTTTATTACCCTTTTTCTAACACTCTATAAATTATATTTTTATTTTTCGCTCGGCGCTAAAAGGATTAAATGCGGAGATGACTTAATTCAAATTAATCATAATGAAGGCAATTTGGGGTACCTGTTTTCAATATGTGTAAATATTTCTATTTTGTTAAAAATCAACATTTTATAACTGTAAAATTGACTTAAGGTAAATCTGTTGGAGTATCATCTAGTTGGTCGATACAGTAAAAACACATTGCATTTCTGAAATAATTACACTGCAGCAAGTCGTCAGTTGAGAATTGGTTTGCCGTATACGCCATTTTAATGAATTTTAAACTAATATTCAATACAAAGGTTTTCAACAATGCTCTTTTCAAATATGTAATCAGTTTGTTCCTACCTGTCCTGGATTTTGAGATATTTAGTATGAGTTTTAACGTATATCACCCAAAAAGACAGTAGTAACGATATTGTTTTGATGTATATGCCATTTTTTGGCGTATACGGCAAACAACGTATGAAAATATCAGCATTTTTGTTACAAGAATTGGTTTGCCTTATTCATGTACATAATGCCTGAGACTTTAGAAACTACAATATTGGTTTGCTGTATGTACATTGTCTTGAGTAAATACGGAAAAGATTGTTGATATGTTGATTAGGCTTGTTTTGCCGTATGTTCCTTGCTTCTTATTACGTATTTCGATGCTATAAAAGCATCGAACAAACTATTATGGTCTCAGTCGTAGTTTGACCTTCAATGTGAGTAGAGTGCTTTGCGTAGAAATTCTTTAAAGATGGAATCACCACCGCCTGATTTGTCACCAACATTATTGAGGTTAGCATGAATATTTTATTAATTTATTTGTGCAAGAATACTTATATTTGACTTTCTTTGAAGATTGCAAGATGAGATTTTGAATTCGCCCAAACTTCCAAGCTCTCCAGAAGAACCTTTTAGTATGCTAAATTCAATACTATTTCATTAGAATCAAAATTCTAAGAATTTTTTCAGGAGCTGATTCAGACAATGACCCAGACTTTGACCCGAGAGAATGCAGGCCGCGACGTAGAGCCAAAGTTTTGAAGAGTCCCACTATAAGAAATGAGGGACAAAATGTAAGAAGTATACCATCGGAATACAACAGCACAGGTATAACCTTGAAAAAATGTTGATCTTAACTTTTTAATTTATGAAAACTAATAACTATTTTATTTTATTTGTTTATTTATGTTCTATTTATTTATTTTTTCAGAAAGCGAAACATGCTCCCCAGTGCAGGGTACATTCAGAAAGAAGAGGCGTTGTCCACATGTATGGAAGCAAAACATCCGTAAGAAACTGCGCGAACAGGGAAACGAATATACGAACATAAAGGGAAAAACAATGCCTGCGAAAACAATGAAGCCGCCTTGTGCTCAAACGTGTTTTTATTTATGTACTATAAATTTCACTGAACAGAATAGAGCAGATATACATGGAGCATTTTGGAGTCTATCCGACGATAACAAAAACAGTTTCTATTCCAAGTTTGTTAAGAAAAGTAGCATACAACGGCGAAGAATGAAAAATTCAGAGAAAAAACAAAGTACATTCCTATATTACTTGAAAATTGATGACAACATTCACAGGGTGTTCAGGAAATTTTTTCTCAACACTCTATCAATTGATGAAAAGAGAATTTATTATTATTTTAATAATTTACACAATCAAAGTGTCGGTGCTCCTATGCCGAGAAAAAAAGGAAAAAACGTTAAGCGAGTAACTGCTTCTGAAAAAATTGAGGAGGTAGAAACGCACATTCGCAGTTTCCCTGTGATCGATTCACATTATTGCAGAGCAAACAACGAAAAAAAATATTTGGACCCGAATCTTTCTGTAAAGAAAATGTATGATCTTTATAAAGAAAATAAGTCGGATCCAGTTTCTCTAAATATATACAGGAATGTATTTAATTATAAGTTCAATTATTGTTTTTACAAACCAAAAAAGATCAATGCGATCGGTGTTTGCTATACAAAGCGAAAAAAAAGCCTAGCGAGGAAGAAAATCTACTTTATATAAAACACAAATTGGAAACGAAATGCTTGAAAGCAGAGAGAGACCTGGATCGTCATAATAATGATTCGAAAGTAGTCATCATTTGCTTTGATTTGCAAAGTGTGTTTCCGCTTCCAAAAGGCTTCGCGTCAGCTTTTTACTACAAACGAAAAATAAATTCGTTTAATTTAACTGCGACAGCCTGTTTCTTTGATGGGGAGAAAATTACTTACTGTGCGCTGTGGGATGAGACAAACAGTGGTCGTGCAGGGAATGATATAGCCAGCGCTGTTATAAAAATACTTCGACAGTTTGTACAGGACTACCCGCAGATAGAATTCATAACATTTTGGAGTGATTCCTGCATTCCTCAAAACAAAAACAGAGTTATCGCGACAGCTCTACTCCAATTTTTATCCGAAAATTGTCACATTAAGTCAGTTACACAAAAATTTTCTGAGCCTGGTCACTCTCAGATTCAGGAAGTGGACTGCGTGCATAGTGCGATTGATAGGAACTTGAAGGGAGTCGAGATACATAGTCTCCTTTCCTTAATAAGACTGCTAAAAAATATCAGTTTCGAAAAAATAAAGTTAAGGCTCATTCAAATGAGACCTACTGATTTTCTTGCATATTCGAGTAAAGCTGATAGACTGAATTTCCAAAATGTGCCTTTCAGTAAAATTAAATTTTTGCAATATAATCGAACTGATCTTTTTACTATCAAATATAAAATATCTTCACGAGAAATTGAATATAAAACAGCATCGATAATTAAAAAACCATCCAAAAAAATAATAGCAACTCCAAAGAATTTATTTTCCCAAGCTGTGAATCCAATTGATCGACGTGGTAATGTGAAAGAAGATAAAATTAATGATGTAAAGTGTCTATTACCTTTTTTGCAAGAGGTTGATCAGCAGTATTATAAGACTGTGCTTAAAATAAAGTAAATAATTTTTTCAGGTTATCGAAAATTGAATTTTTGGTTATTTTATGTTATCGTTTTTGTGAAGAATTGATTATTTTGTTACCTTTTTTTAAAAAGAAAATATATTAAAACTGATTAAAAAACATCTTTTATTTGAAATAGCTAAAAAAGTAATTTAGGCAATAGATTAATGTAATGATATTCAGGTCTACTGGGGAACTCGATTAGATCAGATCGAAATACAAAACTATATAGACGAAAGAAAAATGGAAAAAAAATTGTTGAAATCTTATAGCAAAAACACGTAAAACAGTCGATGAGAAGTAAGCAGATGAAAGTTTGTGGATTTTTCCTATCAGATTTCGTTGAATTTTGTTCCATCTTTCTAGCATCTATATAATTTTGTACACACGATTTCGATTTGATAGAATCAAATTCCCCGGTAGACCTAAATATATACACATGTTTTGCCGTACGTGTATAACTCTGTTTCATTCGGTACCAAAGTTGGCGTATACGGCAAAAGGCAAACATTTTTAAACACCTATAACTAATAAAAGCCTCATTGCCGGAATCCTAAAATTATAAATTTGGAACGTCCTTATCTTAAGAATATTATATTATAAGTTTCAAATATTTCTATCGTACCATTTTTTTAAAATTAGAACATAAACTTTAAACTCGTTTTATCGAAAGTGGTGTGACTGGCATATACGGCAAATCAATTCCCAGGTGACGAAGTTGAGAGTGATTATTGCTTTTTTTATACTAAGACGCCACAACAAGAACCAAGTGAAATACTTAACTTCTTTTTAACGCTGACTATAACAATCCAAACTTACATATCAATTTACCTTAAATACACCCAAAGAATTTTGCAATTTGTACAATATACTTAATTTTGTATTTTTTGTTTTACAGATTTTTTATTATATTGAACGAAGTCCGAAAAATTTCAGAGTTCATTTCTAAAGTCAACTGAATGAATAATTAGGACAAAGGTATAATTGTTCTAAGACCGAATCTTACTATACCCTATATAAATGACTGTATGGAATTTCTTATGGTCACCCCTCTATGTAAGTTTGACTATTGAAGTGTTTTGCGACGCATCTATTTCTTGAACGGATCACCGGACAGTAAAAATAATTATTATCAATTTGCATTTCAATATAAATGTCTATAGGACCGTTCGCTTTCGCAGTATGATTAAAAAACCTCAATTGTTGTATGGCAACACCAAAAAGTGGTTGCCAGATTTAGTTCATATTCGAACCTGTATTTAGCATTTCTATGAAAATGCCGTGCACAAATTTCAGCTCTCTAAGTGATCGCGTTCCAGGGTTATCGAGAGGACAGATGATCAGACAGATACCCCGGCATTTTAGTCTACCAGAAATATTTCTAGGCGTTACAAACAGGCTAACAAGCTTAGTATACTGCCAAAGAACTGCAAACTACTTACAATTCCCTTTACATTCTTGTCCAATACAAAGTTTTACCATTTTAGACATATTCAGTCTTGGAAGTATAATAACCTTCTATAAATCAGCTTGATATATTGCTGCGAAATCTCCAGATTTACCCCTCAATGAGGAAAAAAGCCTGCTGAAGTCTTATACAGCGGCTATGGTGCCCATGACGAAGAAGTGGGTCCGAAACCCAAGAGAATGCACGGCTGGCCACTAATGCGGCGAATTCCGTCCCAAATCTATGTTGTAACACCAAAAAATAAGCCCCAAGACAAAGGAGGATTTATCAAGATAGTCGAGTAGTGAAGTTTTCTTTTTTTTTATATAGCTTGGAATTATTGTTTTCTGAAGTAGTCTGTAAAGTTTTCTTTCTGTTGGTTATCTTGTAAGATTCAGTGAAATATTGTAAACGATTGGATTAAAGCGGACAAAACTAAAAACGGCGTATTATCTTGCCCCATAGCAACTAGAAAGGTTAAAAAATTTGTCCGAGATACAGGGTAACCGAGGAATTTTGAGTTCCGCTTGTCCAACCAGGAACTCGCTTCACAGACAAAAAGTGCTGTATATTTATTGAGTAGTTTTATTTTCTTCAGAAGATTTTATTTGCATTGCCTATTGTTGCATTGCATCGAATTCCGAAATTGATACACATAAGGTATAGTGGTGGTCAAGCCCGTTCGCATCGGTGGGGTTTTGGAGGTTGAAATCTCTTCCATGAATCGAAAGCAAAAATTCAGCTGAGGTACCCTTCATGTACCATTGTACGAACGGTATCTTATATCAAAGGCTTGGGAAAATACTTGTATGCACTTTTATTTTCCCAAGCCTTAGTTATGCAATTTCGAAATGTCAAAGGTGGATTTCATTAAAAAAAAGCTTTCGCTTTTTTAGCATCTAATTTGGAAATAATTAAAATTCATTCGTAAATGATGTCGAAATTCGATCCGATATTTCTCGTCAAGGCGCTCACATCAGAACCTTATATAGTGCGCCAGTCGTAACCCAAATTTTGATTTTTATGAACAAAAGTAAAAATGTTAATGCGACATGAGTCCGAAAGAACTTACGTCGATTTACAGGCCGCGCTCATTGATCCTCTGGAAATTTTTTCGACAAGGAGAGATGCAACTTAAAAGAAATTAAAGAGTATTCTACTTGTTTTTGCATTTATTTCACACACAAAATTTTCTCGTTATAAATTCCCTGACAGCTGTTTCGATTCCTATCGGATCATCCTCAGAGGAGTAAACAAGTGATACTAAAATATTCAGATGTACAGAATCCCGAATTCCAATATCCCGATTTTAAAAATCCCGCATTACAAAATTTTGAAGATTATTATATATTAATGAAATCATGTGCGGCCGCCGCACATGATTTCATTAATATATAATAATCTTCAAAATTTTGTAATGCAAGAAGAGAAGCTATTACATTCTTCTACCAGATGTTATTTATAATATCGTGCCATTAACGGGAATCAGTTGCAATTTATTATTTGCAAACAATTGTTATTTATTACGGCACTTAACCGTAGCTATTGTGCAATACAAAAATTTCTTTATTCTATTATGCGTGCTTTCGAAAACAGATTATCGCCTACGAGTTATCTTCAGTTCGGGCTTGAAATCGAAGAGTGTTACACGTCAATTAGAATAAAAAGAAAATGAATATTTGTGTTATTCCTTCGAATAAAGGCAAATAGAAATTGCTTATTGACGGTTATACTTATCATTTAGAAAAAAAGATTAAACATAAATACATCTGGGTGTGTACTGGTAGAAAAACCTTAATATGTAAAGGACGCGTTACTACATATCTTGCAAACGGTGAGCAAAAAGTGCATATATATCCGTCGAAACATTCACACGATCCGCTTGCTTTTGAAAAAGAAGTGCTTAAATGTAATGCTAGTGTTAAGACTATGGCAAAAACAACGTGTTTACGACCTTCACAGATAATACAGTGAACGCCGCGTATATTTACCAACCAAAAACGCCCAAAATCTAAAAATTTGCCGAGCACGCTCTTCTGCATTAAAAGAACCACAATCGCTCAGTGATATCAATATTCCAGATGATCTTAAGCATCTTGATGGCGAACTTTTTGTTTTAAAGGAATGCCAATTGGAAATTGATAAATTTATAATACTTGGAACTAAATCAAGTTTGAAACTGTTGTCTGAATCACCCTGCTGGTTAATGGATGGGACCTTTTATGTAGTCCCAAAATTAATGAGACAACTTTTTTGTATTCACGGGAAAGTTGAGAGCCATGTCAAACGGCATACGACTGGGATATTAATTTAAGTCCTGTGCTTATAATCACTGACTTCGAAAAATCTGTCGCATCTGCTGCTAAAAACTCTTTCCCAGCAACGCGATTCAAGGGTTGCCTTTTTCATTTTGGGCAACTCATGTGGCGTCAAGTACAAAAACATGGCCTTGCTTCTAAATATGGTAATGTAGAAGCATTTAGTATTCAAGTGCGCATGTTAAAGTCCTTAGTTTTCGTACCGTCTGATGAAATCTCTAACTATTATACAGAGTTGTATAATAATTTAGATGATAATGATGTAAAAGGGCTAGCAAAATGGTTTAAAGAAAATTATATATCTGGGTCATTTAAAATACGAAAACCACGATATGATCCACAATTTTGGTCAGTCGCAGACACCGTTTCGGAAAACTTTCCTCGTACTCAGAATAATGTTGAAGCCTGGCATAGACGGTTAAAGATCGTGGTTGGAAAAAGACATGCGGGTTTTTATGAACTCATTAAGAATTTGTCAAAAGAACTTACTGTTGTAAAAACAAGTGTGGAAAAGGTTAAATCGGGCGAGAAAATACCGCTGAAAAAGTCGTCAATCCAGAAATGTAAGAAGATTAAAAGGATAATAAAAAAGCGGGGATCTCTTGGAAAAGTACAATATCTTAAAATGATAGCCCATAATATTTCTCTCAGCTAAGTATGTCAATATTTTTTAAATTCGAACAGAAATTTTAAATTATATTTTTACTTTCTTCCAGGAGATTTGTGTACTCTGGTTACATATACCTACAGCGATTTAACTATTCGGAAGAAAAGGAATATTTCTTAGATATTTTCACACATTATTATAGTTGTCTTAAAATACGAAATTATTTAATTTGTTTTTTTTTTTTAATAAAGCATCTTTTACAAAGAAACATATTTTTTATATTAATTCAATGCGAGATTTTTAAATTCGGGATTTTAAAATTCGTGATTTTTAAATTCGGGAATTTGCAATTCGGGATTTTTGAAAAAGTCGGGATTTTGATAATTCAGGATTTTGAGATTCGGGATTTCGTAGTGCTCCCGCTACAGCTACCATTTCGAGGGGACAGATCAGCATTCAATTGCTATACATATTAACCAAATAGGGTTAAATGAAGAAAAAAAAGAGACGCGCAATCAACAACATTTCACAAGAATAGCTGGGCACACAGGCATTGGAAATATGAAAAGAAATGCACTTAAGAAAGTCTTTATTATATTCTCACATGTTTTATTTTTCATTCAAAATTCTCACAATTGTTGTAGTATTTGATGACCCAGATGCCGGAGATGGTCCTGCCACCTAAGTTTTTCCAGCTGAAAATGATGGCCCACCTGATGATGATAATGTTGAGGTAGAGCACTTTTCTAATTAAACACATGCATATGAATTATAATACATTACAGCTTTGAATTGCTATATTTACCGATATCGCTTAGTCAGATGATTGCCTCATGTTCGGAATTCTTTCACATACAACACGATCCCATAATTCGCTTGAAGCTCAGTTGCCATTTCCTTTAAAATGTTGCTATTTTTTCGTTGCTCCCGTAATGCGCAAATTTTGCTTCGCCACACTGTTATTGATTTTGCGGTCTCGCTGCTCGACAATATTTTCCTTCTTTTATTAAAATTTTCAGTCTCAATTTTTAACACAAATTTTTGATAGAATTAAAAATGGCTTGTCAAAAAAGTGTCACATTTTGTTGTAATTTTTTCCCGATATGTAAAACGACATCGGTATCAATAGAAAACTACTAGGTTTGAATATTAGGATCCCAGCAAATATTTTTATGTTTCATAGCTAGGTAAGTTCACGGTATACCAGGTTTTTCCAGATAGTTTTCACCTAGTAGGTGAAGACACACACCTAGTATATCACGTGGTATTCGAATACCGTGGCATCAATACTATATGTGTGTCTATGTTACAAGAAGCATAACAATGCGGGTATCCTATAAAATATGTGCCAAAATTACCTCTCTTGAATCAAAAGGTAGTAATGAAGGGCGCGAAATGCAGAGACAAATAGACGAATGCAAAAAAAAATATCTGGTAACAATTGGAAACTTAAGTGATAAATGAATAGCAAAATAATAAAAATGTCGATAGATTCCCACTCTTAGAATAAATCGAATGCTCCTTCATGAATTCTGCTAGCTGTTTAGGCTGAAATGTGCTTTTACATTAGCAAATTTAATAAATATTGGTTCAGTCTTACTTAATTTAGCTTATGTGCATAATGGGACGGAAAAGTTTGCATCGCCTCTATCATCTCCTTTATTAAGTGAAAGGCTGAATGAAATGAAAAGATTGTTGTTACTTACACTTAAGGCTGTATATTCAGAGTATGTTGCTTTTAATTTTTACTTCATCTAATACTAAGAAAAAATTACAGTTATGTCAAAAAAATCCAGTTTTCCACTTTTGCACCACACCCGGCGTACGTGACAATTTCGTATTTACCGATATTTCAGAAAGTTCTTTGAAATGCAATTGAGTCTTTCAAAGAAGGTTAAACGAAATTTCCCCAATTTTTTATCATATATGTGTTTTTTAAAGTACACTTTAGTTAAAACCCACTTCAAATTCGTCGACTTTAAATATAAAGTTTCCTTTTGCTAAAGTTGATTTAATTGTTTTTGTATGTATAGCTTCCCTCAAATTTATAATTAACTTGCCTAGTACGAGAAATCTGCAAAGTTTCTTTAATTTACAAATTATAAGAAGTGTACATAATGCATAAGCACTATATTGAAGATCTGAACATGTTTTATAAGTTGAGTGACACTTGCTACAAAAGAAAGCGATTGCTTTTTGTAAGGGGTACAAAATTGGATTCTAATTGCTTCTTTGTGAACACTTCAAGTGTACGGTATAAAAGGATGGGAGCCCATTCTATAAAGGAAGAAAGTTCCTTTTACGAACTTCTGACATTTTTACTCAGGCCGTCTTTCAGGCCTTTTATATCCATGGATGCGTCCTTAATGAAATCAGGAATTTTCCACCTTTATTCACTCCTTTAGATCTTAAAGGGAAATTTACAAAGGAAATTAAGGTAGCAAATTCCTCATTAGATGACTTTCGTCTATTTGAAATCAAATCGTTAATATTAAATTGTTGTTCACGTTGCATGTCATAATTACATAATTAAAAAAGGCGTTTGTTGATCGATTAGGTGAGGACACATTCCCAAATTTATCAGTGCTTCATTCGAGATCACTATGCAAATATCTTCGATCCTAACTAATTCTTCGCTGTACATTTCTGGTGAGAATTGAAGATTTGCATTTTAATTCGTTCTTTGATTTCTGTGCAGTATATATTCACTCATTATCTTAATATTTTTCCCATATTTCAGTAGAGTTTGTTGGAAAACATGTTGTTAACAATATGGCGAATAACTGACAAATTTGATGTTGAGAATCCCCAATGTTTGTCACCTTCAAGCAATTGCAGTTCTCGCAATCGTTATAATTTGTACCGTATAATTGACCATGAACTGTCCTCAAATAACCATATAACGTTGGTCCACGTACTTTATTTATAGCCAGCACAAAAAAAAAAACCACTCAAGTTGTTTTAAATAAATATTGTATAATTGATTAATGTTTTTGCCGCAAATATTTCTGAAAATAAGCAGTAACAACACCTCGTTTGCTTGGGTCATATTTTTTTTAAAGTTTATTCTATTTAACACAGGGACCGTAATTGTTATAAGATATATATTAAAAGTTGCTTTTTAATAGTTATCTTTCAACCAATTTTTTTTTGTTTTGTTAACCTTTAACCATTATTTCAAAATTTCTTCTTTTTGGTTATGAAATAAGTGTTATCGATAACTTTTTTCATTTTTCTCAATAAATAAGAGTTATCCTTCAATTTATTTTTATTAGTTATCGGATAACAATTATTTCACAACATTTTGTTTTTAGGAATGAAATTAGGGTTATCAAAAACCATTTTGATTCTCCTCAATAATAAGAGTTATTTTCGATTTTTATTTTATTGGTTATCTGTTAACCATTATTCATTACTTTCTTTTTGCTGGTTATAAAATCTGCAGACCCTTACTTTTGAGCAGAAATCATTATCTGCAGATATTAAGCAATACACACAAAAATAATTAGAAGGAAACACAAAAATTTTAGCACTAAGTTTACACTCATATTTTATACAAATCCAAAACTTACCCACTTTTTTCACTGAAAAATATATTAATAGTGTACAGGGTATCCTGTAAGTGCCGGAATCGGGTGATAGACCAAATTATAATAGTTACCAGAAAATATAAAAAAAATCTAAGTCATGTATTTTTAAATTATAGGCGTTTCTTTCGTTTTCGAGAAAATGTACACCTTGTGATGGTTTTTTAGCTCCTGTTGCTACAAATCTTTACTTTTTTTCAATATTATTTTTTTATGTAATGCAGAATAGTTCTTATGTAACCTGTTGCTTTAAATTCTAAGTCAACTGCTCCAGCTTGGAAGAAAATGTCACATATTGCCGAACAAATAATAGAAAAATTAATACTTCACACAACTTTAACTGACTGTACTGAAAAAGAAATTTACTACGCCAGTTTGCAAGTAACTTTAAAAGTTGATGCGTTGAAAAGGATTCTAAAATCTAAAACATCATTTCATAGATTACGGAAAAAAATGATTCTATTGTACCCAAAGCCTGCCGTAAGACCGTAACTTTAAGATTTTAGTTTGGGTGAGACGAACAGTCATTACATGAAGTGTGAATGAGACAGATAGTCTAGAAAGAAAACATAATGTAAACTGTATCAATGAAGGTGCCATGCTAAAATTATATGTGAGTTATTTATGTATATTGTTTCACATTACATTAGTTCTGCGCGATTTTACTTTAACCTCGGGTTCATCAATCAAATACCGTGTGCTGGTTACTTTGCGAGAATTGCGAGCACGAGTTAATCGCGATAGAGATATTGTAACAGCGACGCAATCAATGTAGATTTATGGGCACTTACATATTTTTAGGGGTTTTAAGGTTCATTAAAAAAAAAACTAAAGCATCTAGATGGTACTAAGCTAAATGTGATTTTAAAACCGGCCTCGTTTTTTAATGTGCAAAAATTTATGAGAATAGCCTAATAGGATGTATGTGATAGAAACTCTGTCGACCACTTCCTTGTGGATAAACGAATAAAATGAATTTGAATTCAAATTGTGAGGGAATGGTTAACCAATAAAATACAAATCGAAGTACAACTCTTATTTTTTTTTTTTTTAATTAAAAATGTTATCAATAACTCTTATTTCATAACCAAAAAGAAAAAATTGTGAAATGATCGTTATCCGATAACCGAAATAAATTAATCAAAGATTAACCATTAGGATGTAATTTTTATTTTATCGGTTATACTTTTTTAAATTATGCAAGAAATTGAAAGTTCATTTCATGAGGATAAGATTGGTCCTATTCATTTAAACATCCGATCATTATTTCTATGTAATTTTTTTTATTGAAAAATCTAAAATAATAGTTTTTTTCGGTCCCTGATTAAACATGCTCAAACTTCAAAATAAAATAATGTTCATGTGAATTGACTCTAAATATTTTGTTGTTTAAACGCCCACCTATTGGATCCTAGCATAGCTATAAACCATCGTCTCGACCAAACAAATATATTGTGGGAATATGAATGCAATCGGCCATGTCGCTCAGAAGTTACAAGATCACTAACCGACACACCAACGATTATACAAAGAATTACAGAATAGATTCACTTTTATTATATGTTTCCTCATTAATAAAGGAAAAATAAAAACACTTCATAATGACCATATTTCATAATCTTAATTATGAATACTATGTGACACACGGCATCTTAATGAATAATTAGTGCTAATGATTAATTATATAGTACTGTAAGTCTAAGATGTTACAGTAAAATTGAGCATTTGCTTTTTCGCTTTTCAAAATTTCTGATGAATGAAACAATCATATGAATTACTCAGGGGAATCATTCATCTGTAACCCTATTTGACAAGTATCAGATAACCAGACTCCCAAAATTTTTTAATTAGATCAGGAACCGCAGATCTAACAGATAAAATAAAGGATACAAAGGATAGTACATCTCGATATATTGATTAAATTAAATATATGTATGTATATAATAATAAATTTAGTTAATGCGATTATTGCCTGGCTAGTTATTTCTCACCTATATTATACAGATTATTCTACCTCTTACTTTTTCTTGGGGCATCACACCACTTGGCCGTGCATTAAATACTTATATACAGGGTGATTCAGATCAGGATACCTTCCGATATACCACGCGATTCGTCAAAAAATTGTTCCACATACCCCCCTCTAGAAGCGTTCCTTTAGGAGTTGAGGCCAGTTGAAGATTTCGCCACTATTCGTGAACCCTGATGGGAATAAATGAGTATAACTCTTGAACCACCCTATAGATTTTGGTTACTGTTGGCTTATTAAATAGCCAAGAATAGTAGCTATCGAAAAGTGTATTACTCTGTATTTTTTAATTTAATTACGTATCTTTAAATTATTTTCAAATATTTCCAAAATTTTGATTTTTCTTTACACTCAAATTTCATAAACAACGTTATTTATTTCAAAAACTTTCTTCCATGTAACCCAAATTTATTGCTTCTTATTAATGCCCCTACTATCTTCTATCCGTGGAAAAAAAAAACGCATGCCAATATCTATATCAGTTTTAACACTGGAGGTTTATTGGCACATTCAAGCCAGATCATAAAATTGCGTACAAGCAATAATCACAGGTAGTTACGTAAGGTCTTTTATAACTGAACCCACAATTGCTTTGGTTATAATTTTCCAGTGCTAAAACTGATACAGATATTGGCATGCCAGTTTTTTCCAGTGATAGAGGGTAGTAGGGGCATTAATAAGAAGCAATAAATTTCGGTTACATGGAACAAAGTTTTTAAAATAAATAACGGTATTTATGAAATTTGAGTGTAAAGAAAAAAATTTTTGGAATTATTGAGAATAATTTAAAGATGCTTACTTAAAAAGTACACTTTTCGACAGCTACTATACTTGGCTATTTAATAAGCCAACAATAACTAAAACTATAGGGTGGTTTAAAAGTTATACTCATTTATCCCCATCAGGGTTCACGAATATGGGCCAAAATCTTCAACTGGCCACATCTCGTACAGGAAGGTTTCTAGAGGGGGGTATGTGGAACAATTTTTGATCAGCTTACCTCAAGCAAACCGGAAGGTATCTTGATCTGAATCACCCTGTATATATGCATATTACTTTTCGGGTGGAAAGTGAACATTCCCAGCAACAATTTTCTCAGGTTTCGCATTTGCGAATAATTCTCTCAGATTGACAATTTCTCTCCACATATGGTCATCAGATTCAGATAAGTTGCAGTGTAAGCAGAGAATATTTCATTTTAACGAATCTCTCTCGAAATATACCAAACGTTTCAAAAGAATTATTATCGGTACTGACATTCCAGATTATGCATCACCATGCACACGTGCATGCGGCTTTCTTTTCAAAGTATGTGGGCGAATGTATAGCGAAGTGACCTTAGAATATATATATAGGTGATAAGCGAGATTTCGCGTAATGAATTCTGGTTGTGTTTTTGTAGTCTATGTTTATGTGGTTGAGAGTTCCGTACAGGCTTATATAACTGATAAATCCGGAGAGGAGCAAAAAGTAATTTTTAAAAAGTTTTTAATTTGGTGTTACGTTCCACTTTTATTTCATTCAACAAGAAAATTTATATTTTTGTTAATTTTATTTTAAAAAAAAAGTTCTCACTCAATAGTTTCAAAGTACAAAGCAAAATGTGATATCAAATCCCAGAGCAGACGCGAGTCGGCTAGCAATATTTCATACACTAGATGAAATCATATTGTAGATGTAGGTATATTATCATTGTGTTACGTTTTTAGTGCATACAAATAAAGGCATTATGTCATCTCGTCTGCCGAAAGCATGTAACTATATAATATATAAGGAAATGTTTCAAGTTTGTTTGTCTTGTTGCAAAATCATTGGAATACTGGACCAATTATATTATAAATTTTGTAGTTTAAATGAGTTTACAGCTGATAAGTTGCCAGCTGGCCTTATGTTTTTGATCGGGTTATTTGAATGACGGATTTTTTTGGAAAGGTTATTTTCAGGAATACACCGATCGTTTTGTTGAAAAATATTTAATTTTCTAGAACATTGCTCGACGTTTCGGGTCCAAGTGCGGCCCTTCTTCAGGAGCTCTATACATATAAATCACATATGAGTTCAAGCTTTTTTATAAAAAAATCTAAATATAAATATTTTAATACCTTATTTCTGTCTATGGCGCGTATAAATAGTTCTTAAAAATAACAATAAATAACACATAAACAACATAGAAAATAAATTACAGTAGAAGAAAAATATATTATTAATAAATTAAAATAAACTTAGAACAGAAAAGACAATTAACTGGCTACGAGGACGATACATAACTAAGCGGTCGTTGAGAAAATGTTTAAAATTTTATGACTAATACTACGGTTTTAGTTTATTCAGTATGTGTTTATAGTCTTTATTTATTAGTTCTGTGTCCTGCCTTAAGTTTATAACTTTGTTTTTGTTAAGGTATATGTGGCATGCTTCTTTAAGTTCACGTTTTTTTTTTATTATTTTCCATGTCGATTATTTTTGTATTGTCGAAGGAAAATACATGTCCTGTGTCTATTGCGTGGGATGCTAGTGCGGATCGTGGAGCTTGTTTATTGACATATGCTTTATGTTGTGATAATCTGGTTGTAAGCTTTTTTGATGTTTGTCCAATGTATGCCGTGTCGCAGTTCTCACATTTGACCTTGTATATAACACTGTTTTTTTCTTGTGTGGGTATCGGATCCTTGGTTTTTGTGTAATTGTTGTTTAGTTTGGTTATTGGCTTGAATGCTATTTTTATGTGATTATTCTCATTTATAATAATTTTCGCGATTTTTAGGGATAGAGGATATATGAGCGGGATTGATGTGTAAATAGGATTAGTGTTATCCAGTCTTATGGTGTTGTTCGGGGTTTGTGTTAAATTGTTTAAATATTTGTTCCTTACCGTTTTTTTTTATTATTTTGTGGATTACATGTAGTGGATAGTTATTTTTTATTAATATATCTGTAACGATTGTGGTGTTTTTTTGTGAAAATTTGTTGTGACTGATTTAAAAAATTTTGTTTGCGAGGGTTTGGGCTGTATTTATTTTAGTATTATGTGGGTGATTTGAGTAATAATTTAAAATCCTATTAGAGCTATAAGGTTTGCAATACCAGTCTGTTATAATGCTCTGATTTCTTGTTCTATGTAGTCGCATGTCAAGGAACGGGATGCTATTATTAATTTCTTTTTCCACTGTAAATTTGAATCGATGGTGTATATTATTGAAGCTATTGGTAAAGATATATTCTAAGTCTTTGGGAATAGCGCAGATGATGTCGTCCACATATCTTCTTAGAAATGTTGGTACTATTTCGGATTTCTTTAAGGCTTCCTCAATTATATGATCTAACACCATTTCTGCGAAGATGCCTGAGAGCGGGTTACCCATCGCTAGGCCGTATTTTTGTTTGTAGAATTTGTTTGTAGAATTTGTTATTGTATGAGAAATAATTACATTCCATTACACAGAAGATGACCGATTCTTTGAACAGATCTTTGTCTATTGCTGTCAAGGTTTCTATAATTGACCATTTCATTTCTATGATTTTTAGCGCTAGTTCTATGTCGACATTAGTGTATAGTGATTCTACATCTAGTGAGTAAGAATATCGTTTGGCTTAAGTGATATATTGTCTATGAATTCCTTTAAATCATCTGTATTTTTTATATTGCGTGTACTGTCAGAGATCGTTTTTTGCAAGATATTGCAAATGTACTTGGATAGATTGTAACTTGGGCTATTGATTGTTGATATTACAGGTCTCATGGGTATGTGTGGTTTATGAATTTTTGGGAGTCCATACAAACGGGGGCATGTACTTGTATCAGTAGAGAGCTGTTTTCGTTTTAATTTGTTGATATAGTGTTTGTTTTCCATATTGAGAACAAGTCTATTGTTTTTTCTTTGAAGTTTTAAGGTCGGGTCATTTTCTATGGACATATATGTGGTATCGTCATTAACAGCTGTTCTATTTTGATTATGTAGTCCTCTTTGGTCATTATTATTGTCATGTTACCTTTGTCAGATCTAGTTTTATATAGGTTTTGGTTCTCTTTGAAAAATGTGTTTGTAACTCTTTCACAGTGTTTTAGGAATGTATTTATTTTATTATTTTTGTGGTTTTCTATGTGTCTGTGGATCTCATTAGTTACTAGCTTTCGAGTTTCATCTCTCTCTTCAATGTTTAAATATCTACAAATGTAATATTTTGCTTAGTACACTGTATGTATCTAGTGAGGAATAACACCACTAGCATAGCAGAATAAATTCATATATTTATAATAAATTCAACTATACAGGTTGTTCCAGTCTAATATATGTCGTTTATTGTGTAATCAAAACGAATACATAATAAAACAATAAAAAAAAATAAAGAAAGAATGAAACTCGGATCACAAAATGTACAAATATAATTTTTTTTCGAAAAACGTGTTCTGTTTATTGTGCTATGCTTCCGGGGCCAACCACGGAGAGTTAGGTGTAAGAAGTGAAGATTTGCCAAGTATTTTATCTAGTAAGCAATAAGTACTGCATAAAATCACAATAATTTATAAGAAATAAATAAACATATTGAAATCAAATACTGAACTTAGAACATGAATACCTCACACGTCCCCAATAGTTATTATAGTCGTCGTTTCATTCTTTTCTCCATAGTCTTCGTATTCCATATTCGTTTCATAATTCACATTTCTTGGAATATAACAATTTTATTATAATGCCGTCGCAATGAAATATTCTCAGATGCCTTTTTAGCTATGAAATAACATTTTATGTGAAGGTGCTTTTCAGTTATTAACTTAATTAAAGAGCTATAATGACTGTTGTGACCCATATATGCCTGCTGATCTTCCAAAAGAGATCTATTAATGAAATATTTTTTGCACTTCAATAGATTTGCGGAATAATATGTCCTTTCTAAGGATAGTATCGTGTCCTTTTAGGAAGTGCATCTTGAAACGCGAAGCACATTCTGCTTTCTTACATATCTGTATTACACTTTCAGATTGTATTTGGAGCTTTGCTTTTGTTTTATTGGCGAAAAAAGTGGATGGAGAGTAAGATCCTTGTAATGCAGGCAAACACTCTGCACAATTTAAACCCTTATTGATTATCATTACAACACATCCTGCAAAATAAGACACCACATGATGCCATATTCAGATAGTTTTGCTGGATATGCTGGGTAACAATTCTCTCCAAGAAATTGTTGGTCTAGTATTGAAATGTCGTCTATTATTGTTTTTTAGTCTTTCTACCGTACTATTAATCTGCTCCGCTAGATCTGTGTTCTTCGGAGTACCACCCAAAATCTCAATGTTCCCTAAAGGAATGCAATTTCTGATCCAACCTTCCCTTATTTGGCAGCAAACGAAAAGTTTTTTATAAGCAGAGATAAACTGTTTGACGGATGGGTTGTGATTTCTTCCCAGAAGACTGCGCATGCTACTAAAAATTTGTTCCAAGTGATCTTAATTAGTTTTATAAAGCGGAATGTACTGTAACTTTCCTGGCTTTATAAATCTTTGGTCAAGATTTTTCAAGTTTTTCAAGCATGCAATGAGTACTATGAAGCCCATTTTCCTTGTTCTGTATATAAGTAAATCTTCAGATGGAAGACTTAGTTTTGAAAGGTAACTTATAGCAAATTCTGCAAATACTATAACCTTATCACAGTTGTTGTTGCACAACGCTCGTGTGAAATATTCAAACGTCGATACTCTCCTATTAAAATATCGAAAGTATCGTTAACGATACGAATAAATTGCGACAAAGGTTTGCTCTCGGAAAACTCATTGTACGGAAGAACCTCTCTACAAAAGTCGAGATTCAGTAAAATTCTGGACTGCAAGCTTTACATTAATTTTTTTTTTTCGCAAACTATACATGCGCCTGCTTTAATTTGATTCTCAAGTGTAATTGCTCTCGTTATTGTTACTTTACTAAAATATCTAAATATTTCCATTTTTCCATTCTATGGCCTGTCCTCGCTCCTTAATTATACATTTTAAATCGCCTAAAGCGTTTTCTCACCAGTTTGATCATATGATAAGGATCAGGATGTAATTTTTCACTATTATAACGAAAATAACTGTCCGCATTTACGTCACGAATATCACAACTAAGAATCTTGGCGGGCGCTTAGATTCACTGTTGCTCCATCAAAAGTTATTCCAATAATCTCAGCTCCAGCTGTTTCCAGCTCTTATAGAGACAGTTTAATAATATTTGCCATCTGTTCAGAATTCATGGATGCGATTTGAAAAAAAGGCAATATTAATTTTCCAAGATCGATTAAGGAAAAACCGCCATCAGAACTAAAATTTGTATTGTTTTGGACATATCGATTTATCTACGCAGTACCACTAAGCATTCAGAATATAGAGAAGTCATCTGAAAAAAATTTGTTGATAAAATTGTATGTGTTCTTCTTAAATAGCTTGGATCCCACAGCTATTTTCTGCCTACAAGAATCAATTCGTTTCTGAATTACACTTTCTGCCTCCTAATTTATGCCATGAAACTGTTATTAAAATGGCACAAAGTAGAAAATTTTTTTGAACATAGGTAGATTTTTGTGTGGGATCCACGGTATTAAAAAGAAGTTTGACAGATTGACGACGATTTTTCCTTCTTACGGAATTTTTTATTTATTGTATACTTGGTGGTAGTACCTACATACATATTATCGCAGACTTCATAAAAAAAAATTATGTAAATATACATATTATGTCAGCATTGTATGTCAATATTTCACACTTGGAAATCATTTCTGGTGTATATGTAGATATTTCTTTATGGGGTTGATGTCATAATGTCATGGGATGTTGTTTACTTCTCTAGCAATGTTTCATCAGAATACAGAAATAAAGCATATCGTTATCATTATCTTATTGCTGCTGGTCTACATGCTTTACTTTTAAACTCAAAGAACATGTTTCTCGCATAGAATATTTCGTAAAAGACTTAAATGTTTTTTTTTTCGATACAATGGGTTTGGAATTTTAGTTGTTGACTGAACGTCACTGATTCCTAATGAGATCTGGACATCTGGATCCTTATATATAGCACCTATACACGAATAATCTTCGAAAAAGTCCCAAGAAGACAAATTGATGTTGATACGAATTAACGTTCCTTTTCGGCTCGAAATCGAGTCGAGAACGACGTCTACTCCAATCACTATGGATTAAATAAGGCCATTGCCCTAAAAAAGGTGGGGTAGTTATGATTTTTATGTATGTTATTTAGTTCCGGACCCCGATGAAAAGTCAAGTTTAGACCCTTGGGGGGCTTCGCGCGGTCCTCCACCTTGGATTAAAAGTACCAGAAATTGTTTTTTTCAAATTTATTGCTCAACGATTGGTCCTTCGACAAAAATTTAAAAATATAAATTGGAAGAAGACTAAATTCCCTAAATTTTTTATAAACAACTTTTTTGTAAGTCTGATGTGTAATGAGTCACAGTGGTGGAAACGTGAGCACCCTTCCAAAAAAATGTATACATATAGTACTATTTATACAGGCGTTTCGTCCATGGTGGTCCATACGACAGGAGTGATAGTAGTCACCTACTCAAACAAAACATTGTCTGGTAAGGGGGGATCCGCATCTCATCAACCCCTTCGGAGTTATAGGGGGATTAATAAAATTTGTAGTCTTTCACAAAATAGCCTGTATTTTAAAAAGGACAGAGTGTATTGTCCTTTACAACGCTCATTGTATACAAAACTTCATGCCCTATCCAACGACTGCTCGACCAGCCCCGTACATTTTTTATTTTTTTTTGTACAAAAAGGTGGTTAACATAATTTTTTTTATAAAAACTGTAAAGTGAGAACTCTCCTCTTTAATTTGATCTATTATACGTGCCGTTAAAGATTTATTAGCTCATAACCTAT